>CM046379.1:26467534-26498777 GCA_025413485.1 Ficus microcarpa | reverse complement strand
AAAGACTTCTGACGATCGGGGAAATGGGTCAAGTGTACAGCTGTACTTCTGCTCAAAGGTTTTACTTGATAACCCGAGTTTTAGAAAAAAGAGTTGAAGAACTAGTCTCTCAACCCTCCCAGCGTTTACTGAAACATATCATTTGTTGCTATGTTAAACTCTCTGAGAATCCCAGGTTATAAGCAATTCTAACACAGATTTATATATGGTTTAGTAATAAAGTTGCATTAATTACTGAATTCGCTTCATTATAATATAATGTTGGCGTAAAATTTTTCATTTGTATAGGGCATGTGATGGTTTACTGTGGTCCCTCCCGTTGAAACTCAGAGATGCCACTTTTCTTGAGCAACTTCAGGTACGTTCTTCAAAAGCTTATTATCAGTGGGCTAAAGTTAATTTCCAACCAAATTGCTACTACAGGAAAAATGGTTTTTTGCGACCAAAAAATTGGTGACGAAGTTGTTTATTTTGGTCGCAGAAAGTTTTTTTGTGACTAAAATTTTGGTCGCAACAGCTTGGTTGCAGAAAGTTTTCTTTACAACCAAATTTGGTCGCCAAAACACACGTCTTTCTGCAACCAAAACTTTAGTAACCGAAAGTCAACTATTTGGTTACCAAATGTTTGTGATTTTGTTATCATAGGCAACCAAACGGTTCTTTTGCGACCAAATGTGACATGTTTTACTACCAAATAGTTGGTCGCAACAAGATGTTGCACGACCAAAATATTTGATCGCAAAAAAGTTGACATTTAGCTGCCAACTTGTGGTCGCAAAAGGACTTTAATTTGGACGCCATTTAAGTCGTGCTAAGGAACACGACTCATAGTAATAGAACTTTTTGCAACCAAAATTTAGTCATCCAAAATTTTTTTTTATTTTTTAATTTTATTTTGCAACCAAAAATTCACAGTGGCAAAAACTCATTTCGTTCTAAACCTATTAGAACCTTTAGTGACAAAATATTTGATTGCTAATTGTGTAATAACTTTTCATTGAAAATAATTGTAAAAAAACAAAAAACAAAAAACAAAACAAAACTTAAGTAGAACAAATTACATTATTTGATGTATATACTATCAGTAATTTTATAGTGAACCAAACTAATATACAAATTTCATGTATACTCTATTTGTAAAGTATCTCACAAAAACATCTAAAATAGTTTAAATTTAATCATCACCAACTTGTATGCATAAGCCCATTTGGTCTAATTTTTTACTTTTCCAATTCTTTCAGCCAAGTAAAACCATCGTTAGAAGTTTCTGATTTTAATCAGCCAAGTTTCTGATTTCTTTCAGCCAAGTTTAAATTTAATCATCACCAACTTGTATGCATAAGCCCATTTGGTCTAATTTTTTACTTTTCCAATTCTTTCAGCCAAGTAAAACCATCGTTAGAAGTTTCTGAATCAGATGCATACCCATCAATCTCAGTCCAATCATCATCCATATGAATTTCAGAAAATCTATAAAAGTAACATAACATTTCTATTAGATTATTATCACTAACTTTACTTAAAAGAAAAAGAACCACTAACAGTTGTGCAAAGATCTTATTAATTAACAAAAGTAACGTAATCTATAGACAAAGGTAACTTATAGATAGCATGTGCCAACCTCTCAAGTGTAAATGCTGACATATCCTTACCCGTTTGTATGCCATATGCATGAATGGCAACATTAATGAAATAACTCATAACAAGCGGTAGATGTTGATAGCACTAAAATAGTTTTCCACTTTGAAATATGAATTAACCATTTAACCAAGTAGTCCAATAATAGGTTATAAGCATCAGCTTGGAAAACTTCTTGTTTAATATTTTGGGTGTGAGTGCACAATATCAGTGCAAAATAGAACCCTGTAATTGGGCAAGAATCAAGGATTTACTAGAGGCGATGACATTATGCATATATTGATAGAACCCAAAAAAAAAAAAAAAAAAAAAGAATCATATGCATTTCTACCAATTGTCTCAATTAGAATGCAGACTCAAGAAATTAAGCTTCAGTTTGTTCCATTACCAACCTTGACGTAGTTTGCTAACCAAATTACAATGACCCATTCACAATTCACAATTACAATAACCTTGATGTAGTCGCAAAAAAATTTGATTGCGACAGGTGTGTTTTCCTGTAATTTGCCCTTTTTCAAGTTAGATTTTGATAATCAGCTTTAAATTTTGCTTGGTAGTTGAATTCCTTAGTGGTGTAAATCATTAGACGTTCTTTGGTTCGATCCAAAAGTATATGCTTTTTGGCAGTTGGAGCTTTACAGGAAAGAAAAGGAATAGGGGGGGAGAGAGAAATTGTAGAAGTGGGTTTAGAAAAAGAAGAACACGTGAGAGAAGATTGGGCAATTTTCAATACATCAAATTAATATTTAAGTCTGAATTCCAAAGTTGATAATGTTTAAACCCATTTTATTGAAATGTGATTATGGATAGAAGAAAATTAATAACAAAATTAGGAAAAAAAAAATAATGAATACTACCAACTACCATCAAGGGAAATTTATTCAAACTTTAGTTTTAAAAAAAAGTAATTAGCCTAAAGGGTCCTTAAATAACTAAAGAGGTAACGATTTGATCCCTGTTTTTTTTTTTATTTTAGCCAAAATTGTCTAAACTCTCTAATTTTGACTGAGATAATCCTTTCCATCTAAGTCTGTTAAATTTCTAATAGAATGAGTCATGCACAATGCAGGTGACCTAATTTGAAAGGATATTTTATTAATTTAATAATAATTAAAATTAAAACAAATTATCCCTCGTCTCTCTCTCCCCCCCCCCCCCCCCCCTCCTCTCCATAGCCTCCCTAGAATCAAAAGCCCAAATCGAGGGGGGGCCTTTAGTTCTCGGTTGTGTTGTGTGTATGGGCCACTGAGGGGTGGGCATTTGGGTGGCGGGGGGCCCTTAGCAAGCCTATATTTGGGTTTGGGGGGTGGGGTGCTGGACTCGACGAAGACGGGAGAAAGGGGATTCGAGCTCGCCAGTAGAAGTTCCCTAGGCATTCGGGCGACAGGGGGCCCTTAGCAAGCCTAGATTTGGGTTTGGGGGTTGAGGCGCCGGGCGTGGCGAGGACAAGGGAGAGGGGGCTCGGCAGAAGCACGAGGGGGGGGAGTGAGCTCGCCGGTGGAGGCGGGGGAGGAAGGTTGGCAAAGCTCTCTCTTTCTGTGTCTCCTTTTTTTTTTTTTTTTAAAGTGTGTATTAGGTTTTTTTTTAATTAAAAAAATAGGGGTATTTTTATCTTTTAATAGTTGATTTAACTCATGTGATGGGTTACATAACCTTTTCCATTAAATATTTAACAGATATAGATGGAAAGGACAATCTCGGTCAAAATTAGAAAATTTAGGGTTATCTCGGTCAAAATTAAAAAAAAAAAAACAGAAACGAAATCATCACATTTTCAATAATTTAGAAACCATTTAGGTTAATTACTAAAAATGAAAAAAAAATTAAAAAAAAAAAAGGAAATTTTTTACAATAGTGTATCGGTACTATGCTGGTATTGTACTGTTATAAACATAATATCTTATTAAAATCCAATCGAAGTGAAAAAAAAAAATATATATATATATATATATATATGCAAAAACTAAGAATGTGTTTGGTATGAGAGAAAAGTGGAGGGAATGAAAGGAATGAGGGGACTAGTAAAAGGATTTTGACATTTATGATTGTTTGGTTAGGGAGAAAATAGGAAGGAAGTGATTCGGAAAGGAATTCTAAATCCTTCTAAATTAGAATATTTTGATCTCTTTTAAATTAGAGAGATTGTTGAAGGGATTGTATATCAAATATAATAATAAGAGAAATAACATTTCCCTCCTTTATTTCTCTTACCCAAGTATCTTACCACTCCTTTCTTATTTTATCTCCTTCATTAGCACCCTATTAAAATGATTTTTTAATATGTTGAGACTCTTGTTTAATAAATTAAACTCAAAACTACTTGAGATTATAATTTATGCATACTACATAATTTAAAGTGAAGACAGATGAGACGATTTAAAATAATGCCCTATTGAAAGGATTTATAAATATATCATACTGTGGAATTCTTGTAAAAATACTAAGAAATTAAACTCAAAACTACTTGAGATTAATATGGTGCATTAGTTTATTATTCTGATCATTATTTTTCTGATTTGCAGGATGACCCACCAGCCTTAATGAAGCTGCAAACATTGGTTCACAATATCACTACTGGACATCGCTCCAAAGTACAACCACCACCTCCGCAGCAATTCAGGCGCTGCATCAGATTCAAAGGGAAAGCAGTCATGGGGTTCCCGGTGCCACTTCGGAACCACCCGAACTTTTAACTTCACTACCTTATCCGTTTCTGTAAGCGGGCCGGCCGTTTATGTTAGTCTTATTTCTTGAGATATCAAGACTCAAGCCGTCTAGCACTCTAGTTGACGCTTTTATGGAACTTATTTTTAAGCTCTCTTTGTACTTCAATTTGACGGCTCTATAACCCTTTTTCACCTCACTCTTCGCCCTCCCACTTTTTTCTCCTCGAAACAAGCTACATGAAATCACAATATATGATTGATTTTGGGGATGCAACGGGAGCAAAACAACCTCCGTCATGGCAACTCTCATATGGCAAAATTTTGTGTACAGTAACAAATGAAAGCATTTATGGTCCGTTTGGTGGAGTAGTTTGAATTGAGATTTTTAAGTTTCAATAGTAAATTTTTTTGAATTTTCAGAAAAGATAAAAAAATTTTTGAGAAAAAGACAAAAACTTTTTAGGAAAAAGACAAAAAAAATTTTGAGATAAGTATTTTGAGTGGATGAACCAAACAAAGCATTAGAGAAATAACATTACATAACAAATATTAGAGAGAGAACAACAGGGTATCAATCTTTAGACTTTGAATTCGATCCTTCTTGCGTGGAAGGGATTGAAACATTGCTCTCGAGCATAAAAGAGAGATCATGCATCCGGGATAGCAATGCCTCTACATTATTGGATGTTGTTTCTGCTGTGTAAACATCTCTGGCTTTCGCAACCTCTTCAGAATTCCCACCAAGTTTATTGTTAGCCTCAGCTGTCCTGAAACATAAAGAGAAAGTATGAGCAAAATTTTGACAAACTTATAGCTGTGCTGGATTTCAGCATGGCTACGGCCTACATTCTTACACCGACAAAATCAAGTCATGTTCACATAGGTATGAAGCAGGCTTTCAGACAAGTCCAACTTTACATTATCTAAGGCCACAACGATAAATAGAAGAACAATGAACTAAGATAAGAGACACAAGAATTTCTCAACACCTAACATGCCACCGAAATGAGCAAGAAGTGAACTTGTAGTGGCTCCTATACTTGGCATGTTGTTTTGACAGACAGCAATCAATCGTGGCAGGACAACCAGGAATGTAAAAAATGACACTAATAACAAGTTCATTTCTTTTGAAAGAAAAAGGGCAGATCAAGTATGATACCCGTCAAAGACAGAGGCTTCTGGCAGCATTTTATTCCCCTCTGCTGAAGCATTTGAACAGCTAAAACCTCCTGAAAATAGATCTGGTTGTGAAAAGCTATCAAACAGATTTATATTGTGTGGGTGGTCAACTGAGCTAAACAAATTTGTTTCCGAAGTCTTGTCATCAGATGCCCTCGTAGTTTGTTTCAAAGTACTAATTGAAGGAGCTTGTGCAATACTTAAACTAGCGAAATCATTCCAGTCGTCAAACGAATCATTGTCCTCATCACCCTTATTGTCAGGCTAATTTTTGCTATTGCTTTGCCATCTATTGTCATGAACCCAACCATCATCCGCAGGTGATGAATAATTCACATTTTCCACAATGCTTTCATTATTCACGTTTGCAGGCACTTTATAATCCTCTGTAGGACCAATAAACCCAGAGTTGGAATTGTTCCATGTATTATCTACAAACCAATCACCAGCCGTGGATGTAGATCCAATTGTCTCTTCATTTATCTTGTTGATAGTCTTTAGCCACTCCAAATACTTCATCCATGTGAGCAGAGAGATCTGTGGAACCCACGAACGGGTGATGTCGAGTCCTTATGAAGTGTTGTAGAAGCAGCAGATTGAAAATCTGCCCCCCAACCAGAATCAGGTCTATTTTTACTATCACCTTTAGTAGATGGCAAGGAGGTTTCAGAAGAATAAGCATTATTGAACAAACTAAGATTCTCATTACCAGTTTGAGAAGGCTTAACATTCTCAAACAAACTAAGATTCTCATTACTAGTTCCAGAAAGCTTAGCACTCCCAAACAAATTAAGATTTGCAGGACCTTGTGTAATTTATCTCGCATCAATCTGGTTGATAGACACTGACAGCTCTGCAGATACATTGGAAGCAACACCTTTCTCTTCCTTGGCCAAAAAGTTCTCAATATTGACTCCGGCCAAATTCAAAGATTTTACTCTGAACCGGTGTCTCGTTCGAGGGACGAGATCCCAATTTCTCCAACTCAGATGGCCATTTAATCTCTAAATCTAGAAGATCAGACAAAAGGAATTCATCTTTTGGAACAGCCCGTCCTCTGTGAGAATTATTTGCTTCATCGGGTGGTGCCATGGTCTCCAGCAAAACAATATGACATACTAATAAAGCATCCACATATGCAGAAAAGAGAATTCCATAAATTTAAATCTCCGACACTAGTTAAAGATAATAGCACATCTCTAGCAATCAAAATGATAGTCAGAACAATTACAATGGAAATGACAAATCCTAAGATAATAGTTCCAAAAATCGGACATTGCCATTGAAAACAGCAAACCAAAGCCAGAACCACGGTTACAACTAACGAAAGACATGTCTGCATAGCAATAAAATTTATTTAGCAGCATTTCGGAACTAATTGCTCCACGGAATGAAAATTTCCGCAAATGCTAGCTTCAGGATTAAGCAAAAACATCACCAAATAAAAATGCATCCTTTAAACTTATACAAATCTAATCAAGCTGAAAAGAACAAAATTAGCTTCAAATTGTACCTATTTCACAACCTAATTCAAAATTTAGCTAAAAAGTAAGAATCTTACTAAAAACAAGGATCGATAATTCTATAAAATGCGACTAAAATCTAAAATCCCTTTCTTTTCACCTTTCGTCATCTCTTTTGAGCAACCTACAGAAACTAACTTGACACAATCAATAACTGAAAGAACACATAGAAATGAAAAGCAGAGAAACTGACAGAACATACCGATCCGTCCAAATTCAAGGATTTGAGCAACCAGTGATAGCCGAGAGTGTTTCGGAAATTGAGAGGGTCAGGTACGACGTCGTTGAAGGCTTCTCGGCCGCAGAAGACGCAAATCAGAGACTATATGCCACGGAGGAGTCTTCCTTTGCAATGCCGGCACCGGAGAAACGGCGGAGACGGATCGAGCGCCGCCATGGCTTCTTCCGGCGACGGGAGAGTAGGGAGCGACGGGTCGTTCGAGAGATTCGCATGTTTGCGGAGCGAGATCTGGAATTGCTGTATCAGATCGATCGGAACTTCCATTTTTTTTTTCCCCTCAAATGCTTCTTCCAATTGCTCAGATGTTCACTGGTTTTTTTTTTTTTTTTTTTTTTATTGAAAAGCGTTAACAGAAGTTCACTGTTTGAGGCTTCGGAAACGAACCGTGGCGCGCTGTTAGAACTGTTAGATAGACATTTTCTTCAGTAGCGGTTCTCTTTTTTTTTTTTTTTTTTTTTTTGGGTAGCGATTCCTTTGCTGTCAATTTTTTTAAAAAAAAATTTTTGTACATTTTCATATAAGTGTTTTTTTTTTTTTTTCTTGAATAACATATATTATTTTTGTCAGTCGTGAAACTATTGTCGTCGCAAAAAAAAAAAAAAAAAAAAAGTCATTTTTTAGGCTAAGAGGACAAACAACGTCGTTTCCTAGGCATCTGGTTGAGGGTCTGAACCAAGGCCTCGCTCCTATTTCCTTCCAACCCCCTTCACTGCCGCAGCCGCCACAGCCCTCGTCGCTGCCGCTGTCCTCAACTCCGGGGTTTGGTGAAAATGTTGAACAAGTTAGAAGTTTTCCAAATTTTCAATGATTTTTTCCTTCAAAATTTGTTTGGTTAGTAAAATTATGTTCAATATTTAGATGATGGATTGTAATTTACTATTAGAAACCTTTAATTATAGAGATTTTGATTGTACAACATTGATTTTATCATCTTTTGATATTTAGGATAACCACTAAAAAAAGTAACAACCATAAAAATGTTCCGACCGAAGGTCGTTGTTCCGTTAAAATAATGATATTATTTGTTTGTTTGTTTTTTGCTTTTTAATTTGATGGATTGTGTTAGTTTAGGAGTTCGGTAAATGATATAAATATGCTCAAAATGATCGAAAATATTAAGTGAAAAATTTCCGAACGACCCTTGGTTATTCCTATCAAATAGTTATTATCATTTAGTTTTTAAACAAATCAATCAAATTAGTGAAAATGAAACCATCTTCATAAGTTTTCTTAACCACAATTTGGCAAATATTTAGTGTTTTTTGTCAAACTTCCGACATATAGTGATTTGGTTTTCGTTTTGTTTCGACACACCCATTATTGTTAAAAATATATCTCATGATCATGATCACAATGTTATGATGTTATTTATTACCCCAATTACTATATGTTTCAGGAAAGAACCGAAAACAAAGAGGATTCAAGAAAGGAAGAGCTTGATGAGGTAAAATTGAGTATGTGAAAGACCACGAGAGCCGATCGGAGAGACAGAGGAAAAGAGTGCCAACCTTACCATATCACCTTATGTGGTACAATGGCCAAAAAAGTTTCACCACTCATGGTCTAATGCTCCTAAAAGGATCAAGACGCTTCTAAGCACACAAAAATACTTTAAATGATAATGAGTCTAATGTTATCTATACTTTGATCATCTTGTAGGATTTTGATGTTGCTATCTATTTGTGTTATTGGATTACAGTGTGGTGTTTTTTTTCATACGCAGAGACAATATTGGCCTTCTATTTTGAACTTTAACGAGATGATGTTAACTGTAGTTATTTGTTTGTAAAAATCACATATGTATAATCATGAACAACCGTGAAAAATTATATAACAACCGTTGGGTTGTTCCATCCAAATTAGGATCTTTCTTGACTTTAGGTTTTCTTTAATAAATAAAACATACAAATAACCAAATAAGGGTCTTTTCTTCATATATGATTTAGCTCAAAAGCCTCGGAATGATTAAAAAAAAAAAAAAAAGAGGAACTACCACGTAAATTTTCGGAACAATCATTCGGTCATTCCTTTTAAATCTTAACTTTAGTTTTTTTTTTTAAATAAAAAGAAAACCAAATGATGGTCTTTCTTCATGTATGATTTAACTTAAAAACCTTAGAACAAAAAGAGAAAGATAGAGAAAGAACGACCACCAAAATTACGGAACAACCATTCGGTCGTTCATTCTAAAGTGTCCCATCTTTTGCCTTTTTTTTTCTTTTTTCTTTTTTTTTTTTTTTAAAAAGTAACAAACTAATGCAAGTAAACCCCCTTCAAAATGAATAGGTATAATGTAGCATGGATTAATCTCAAAAAGTAAACAATCATTTATATTATCATGATATTAACATCAGTTTAATATCACTAGTAGTATCTCACTACTGTTGATAACTAACTTACATATTCTTACACTATTCCAAAGGTTAAGTTAAAAGTTGGTCTTTTTTTGACATTATTGTTCTTAAGAGTTCAAAACATTATGAATTTCAATGACTAATAGGTATTTTTCACAAGTGCACGAGCCGATTCAAGTAATAAAGTGATCAAAAGATATTGTTCCCAACGAGAACTATTCAGTACTAAGTACCGAATTACTTTAATCCCAATTCTATTTAAATAATAAATTTATGAGATACAATAAAATAAAAGAAAATTAAAATAAGCACAACACACAAATTTAGCAAGGAGAAATTCAATATATTAGGATATCTAGGGTTTCCGATTTCACCAAATTAATCTCATTCAAAGCACCAAATTTAATCAACCACTGCTTATTTCTATGCTGATGACAAACTTCCCTAATGTAATCATTAATCTTTCTCAAGTATTAGCAAACTATCACAATAAGTCAGTTTTCACTTTTCGGTCTCAAACTCCAAACTTATCATAATTCATTAAAAACAAGAAATTCATAACGTCACACAAGCCTGATAGATATCTCTATCATATGACAATCTCATGGTATTTAATCAGAGTCTAATCTAACTATCACTTTTCAATCTCAAATTAGATCACAAATCAATAAGAAAGGGTGTGCATACTTTCTCAAGTATTAAGAATGGATTAAACGTCACTTAGCATAGATATGAATAAACATCAAAATTGAATTAAATCATAATGAATTTGAACATTCATAATCTGGCTACATCATAGTCCTAGAAAAATAAATTTAGTTTATAATGAAAATAAACAAAATTCTAAATAAAGTTCTAAAATTGATGAGAAAAGGAAAAGAACCGGTTTATGAATTGGAATTTTCGTGTTTTGTCTCTAGAATTGCTATTCTTCTTCTCCAATTTACCAATTGTTCTCCTTTCTTTTACACCTCCTCTCTTTTCTGCCGAAAAAAACCTTCTTTTGGAACCCTAAAAGGATTCTATTTATAGCCATGGACTGAAATTTTTGATTTTTGAATTACAAATTCAGAGAATAAAAAAGAATCCCGTATAATCCCGGATCTAGTGCCTAGGCCCTCTTTTTTCTGCACCTAGGCACAAAACTGTTATACGCATGCAACCACGATCTATGCCTAGGCACACATTTATAGTATCTAGGCCCTAAGTTATGTAGACGGAAATCCCTTTTGGTGCTTGGCACTTCTGAAACAATCCCTAGGCCATGAGTTCTTGAGTTTTTGTACTGAAAAACTCAATTCAAGCGCCCAAGCGCACATAAAATTGATGCGTAGGAGCCCATGCTCTTCAAAACACACAAACTTCACACTAAAGTACGCCAAATGCTCCATTTTAGCTCCAAACACACCGAAAAACAACGAACCCACCTTTTAACCTAAATCCTACAAAAGAGAATAAAACGAAGTGAAAACTTAACAAAATAATAAGTTAAAAGTACCCAATTAATTAGTATAAAACTAACTTATCAATGACCATGTGCAAAAACCTCGAAACGACAAAAAAATGAACAAGCAAAAAAAAAATGAACAACCTCTAAAATTATCGGAATAATCAATCACTCATTCCTTCCAAATATTGACTTTAGTTTTTTTTTTTAAATAAAAAACAAAAATAACCAAATGAGGATTTTTTTTCATGTATGATTTGGCTCAAAAACCTCGGAACATCTACAAAAGAAAAGAAATGACCCCGAAAATTTACGAAACAACTAGCTAGTCGTTCCTTGTTTATCTTGACATTATTTTTTTAATAAACAAAAAACAAAATTAATCAAAAGAAAGTCTTTCTTCATATATGATTTGATTTAAAAAGCCCCGAATGACCAGAAAAATGGAAGAACAAGTTTATCCTGACATTATTTTTTAATAAACAAAAAAAAACAAATTTAATCAAAAGATAGTCTTTTTTCATATATGATTTGATTTAAAAAGCCTCGAACGACCAAAAAATGGAAGAACAACCATGGAAAACTTTAGAACAACCATCTTGAAGTCACGAGGACTTGCTGATGAAATATCTTAAGGTATCTCGCACAAAACACAAAACAAAGAAAACCAATTAAAACTAACCACAAAAAGAAAAGTAAAAACAAAAATGAAATAATAAATGAATAAGGAAACAATCCCCAACGACCGATGCCAAAATTTGATAGGTTGCAAATGGGTTACCAAACTAAAACCTTACTATAATTGTGTTGTTATTAAGTATAAAGTGAGTAAGGGTTATTCTCATAGAGGATTAGTTCTGATTAATTAGTTATCGACTCTAAAATTTAAGATATGTTGAAATTAGACACTAAATTAAGAGGGGTTTTTTTATATTTAAAGTAAAGAAAAAGATATTGTAAAAGAAATTAATGAAGGACTCAAGAATAATAAAATATTGGTTAAGAAAAATTCTCCACCATTACGAATAGAATTATAATTGAAACAAGAACTATCTTTAACTTTCTGTTGAAACTACCAACCATAAATAACAAAAGCTCTGCTACCGCAATCTTTCCTTAGTTCATCGTTAGGCAAAACAAATTCTTCATCTAATTCCCTTCCCGTTAAACAACCTAAAATAAGCTCTCTAGATTTAATCTAACGGAAGCATTAAGATGAGAAAGATAGGTTAATCTAAAAAATAAATACACAAGCTCGATTCATTAATCCTAGGCTATGTTTCCCATGCAATCATACAAAAATATCTCATAATCAAATATCACAATTTGCTACTAATGATAAGGAAATCAAGACAATTACGAATCAAGATTCCTAATCTAGCAATAGAAAATTATCAAGTCCTATTTAGTTACGCATCCAAACAAAACAAGAAAATATTCAAGAACAATAAATTTGGATGAACATAAACAATCTCAATTGGAAAGTTGGAAAATAAAATCTAATTCATTCAATTAATAATCATATATCTAGGGATTTGAAATCTTTCTTAACCAAAGACAAACTTAATTAAAAATAAATGGAAAAAAAACAAGAATATAAAAACTAAGAACACGGAAGAGAAGAGAATAAATGAGGAAAAATGATTATGGTCTTGAAAATCTCTATGCAGACACTCTTCCTGAGCCACCAACGAATCTCCTCTTTTTTCTTCACCATGAATGATTTTTAAAGAATAGTCAAAGACTCTCCAAATAAACCCTAGAAGGATCTATTTATCGGCTTCCAAAGTTAGGCTCAAAAAGGGAAACGTTCGGAGGCCATTTGAAATTTGAAATTGTACAAATTCGCATTGGAACGCTGTGGCTCTCTCCCCAAGCGCTACAATGCTCTTAAAATCTGTAGTTGCTGATAACTGACCAGTGCCTAGGCACTTCAAAGCCAGTGTCTAGGCACTCAAGCTAGCGCTGAGGCGCCCAAGGCTAGCACCTAGGCGCTCTAGCATCAGCCTTTTGGGCAAATAAATGTGTATTTTCCTTCTTTTTTGGCTTCGTTTTCATCCTTTTTTATTATTAGTTTTTTTTCATCCCTTAGTATCCAAAACACCTACAAAATATAAAAACACAAATAAACATTAAAAAAAAATCTCAAGAAACCAACAAATAAACATAGGAGAATTGATATAAAATAATGTAGAATTAATCATTCATCAATGACCATCTAGTTGTTCCTTCTAAATCATGCATTCTCTCAAATTTTTTTATAAAAGAAAAACAAAATTAACCAAATGAGTCTTTAAAAATGAATGATTTAGTTAATAAAGTCCAGAACGACCACAAAAATAAAAGAACGGCCATGTTAAAATTTAGAATGAGAACGACCAAATAGCCGTTCTTTCCCATTTTAAAAATAACAATAATGCTGGTTCAATTAGAAACGACCGTTGTAACTCCACATGGTAGTTCGAAAACTTATAATAGTCATTCCATCTAAATCATCTTCAACCTTCGTCCAACAACAATATAAACCCCCATATCCATTTATTTTTTTCCTCAAAATTTGATTTTTTAGGATAAATATACAAACACATTTCCAAATAAGCCTCTGAACTACCTTACAAACAAAATTTTAAGTGATTATAAATCTTCAATTTTTTTTTTCAAAATCTAATTTTTCTCCTCTTTTTCCTCATGCAGAGCCCTTGTTCATAGAATGCTGAGAGGAATTTTCTTTTCTTTGAACTTCGATCTTTGGGTGGGTTACGAGAAAAGGTGAACAAGTGTGTAAAGATTATCGGAGTAGTAACGGAGGCTGTCAGATTTGATATATATATATATATATATATATAACTAATTAAAATATCTTTAGTTAGTTGTTAAATCTAATTATATTTTATTTATATATTTTTTAAAGGAGAAAGTCATTTTCCTAATTAAAATTTTTAAAAAGTCATTTTGGTTATTTTGCCAATTACCTCCTACGGCAACGCTTTGCCGTTTTCACTAGCATGCGAAGATAAAAGTTGGGAATGAACTATATGTCGTTTAGACTTAAGATCAGTAAAAAGGTTGACACAACGAAATGTTATGTCCCCTCTCCCACAGTTGTTTATATCGACATAAAAGTCAGCAAACTTCTTTGGCAATCCGTCGTTTTAATACAACAAAATTCTGAACAAGACCTGACACATTGTTTTAAGTTTGACGAATGAAAAAAAAAAAAAAAAAAGAAGTTTGACGACAGGAAAAGTTATTTGTCGTTTTTTTAATCTCAGACAACAGCAAAAACGAACAAGATCTTTTTTAATTTAGGACGATGTAGATGCTGGATTACTACAGTCAAAAATTTAACAGAGATCAGTTATAATGTAAGAATTAAACGATAGATTGGGCCCCTGGCAATCGTTGGTGAAATTCATAAAGCATACCGAAAGAACAGAAATGTTTATATCAGAAAATAAAAAGAGGAAGTAAATGCTTGAATCTGAAATAAACATGAAATAAATGAACACCAAGATGTAAAGAGGTTCGCCCAATCGATGTGCTACGTCCTCTGAGAGTGATTTTACTACTGTATTTTGGGAATTTTTACAGTACAGAAAGTTGTAATATGTCTGGAGGGATTTTGGCAGCGTCAGAGTTTTGGATGTCCGGATATGTGTGGATTTCAGATAAAGGTTTTTTTTTTTTTTTTTCCTCTCTCTTGAAGAAGGAGGGGTCTTCCCCTATTTATAGAGGAATGAACCCTGTCTGAATCCGAAGTTTCAGTGAACGGTTATCGTTCTTGTCTGATGGGACACTTGTCAGAATGTAAGTCGTGCAGTTGACTTAGACAGTTACTGAACGCAATCGTGGGCTCAGCGGTTGAAATGTGACACTCAGATAGTCAGTTATTGTAAATAATCCGACATGTCATCGATGAGTGTGAGTCTGATGGTTAATGGATATTTCCCTTGAAAAGCCGTTTGAAAGGTCGAACTACGAACGATTGATAATGAACGAACGTTCATCGTATGACTCGTGTCGTCCATTGTTCGTTACATATTCGATGTTCGTATGAGCAGTCAAGTTAGACGTTCGATCTCATACCGAATTTCGAACGATATCATGTGAATGGCAGATTGGGTCCGGCCCAATTAATCGAACGATGGATGGGTATCGAGGAGCAGGTCCGTAACTTGGGCATGGCCCAAACATAATCCATCAATGAATCGAGCGTCTGTTTAATGTACATCCAAAGACTAACAGTACAGTGGGAAGACGAAGTCTAACCCCAACAGATAGCCCCCCACTCTATCGAGCGAACGATGGATCCTCGATAGACTGTATGAATAACGTTCATAATGATGTCGAACTCTGGTATTTCAGATTTTCGAAATCTGAAAAAGCTGTCATCATTTCATGAAACGCATCGATTCTAGTAAAGAGGGAATCGTGTGGCACACGTGGCGGATACTGAATGGTCGTCTCGAAACGACGCTTCCATTTTTCAAAATTTGAATCGTTGCAATGGTACGAATTGCTGTAATGATTCGCATGAGAGGGATAATGCGAACAGTTGCGGGAGTTGTGCCGTTTGATTAGGCGTCATCAAGAAATCAGAGCCGTCTGATGGGCTCCTTGAAGTTATATAACTTTTCGCATTCTCAGTTTCTTCTATAACATACATTTGGAGCATTTCGATTTATTCAGAATCAAGAGTTTCTTCGAGAATTCCATTTCCAGGCAAGATCTCTTTCCCTCTTCTTTTCCTCTTTGCGCAATTTTTAGTTTTAGCAAAGTGTTTCTTATTCTATTTTCGAGTCTTTTCGAAACTTTCTGGCTTTTGATTTTGCATTTCCGTTTCGGCGAATGACTCGATTGAGGGATTTAGTGAGTGTTTTTTTGGGTTTTCCCTTTGGGTTTCAACCTATTGTTCTTCGGGTTCTTCTTCAGAATCAAAGGATTTTTAGGCTAGATAGGACTGTAGATCCAAATATTTTCTTTAGTTCGTCCAAAACTCTGTTTGCGAGTCGATGGACAAGGAAAAGCAAATAGTCGAAGACGTCACTGTCGAATAGACGAGCTCTGATTCGAGCGATTGTAGTTCAGACGACGAAGAAATGGCTGAAGCTATTCGTCGTTCGAAGTTCGACAGAGAATTTTCCCATGACCAGAACGGTGCTGGGATGAGCGGTGCGGAACAAGAACGGAACAAACCAGCGACGACGTCAGGAGCAGACGTTCTATCCATACCCCCCATCGCTCGGTTAACTAAGGCGCCTCGACGTTTAAGCTCGGAGTCGTTCCTCCGAACATCGAACCCTCGGTCTGCTCTGACGGAGGACGACCTATCAGAAATTAGGGGAAAGTATGGCTTTCCAAACGAAGTCCAGCTTCGTCTGCCTTTCCCAAACAAGCGAGCAGACACCGTCTCAAAAGGGTGGATCTGTATGTACAGCATTTATTTCGAGTGTGGGCTCAGACTGCCACTTCCTCCGCTTCTCATCCAGACGATGCATCATTATCAGTTGGCGATCCCTCAACTGATGCCGAATGGTATGAGAGTTTTCCTGGGGTTGATAGTGCTGGCTGATGAATCGAAAGTCGAACTATCAGTAGACGACTTTCTCGCAATATACTATCCTCAGGAAAATGCGAAGGATCATGGGAGGTACTCCATGTATCCAAGGAGGAAGAAACAAGTTGTGGGGGACATGAAGAACGCAGATCGCTATTGGCAGGACCACTATTTCTTCATGCACGTGAACGAACATTCGATGGGTGGTCTCGCAAATGCTTTCTTCCCATTGTGGGGGACTCTTCGTAAGTATCGAACGAAGAATATGAAAGGGCGCAAGTAACTTCAGTTCTGTATCGAGATCTGATGTTTGTTTGTTCTTTTTGCAGGCAAAGAACTAAAGAAACCACCACCGAAGACACTTATTTTCGAGGAGAAGCTCAAACGGTTGCTTGCTCTGCCGAACCGAGAGTGGGACGAGATCAACACTCCTAGCAAGTTTCGAGCGTCGAGCCTTTGGAAGGATTTTGTTGAAATCCCAACAGGTAAAGTTAAGAGTCTTCCTTCCTGGGTCGATTGGACGTTCGTGATCAGGGGGGCGCTAAGACGACTGTTTGGCCCTCCACTGTTCATCGAACCGTTAACTGACGAGGAAGCTTTGGTCACAGAGTCAGTTTTGGACAGGATGGACTTCAAACTGCCCTCGGCCGAAGAACTCAAAGCGAAGAAAAAGGCCGCAGCGAAAGCTAAGCTTGAAGCCAGGAAAGCTGCGGCAGCAGCGAAGTCATCGAACAATGATCCAGCTCTATTCCCTGTTTTGGAGTCCTCGCCGGAGCCTCCTTCAGCTGATCCAGTCGATCCTCCTGTAAAGCCAGTCGAGCCCATCGTGGAGCCATCTCAGCCTCCCGCAAAGAAGAGGAAGATCGTGGCGAAGGGCAAGAGGAAAGTTCCTGCTAACAGGAGCGAGAAGTCGAAGATTGCAACGCCCGAACATGATGATGAGCCTCAAACTATAAAGGAAGGGCAGAAAAAGTTTAAGCTCGACTTGCCTTCAGACATAAGTTTTCTTGAAGCAAGGAGGCGAGCGTTAAGCTCATGCGCCGACTGTTCTCTGAAGTGGATGAAGATAAGATGAACAGTGGGCGGATTCATGATCATCTGGACGACGTGCTCTGGGATGGTTTGAAGGTAATATATATATTTTCCACTAGCACATCCAGATCATCGAACGATGAGCTTAATTTAACACATTTTCCTTCGTTTCTGCAGAACAACATCCGAACGATGGGGCTGGTATATCGAACAGCTGATAGAGTTTCAGCGATGAGCAACAAAGTCAAAGAGCTCGAGCAAAAAGACGGCGAGCGTGAGGCAAGGCTTAAGGACATCGACAGAAATTTTAAGGATGTCAAGACGAGCGCTGAAAGCCTTGTAGCTGACCTGCGAAATACGATAAAAATGTCGAAGGACAACCTTGAAGCGTCGCAGGTCATCGCGAGCCGTCATGACGAAGCTCAGGACAAGATCAAAGTCCTCGAGACTGAGAAAGCTACACTCGAGGCAAAGAAAGCTGCCCTCGAGGCTGAAAGGAAGACGCTCGTCACAGAGAAAACTTCGCTCGTTGATAGAGTTCTCAATATTCATGAAGAGTCGACTATGAGGGCTCGATACGAGCTTCTGAAGCAATACAAACAAGGGCTTCTGGTCGAAGCTGATGTTGATGA
Organism: Ficus microcarpa; assembly: GCA_025413485.1. NCBI lineage: Eukaryota > Viridiplantae > Streptophyta > Magnoliopsida > Rosales > Moraceae > Ficus > Ficus microcarpa. The sequence continues at coordinate 26,480,508 of CM046379.1, read as the reverse complement.
GGAAATTGAGACGTTCGAAATTCTTGATGAAGCTGGGACATCAACTTCAATTCCAGAACCAACCTTGGATGGCGATGAAGCTTCAAGGAAAACTGTCGTACACGTCGAGCCCCCAGTTATGGAGGATGCTACTCAAGACCGCGATGTGCGGGAGTAGTTTTTGTAATAGTTTCTATTGTATTAGAACTATTTTTGTAGTAATTATTTTTGTATTCGAGACATTTGTTTTCATTTAGTTTTTAATGAAGAATCTGAATTTTTCCTCATGTTTGCACTAAATCAATTTCGCATAAATGTCCGAATGTCGAACGATCGTTGAATGATAGATTAAACGTAGAATGTGAATCCAAGTATTCGAACTAAAATCGAATGATCGTGTAGGGAATACTGGATTAGCATACGAACGTTTTAGTGTTCGTTTGAATCGTCGAACGATCATGAATCGAAGTAATGTAATATATTGAATTACATCAATAGCTGAACTCATTCAAGTGTGATGAGCTGCCTACGTACCCAATGATTAGGGATCAAGCCAGTCGTAGTTCGTTAGATTGTTGAATGATATTATGACTGGACTCGTATAAACGTATACGAGCTGCCTACGTACCCAGTGTTTAGGGATCAAGTCGAACGTAGTTCAGGCCTCGGAAGGCGAAGAGAAGAATTGTTCTAGACGCAGACCTGCAGGATCGAACGATCAACCACAAAGGATCTGGCCTTACAAATAAATTGTACGCTATGATTGTCTGAAAAATAGCTAAAGTAAAATATATACAGAAAATTTGGCTATGTAAGAAAAAAGAAAATGATGGTTAAATTTTTCACAAGTAATACTTGCGAAGATGATGAGAGTTCCAGCTGCGCAGGACTTCAACTTCGTCAAGAGTCTCGAGACGGTAAACGCCTGGTCGAATAACCTTTAAGATCCTGTAGGGACCTTCCCAGTTTGCTCCTAACTTTCCAGCGTTTGGCTCGGCAGTGTTTTGGAATACCTTACGAAGGACGAGGTCTCCTTCGTTGAAAGTTCTCGGTCGAACTTTTGAGTTGTAGTATTTGGCTACTGATTGTTGATAATTCGCCATGCGAATCAGAGCCTGATCCTGTCGTTCGTCAAGAATGTCCAAACTGTCGTTGAGCATCTCTTGATTCTGCCCCTCGTTCTCAAAAGCCAATTGACGCCGAAGTGTAGGGACTCCAATTTCTACTGGGACGACTGCTTCTGCACCGAAGGTTAGTGAGAAAGGAGATTCACCGTTCGCTCTTCTTGGAGTAGTCCTGTATGCCCAAAGTACGCCATGGAGTTCGTCTGCCCATCGCCCCTTTCGAGCTTCGAGTTTCTTCTTCAGATTCTGAACGATCGTTTTGTTTGTTGCCTCGGCTTGACCATTCCCTTGGGGATACCTCGGGGTGGAAAAGCTAAGTTCAATGCTCCAGTTGAGGCAGAATTTTCTGAAGTTACCCGAGATGAACTGAGACCCGTTGTCTGTTACGATCTCCTTGGGCACGCCAAACCTGCAGATTATGTTCTTCCAGATGAATCCTTCGACGTCCGAGTCTTTAATATCAGCAAAGGCTTCTGCTTCAACCCACTTAGTAAAATAATCAGTGAGTGCAAGCAGGTATTTGCGTTGACCGCTTGCTCTCGATAATGGACCCACAATATCCATTGAATATTTCATGAATGAACATGGTGCTGCAATACTCGACAATCGTTCTGCTGGCTGATGGAATACTGTGGAATGTCTTTGGCATTTGTCACATCGTTTGACAAAGTCTTCGCTGTCTTGAAGCATTGTAGGCCAGTAGTAACCTTGTCACTTGACTTTGTTGCACAAGGATCGTCCCCCAGAGTGGTTTCCACATTCTCCTTCATGAACTTCTTTCAGAACGTAAGTGGCTTCTTTATCGTCGAGGCATCGAGCATAAGGGCCGTTGAAAGAACGTCGGTAAAGGATGTCGTCAATCAGTGAAAATCTTGCAGCTTTGGTCTTGAGCTTCCGAGCTTCCTGTTTGTCGTCCGGGAGAACTCCATCCTTCAAGTATTCCTTGATCGGTTTGCGCCAGTCTCTAGTGGCTTCAACTTCAATGATTGAGGCTTCAAACTGAATGCTTGGTTCTTCAATGTAGCCGACTGGGATGCTGCGACGTATGTTGGGTTCCGATGTTGATCCGAAAGAAGCCAAGGCGTCCGCTTGCGTGTTATTGCTTCTCGACACTTGTTGTATCGAGTATTCTTCGAACTGCTGTAGCAGTGAACGAGCGATGTTTAAATAGGCTTCCATCCTTGCATCTTTGGCTGTATATTCACCCAATACTTGGTTCACAACGAGCTGTGAGTCGCTATGAATCATCAAACGTCGAGCCCCCAGTGCTTTGGCTAGGCGTAGACCAGCAATCAAGGCTTCATATTCTGCTTCATTGTTCGATGCCTTGAATCCCAATCTGAACGACTGTTCGATTATTTCGCCATTTGGAGACTGGCAAATTACTCCCACTCCTGATCCCTTGACATTTGATGCTCCGTCCACCATGAGCGTCCAGCAGCATTCTACTTAAGTTTTTGGCGTGAAAGGATCCGGAGTGAGTTCAGCTACGAAGTCAGCAAGCACTTGCGATTTAGGACTGGTTCGAACCTGAAATTCGATGTCGTATTCACTTAACTCTACTGCCTACTTTGTAAGTCGTCCAGAGAGATTTAGACTATGAAGAATGGCTCGCAAGGGGTAGGTTGATAAAACGACAATCGAATGTGATTGGAAATATGGCCTCAACTTCCTTGCAGCGGTTACGAGTGCAAGGGCTAATTTCTCAACCACCGGGTACCTTGTCTCCGCATCAAGCAATGACTTGCTAACATAGTAGACTGGCTGTTCACCGTTCGCATCTCGTACGAGAACGGCACTGACTGCAACTTCTGTTACTGAAAGATATAAAAACAAACTTTCCCCTGTCTCGGGTTTGGATAAAACTGGAGGGGTGGACAGATACCTCTTTAGTTCCTCAAAGGCTTGTTGGCATTGCTCGTTCCACTCGAACTTCTTGTTACCTTTGAGAAGCTTGAAAAAGGGCTGGCATTTATCGGTCGAGCGAGAGATGAACCGGTTCAAAGCAGCTATTCTTCCAGTCAGCTTCTGGATCTCTCGCTTGTTTTTTGGTGAAGGCATATTCATTATTGCTCGAATCTGGTCTGTGTTCGCTTCAATCCCACGCTGTGTCACGATATAACCTAAGAACTTTCCAGACGAAACACCGAATGAACATTTTGAAGGGTTCAAACGCATGTTGTGTTGTCTGAAGACTAAGAAACATTCTGATAGGTGCTCAATGTGATCAGCGGCCTTCAATGATTTGACCAGCATTTCATCTATATATACCTCCATCGTTCGACCGAGTTGATCAGCGAACATTGCGTTGACGAGTCTTTGGTAAGTGGCTCCTGCGTTTTTGAGTCCGAAAGGCATGACCTTGTAACAGTAAATCCCCCTTTCTGTAATAAATGCGGTCTTCTCTTGATCGTCGGGATGCATGAGGATCTGGTTGTATCCGGAGAAGGCGTCCATGAACGAGAGTAACTCGTGTCCTGCTGTTGCATCAACCAAACGATCGATATGTGGGAGAGGAAAACTGTCTTTGGGGCAGGCCTTGTTCAAATCTGTGAAGTCAATACAGACTCTCCACTTTCCGTTCTTCTTTTTGACAATCACAACGTTCGCTAGCCAGTCTGGGTACTGCACCTCCTTGATGAATCCAACTTCGATCAACTTTCGCACCTCATCGTTGACGATCATATTCCGCTCGATGCCAAGTTTTCTTCGCTTCTGCTTAACAGGCTTATGGCTTGGATCGACGTTAAGTCGATGTGTCGTTACTTCCGGGTCAATGCCTGGCATGTCTTTATGCGACCATGCAAAGCAGTCTTGGTTGTTGCGAAGAAAACCTAATAGTTGGTGGCGAATAGTGTCTCCGAGCATAGAGCCAATGTTAATGACTCGTTCTGGTTGAGTTGGGTCTAACTGGATTTCATCCAGTTTTTCCATGTCAGGCTGTACTTGGCCGTTCGATTTCTTCTTTTCCTCTAGTTGCTATAATCGTTCGGCCTTCTTCATCTTTAAAGTATGGAGGTAGCAAGTTCTGGCTACCTCTTGGTTCCCCTTAATCTCCTTCACTCCTCTTCTGGTGGGAAACCTGATGCGCTGGTGGTACGTAGATGGTACAGCTTGCATGGCATGAATCCATGGCCTTCCGAGAATAATGTTATAGGCCGATGGACAATCAAGAACCAAGAATGTGGTTAATTTATTCACTCCTGCAGCAAATACAGGAAGTTTAATCTTTCCAACCGCAGCGGTTGACTCTCCGTTAAATCCTGTCAAATTGACGTCGAACTCTCGATCTCAGATTCAGAAAGCTCCATTTCCTTTAAGGTTGAAAGGAAGAGGACATCTGCTGAGCTTCTATTGTCCACAAGGATCCGGCTGACCTCACAATTTGATACGTTCAACGTTAGGACCAATGCGTCATCGTGAGGCCGGCTTAAACTGGTTGCTTCGCTGCTGTGGAAACTGATCGAGTGTTCGATAGGATCATCTGGGAGTACCGATGCTACTGGTTGTGTGGCTTTTCTTCGGTGGGACTTTACAGCTGTTATCGTTTCTCCGCTGTAAACTGATCCTCCGCAAATAACACCGATTGTCTTCCGAACTGGTGGCGGAGAAGGTGAGTCTTCAACATGCTGAACTATCCTTTTGTAACGACCCACCTAGCGTAGGCCGTTACCGTACTTATTAACATACATTCATAAAATATAACTTACTTACTTAGCTTGTAAAACACAACGGAAATTTTTTTTTTTTTTTTATAGTACACATAAACTATGTACATAAACTTAAAATATTGTTTCTGTGCATATACATATTAACCATTAATTATCATAAAACGTTTCTTGTCTCTTATAATTATATACCGCAAAACGCATAGCGATTCCATTTCCCACGATTCACAGTGCTTGAACTCGCTACTCCACCTTGCATCAATATCAGCTAGCAGGTGACTTACTTACAGCACAAACTTAAAACAGTGAGCTAAAGCCCAGTAAGTACAACTCCTAAGCCGTAATTAAACAACAATATAGCTTATATCATATAACATTTAAATCATAACATAACCATAGCATAACACTTAGCATAACATATAGTACATAGCATACTTAGCATAACATATAGCATTTCATATAACATACAAACATGCATAGACCATATTATGCTTTCTTATTTTCCTTGTTCTTACTTCTTATGGGCCCTTAGTCTGCGTGTTCGTATCCGGCGCGCGATTATGGATTGTCTGGGGTGGCCAAACCAATTCCAGTTCAATCTACAGTCCAACCCGACCTGGCGCGGGTGATACGACACGGTGCTTGTTTTCTTACTTAAACTTGTTTATGCGTAAACATACATTTCTGATGTCATTTTCCTAATTTGATTTCTTGCTTATCTTATCTTAGCATATAACCATATCCTTAACATATTTCATATTGCATACATGTTACTTAGCATATAGCACCGAGCACTTCATCGACTCTAATAATATAACACTATTAGCTTGTGCTGTAGACGGTGTTGTACTTACCGTCTTTATGTCCGTTGCTTGGCGGCTCCTCCTCAAGATTCCGCTTGCAGGGCTCCTCCTGCTTGATTAAAAGACGTACGTAAGACTTCCAGTCCATCTTCATAGTATGTTGGTAACTAACCAACATTCATGCGGGTTTTCGGCTATATGTCCCCCTAAACGTGAAGCCATTTATAACCCAAAGGGTTACGTTGAAAATCTTGTCGTATACTTAGCCCACGTATAAACGTATTGGGTTAGGTCAAACACCTACCCTTGGGCTTGTATTAAAAACGTATCGCTTTTTAAGTTAACCAAGGTCAACCTTTTTGATAGCTAGAGTCAACCCTCTTCGGGTCAACTTTGGGCCTTGGGGCTAAGCCCCGTAACTCGGGTGTTAAATCCCGGCTACCTTCCGTTCTATATATTTCTTCAAAAACTTAGCTTAAAATTCATTTTCTTTAAAACTTTACTTTAAAACCTCATTTTCATAAAAAGACTTAGCTTTTAAACTTAAATCTCATAACTTGCTTCTTAAAAATTCGTGTATCTTGCTCATATTTTTATAAAACATTTAAGGATCGGAAATTGCTTTTGGGACAGTTTCCATGCTTGAAATAGTGTGTTGAGTCCGAAAATAATTTTTTCTAGTTTGGTTCTACAAAATCATGCACAGAAATTTATTGATTTTTGCACGATTTTCACATTTTAGGTTATACTTAAAAATCCATTTTGAATTAGAAAAAGTTTCCTTCACGAAAGTTCTAGCCCTCGAGGAGTTCTAAAACTTTCGTGTTTTACAAATTTTCTGATTCCTTACTGATTAGTACCAGTTTTAAATTGAAAATAGGTTTAACATGAAAACTGGGTCTCACTGACCCACCTACGGTTTTTCTTGAAAAAGAAGGCCGTTGGAGCCTTATTTTGGCAAACTGCTCACGTTGCCCCCTAGGAAACACCCTAATCTACAACTTTTATGTTTTACGTTTTTGCCCATTCGGCCTCTATCGGCCTGCAGTGACCATTTACCGAGACTGCTCACTGGGGAACCCGAGAAGCAGTTTCGTTTTTATGTTCAATTTTTACGTCCTAGGGCGAGGGTTCTAGCTTGACCGACCACTTCGGGAGTTAGTTCATCATACATGCAGCGCATCTAGCGTCCCTTAAAGGCTAACCAAGCCAATCCCCCGTGGTCATGCAACCCAAAAATCCGAACCTAATTGCCTAGGGTTGCACGGTTTCTAGCAAGCATTCATCACATACATTCTAGCATCTTGGTTCACAAAATTTAAAGCATACATGCATACTTCAAATCTGACCTAATTGGGGACATAAGGCCTAAATTAAAACCCTAGCATGCCATCTAGCCATACAAGCACAAAACATAATTTAAATTGCATGCACCAACCAAAACCGACCTATGGCTAAGCTAACCAAGCCACACGGCATCAAGCACACACATAGGACAGAAAATTAACACATGCATGGGCTTATGCCCTTACATATTTTTGGCTGAAAATAAACTTAAACCATAGCTTAAAAACTCAATTAAAAGCTTGAGAAAACTTTTAAAAAATTTTACCTCAACTTTGAAGTGGAAGTTCGGCCTTAGGGTTAATACCCGAAATGGCTCCCCCTAGCACTTCTTGGTTCCTAGGCTCGGCTACTCACTTGTGGTGCACCAAAAACTACGTTTTTGGTTCCAATGGCTGGTCCCCTTCCTTGCTCGGCTCCTTAGGGTCACTTGGCCCAAAACTGAAATTTTTTTTCTCTCCTTCAAGCCACAAACCTGAGGCTGTCTTTGAGGCAAAATCAAGCCTCTAATCTCACTCAAACTCACTCTTTTGGTTTGCTAGGCCACCCGAAACCCTTGGCCCTAATTTTCCCTCAAAAATTCAGTTTCTCCCCTTGGTTTTCCCCTGCACTTGGCTCACGGCAGTGGCTGCAAGAGGCTGCCAGAAAATTTTTTTTTCTTTCCCCTCGGTTCCTAGGCTACCCGGAGGTTGATTGGAATGGTTGGCTTGGAGAAATTTTTTCTGAATTCTCTCTCTCTTTTCTCTCGGCTGTTTGAGTTGAATTTTTGCAAGAGTTTAGTTGAGTTTTTGATTTAAAATGAATAGAGAACTCCTCTATTTATAGACACAAGAGAACTTTCAAAATTTAGGCTTTTCTCCCCAAAATTTTTGAAACTTTGGACTTGTGGGGGGGGCTAGGTGGCCGGCCATAATGGGGGGTGGAGGCCAACTCATTGTGAATTGTCAAAGGTTATGTGTCACTCTATGATTGGGCCACCACACCATAAGAGATAAGGTTGACTTCCTTTGTGTAAAACTTGAATTAAGCTTGTTTGACTGAAAATCTTGAAACGTTGAGTTTAAAAATTTAAATTCCAATACTGTAAATATTATTTTACAGTTTTGGATTTTTATACTTACTGTCAGAAAATCGGGTCGAAAAATATTTTTCTTGTTTTCTCAAACCCTTTCTGCCCCATGACTTCATAAAATACGCTGGATTTTTCTATGGTGATTTTGGTTTCTCATTTTCATTATCTGCAAAGAAAATGAGTTTCTGCAGTAATTTTCATGAAATGCAGATCTTAAAATTCATGTGTCACAATTTTGACCATTTTGGTCAAACTTTGACTTTTCGGGTCAACGGTTGACTTTTTGGTCAAAATTTTGACTTTTCTAAAATCGATCAGATTTCACTCCTTTTTGTCCGAAAAGGCTATTTACTCCTCCGAACAGTCATTTTTGAGTCTTATAAAGCTATAAAAACTCATAATACACACATTGAAGTTCTGAACTGAACTTTTTCATAAAATTGCATGAACTGCACATATTCAATCTTTACAAAGAATTAGTAGCATGAAAAACCAGATATCACACCTTCGTTCTTTGGACTCGTTTCCAAGTCCATAGGTTTCCCTGCCTTTGTCAGTCAGGAATTCTCGGAGGTGGCCTTTCTTCAGCAGTTCAGCAACTTCTGCTCGCAGCGCTCGACAATCGACGGTTAGGTGACCGTGATCTCTGTGGAACTCACAATACTTGCTCGTGTCCCTAGCTGGGTTCTCGGGCAATTTCTTTGGCCAAGTAACGAAGTCTTGGCGCTTGAGGTGAGCGATGAGTGCTGAAGGACTGATGCCAAGGGCATACTTCGGTGGAGAGAGTGGACGCTTGTGATCACGCCGTGTTACTCGTTCCGTACGGCGTTCTGTTCATCGCAATGGTCCTGGGCGCTCGCGTCTGAACGTCTTTTCTCGATTCTCGCGTATCTTTACCACCTCTTCCCTCGTTCGAGCTAGGTCTCGCTCGATCCGTTCATTCTCTTCCTCCAGCTCGATAAAGCCTTTCGCTCGGTGCAGGGCGTCTTGGATTGATGGTGGGTATCGGGCACAGATCTCGTTTTTGAACAATGATCTATGCCTCAAACCCTTCTTCAAGACCTGACACATTGTTTTAAGTTTGACGAATGAAAAAAAAAAAAAAAAAAAAAGAAGTTTGACGACAGGAAAAGTTATTTGTCGTTTTTTTAATCTCAGACAACAGCAAAAACGAACAAGATCTTTTTTAATTTAGGACGATGTAGATGCTGGATTACTACAGTCAAAAATTTAACAGAGATCAGTTATAATGTAAGAATTAAACGATAGATTGGGCCCCTGGCAATCGTTGGTGAAATTCATAAAGCATACCGAAAGAACAGAAATGTTTATATCAGAAAATAAAAAGAGGAAGTAAATGCTTGAATCTGAAATAAACATGAAATAAATGAACACCAAGATGTAAAGAGGTTCGCCCAATCGATGTGCTACGTCCTCTGAGAGTGATTTTACTACTGTATTTTGGGAATTTTTACAGTACAGAAAGTTGTAATATGTCTGGAGGGATTTTGGCAGCGTCAGAGTTTTGGATGTCCGGATATGTGTGGATTTCAGATAAAGGTTTTTTTTTTTTTTTTTTTTTTCTTGAAGAAGGAGGGGTCTTCCCCTATTTATAGAGGAATGAACCCTGTCTGAATCCGAAGTTTCAGTGAACGGTTGTCGTTCTTGTCTGATGGGACACTTGTCAGAATGTAAGTCGTGCAGTTGACTTAGACAGTTACTGAACGCAATCGTGGGCTCAGCGGTTGAAATGTGACACTCAGATAGTCAGTTATTGTAAATAATCCGACATGTCATCGATGAGTGTGAGTCTGATGGTTAAGGGATATTTCCCTTGAAAAGCCGTTTGAAAGGTCGAACTACGAACGATTGATAATGAACGAACGTTCATCGTATGACTCGTGTCGTCCATTGTTCGTTACATATTCGATGTTCGTATGAGCAGTCAAGTTAGACGTTCGATCTCATACCGAATTTCGAACGATATCATGTGAATGACAGATTGGGTCCGGCCCAATTAATCGAACGATGGATGGGTATCGAGGAGCAGGTCTGTAACTTGGGCATGGCCGAAACATAATCCATCAATGAATCGAGCGTCTGTTTAATGTATATCCAAAGACTAACGGTACAGTGGGAAGACGAAGTCTAACCCCAACAGACGACAATTTCACATCAATTTTACGACAATAATTTTTCTTTAGGACAACAATTTTGCATATAGAGCAGCCGTTGTTTTCTTAAACCTCAACGACAACTAGACGAACGCGCATCTTTTTTGCACTCAAACGACAACAACACTTGTCCTTTTTTTTCCATGATGACAACATCGACATAGCATGACTTCGCCAGTGAACGCGCTTTTTTTTTTTGTCGTTTTGTTGACGAAATACAAAACTTTCCCAAAAAAGAAAAATGAAAACTAGTATAAATGAAAAAACAAAACAATTAAAATGAATAACCAAAGCACTAGAAATTTATAATAACAGATTTTCTGTTAAAAAACCTTAAAAAATATTTTTGTTTTTTAGGGGATTTTTTATATAAAGATATAGCCATAAAAATTTTTTATTTATTTTGTTTTTACTAATATTTTTTGTTTTTTAGAGGATTTTTTAAAAAGATATAATAAAAATTTTTATTTTTTTTTTTGAAGCATAATTATTTTTTGTTTTTATTGTTGAGTAAAAAATAAAATTAAAAAATCAGAAAATCCTTTAAAAAAACTCACTTTTAGTGAAGTTTGACGTTGCCGAGTGATCAAGTAGAAGGCGAATTGGCGATTTCCCACTGGGCTTTTCGTTAATTTCCCATTTCCCGTAAATCCCTTTCTTTCACACACGCGTAAACTTCTTCTTCTCTCTCTCTCTCTCTCTCTCTCTCTGCGTAACCCGTCTGATCAACCGGGGACAAAAACCAAACCAAAACAAAACCCCCCACCTTCTGAATCGCCGACGACTCTGTCTCTGTCTGTGTCTCCCCAATGGCGATGACCCATAATCCGGCGAGTGTGTGCAACCCGGTGGTGCTGAAGGTGGGGCTGACGGTGATCGCCCTCTGCATAGCCGGCTACATTGTGGGCCCTCCCCTTTACTGGCACTTCAAGGAGGGTTTGGCGGCCGTTAGCCACTCCTCCTCTTCTTGTCCGCCTTGCAACTGCGATTGCTCTTCTCAGCCCCTCCTCTCCATCCCCCTCGGTATTTCTTTCCCCCCGATCCCTCTAGATCTGTTTTCATTTTCTTTTGGGATTTCACCGTTCTTGATTTTGGTCAATTCTTTGGGTTCTGTTCTTACTTTTTATCTGTTTACGATCTTGATCCAGCTTAGTCAGTGTTCCATGAACAAAAATATTTGATTGGCACTTTGTGTTCCTTTTTTTCTGGTTTTACTTTTTCAAGATACCATTTTTAGTTAAGTTGATTGGTATAATGATCCTTTATGTCTGAATTGCAACTTTCTTTAGTTGAAATGGTGATGAATGTGTACTTACTGCTTTTTCTTTGTCTGCAGAACTGAGCAACAATTCATTTACAGGTTAGTTTCTTGTCACATACTTCCAGTATATATGTAAAATTTAGTTTTAAGATTCTAGTTCTTTTTCGCGGTATGAACCATGACATGATTTTTTATGTGGCTGCGTGATGTGTGAACTGATGTTACGGTTGGATCCAGATCTCCATTTACTCTAATTTGCATATCAAATTCTGGATGACCCACTTTAGGGTAATGTACTATGTCTTTTCGGTCCCCTATGTCTCGGGTTCTAATTCATATCGACGAATTGAATGATGCATCTGTTTGTCGGAGACATGAATTGGTGTGGTTTTGTTTTTGTGTTCACCTTTGTTTAAACAAGGTCAAAATGCTTAATGGTTTTTAAGATGATCTAGATCCATAGTAGCTTTTTCCGCTTTTTTAGTAGGCCATGGAGAAAAATGTTCCGTGTGCAAGAAAATTGACACATGCAATTTTATCTCACCTTGCTTGTACCTGCATTCTGTACTTGGAATAACTCGTTTCTGGATATAGTTTCGAATTCGCTGAGAAAGTTGTGAAATTGACTGGGTTTGATTTTTGCCGCTAGCATTTAGATTCTAGATTGATGTGTGAATAATTATATTTAGGTTTCTAGTTTCACTGAATTCCTGTCCACAAGCTAATTCCTTTCTTAATACTTGCTTATTTATTGATTCGGCACATATCATGTAGACTGTGCAAAGCGTGACCCAGAGGTGAGTGAAGACACTGAGAAAAACTTTGCAGACCTATTGGCGGAGGAACTGAAGCTACGGGAATCTGACGCTTTGGAAAGTCAACGACGTGCAGACATGGCTCTGCTAGAGGCTAAGAAGGTGACATCCCAATATCTGAAGGAAGCAGACAAGTGCACTTCAGGGATGGAAACATGCGAAGAAGCAAGAGAGAAAGCTGAAGCATCATTAGTATCACAGAAGAGATTGACAGCATTGTGGGAGCAAAGAGCTCGTCAAAGAGGATGGAAAGAAGGGATGGCCAAGTCTCGAGCTCAAACACTGGGAAATGTGCAGTCGGCGTAAATGAAGCAAACGCACCAACCAAAGGCTATGTTCAGATGCAGATTTTCTTCACTGGCAGTGAAGTACTACTTCCTTCACATCCGATATGCTCTATTTTTGTTACCATCACTGGTCAGAGTATAGTAACCTTGATTATCATCTAGCCTATTAAAAGTATGTCAATCTTTCGAAGAACCTGTGGTCATTCTCATTTCAACACCATTCTATTGAAAATTCCACTTGTAAGACCCCTGAAATTTTAGAGCTGTGTTTTAATGTGATAATGGAATTCAATCTACAGAATCTTTAAGATGTTACTTTCTTAATGCGACATCATGACAGTTTGTTGTATGGAACTTGATTGTTCCTTCTGTTGTATTTTGCTAGTTTGCATGTATAATAACAAAAACCTCCCAAATGTCTCATCAAAATATACTACATCTCAAGTC
>CM046379.1:26436247-26461247 GCA_025413485.1 Ficus microcarpa | reverse complement strand
ATTTGAGAAAGTAATCTGGACACTGCAACGAATCACAGATTTTCAAGTTTTCAAGCACCTTCCCTTGACGTTGCCCTCTTTGGGGTTTGAGTTGTTAAAAAGGTTCTAAAATTAGCTTGCGTTTGGACCGTCGGTTGAAGTTGAAATTTTAAGTTGGAGTTGATTAATTTTATAAAAACTAGTTATAATTTTTATTGACTTTTAGAAAAAAAAAAAATCCAGTCAAAAAAATACAGTTTAATTAGAGTTCAAATGATGAACTAAACAAATCCTATTAGATGTAGCCCCTAATGTTTTAAAGTGACACTTACGTCCCTAATTATTGAAATATCTTGTATATCTTCATAATAATGAAAAACAATGCATGTGAGATTCTTTCAAGTTCATAAATTTTTACTATGTGTTTGCTTAAGATGTGCAGTCACATCTGACATGGTAGGATCAACTTCAACTTTACTCTTGTATTTTTTTTTTTTTTTTTGAAAAATAAATAAGACCCTCTTTTGAAAATATTTAACAGAGAACTAACCAACAAAAAAAATAAAAAAACCTCATATAAAACAAATCAAAACGCTAAGAACTTGTTTTTCTCAGAAAAAAAATCCCAAAATATCTCATCAGGTGATTCAACCTTTTTTTTTTTTCCCTTTTTCCTTCCGAAAAGCATCAGGTGCTTCAACTTTTTTCTTGACAGCAAAACGGCGCCGTACCACTCGACCCAAAATTTCAAATGAACAAAAACGGAGGGAAAAGCGCTCCAAGGCAGTAAGGACCCCATTAACCATTGCCCTCTCGCCTACGAACTTCAATCCCAAATTTCTCCCAAAATTTTTTTTGCAGGTAATTTCTCCCAAATTCTTATCAAGAAAAAAAAATTAAAGAAAAAGAAGAAATATCCCAAATTCAAACCTCCAGAAACCCTAGTTTTCTCTGATCAGATAGATCACTGGATCAAAGAAGTTCCAACCAGATGACTGAAATCCTTAGCCCTAACCCAACCGCCCAGAAGCAGAAGGTTCCCATGGCGTCTCGCCTCCAGTCTCCCACCAGCCCCTTCTTCTTAGGCTCCAATGACGACAAGCTTGAGCGCGCCCAGGCACGCGCCGCACGCGCCGCCGCAATTCGCCGCAAGAACGTCGCGGCCAATGCGCTTCCCTCCCGGGACGATCTGGATCCCGTCCTCGACAAGCAGCAGATCCTCGAGTTGTTCCAAAATTGCATCAAACTTGCCAGCGAAAATGTCCGTACTTGATTCTTCTCCTTTCTGGGTTAGGGTTTCAAGTTCGAATTGACTCTTAGTTCGTTTTGAAATTTCAGTTGAATTGAAGTATTATTTTTTGATGTTTTATGTAAAATTTGTGTTCGGTTTTGATTTCTTTTTGTGCAGAAAATTAATCAGAAGAACACTTGGGAACTGACTCTGATAGACCATTTAACGGAGATAATCAAGGCTGAAGAAGAAAATGATATGGAAACGAATTTTCAAAAGGTGATTTTGTTGCTGCTCGTATTTTTCTTAAAAATGGTAGAAGGAAAATGATTCTCGTTTCTCAGTGGAATCCAGGTGAAAATAATTTGGTGGGCAATGCTGATTTGGATTCAGGAAAAAATATGAAAACTTTAAACATTTCATATAAAAGTAAGCTCACATTGGATATTGATCAGCTAGATTTCATACTTCCTGAAAAAGCATACGGAATTCCATAAATTCAAACATCGAGGCAGGTTCTACCATATGTGGGACATGCGGAAATTGATAGGGAGATATATCCAACTCTGGTACTAGGAACATCTTTTTGTTCTTTATTCTGCAATTTATTCACTCAATTTTGTGTACTTAGGTTGTGATCATGTTATGCCTGAAAAATTTTGCAAGTTATGTATGTGCATACACTGTACTCAAACCTATACCGGATGTTTATGCTTTGGAGAACATTGTTCTAAGAACAATTGATCTTACTTCTTGATTCGAATGCACTAGATGTGCAATCTGACACTCTTTTCTGCTTGTGGTGTGCGTGTAAACATATCACTTTAATGTTTGTAGGCAAGCTGCACTCTTGAAGCTGGGGTTAAGATTTATTCATTAAGGGTGGATTCAGTTCATTCTGAGGCATACAAGGTCCTTGGTGGGATGAATAGAGCAGGTCAAGAAAACGAACAAGGTTAGGTTTGATCATTTTGAATTTGAACTTTGCTTTTTTGTTTTCTCATTTTCTTATATTTGCTTCATTTCCCTATATTTATTCCTCTGTAACTTCTTTTTATGTTTTACACATTATCCTGAATTGGTAGAAGCTCCATCTTTTTAGATTTTGATGGTAGAATTAGGTGAAAAAAGGAATTATTTGTAAGTTTGCTTCAATAGGATGTTTCTGATGACTTGCAATGACGATCTTTATGGGTTTTGTAGCTTTAGTTGCTAACTAAGTAGCTTGCTTCCATTGTATTTGTGCTCCCCCACAATTTTTAACTATGTAGCTCTTATTATCAGATGGAATTGTGGACGATGCCAATGTTGATAGTGGTCAAGAAGGAGGTCAATCAAAGAAAGAGACAGAGAGAAAGGTTGATAGACCATAGTTCATTACATTGATTAATTTATTGAACTAAATATGCTGAAGTCATATCCATATACGCAGATCTCACCTTTGTCAACACTGGAATCATCTTTTGAGGCTCTTAATGTGAAGAAGTTTGACGGTGAAGACATATTCCTTGCTATTTCAACTTAGGTTTAATGATTTGAAATATCAGGTCAAATGCAAGCTAAAACTATTTGCATTTTTCAGTTGCATTTGCAGTGGATCCACTTTATTATCAAACATCAGCACAATTTGATGAAGGTGGAGCCAAGGGTCTTTTGATGAATAATCTTGGCATTTACAGTGGATGCAAAGTGCTCTTTGATTCACTGGAGGTACCGGGGAAATGCATATCATGTGATAATCAACAAGATAAATCAATTACAATTGATCTTTCTTTTGCTAAAGGTGTGTTGCAATTTCTTGATTTATCTTATTCTTGGGAAGTCTTGACATATGGTGTTTCCCAATAAGGAATTCAATCAAAATAAAGTTATCTTCCCATTCTTTATTATTAGTATTTTTTTTTTCAGAATATGTTGAACAAATGGTACTGAATATGCGAGTTAAAGAAGAAATCTCGCCAACTCTTGGGACTATAGTCAATCGATTTGATGAAGATAATAGAAGGCCATCAGATTTCCATCACTGTAGCCAGAAATCAGCAGAGGACATTGTGTATAATGAGGCTGAGTTTAATGATGATGCAATGGAGGACCCCGTGACCTGGAGTAATGATCACTATGATGAGGATACCATGGTAGATGAGGACCCTGGTTGTGCAGATTCAACTTTTCCAGATTATCATGAGGTTTCTATTACAATTTTCCCATAGATTAAACCTGATTTGCCTGCTCCACATGCACACTCATACAAATATTTTTCTCCAACTATTTGAAAAACTATATATGATTAGATTTCCCATAATAATTGGTTGTTTTTTTGCAGGAGAATGAACCATGTACTTTCTATAACCACGATGCTGATGACAGGTTCGACAAAGTTGATGAGTATTTGTTCTCAAGTCTGGGACTAGCTTCAAAACAAAATGCTTGGGCAGGTCCTGAACATTGGAAGTATCGCAAAACTAAAGGTTGGTATTTGGTATCACATTGCAAGTACTAGCTCTTATTTTTATTTTATTTTCGTTTTTGGTTCCTGTCGCTCTTAATTTTGTAACATGATGTTGAATCTTTTTTATTCTTGCTTCAGATGTTGATCCTCCGAAGGAAAATGGGTTGGCACTAATGACCAAGAAAAAGAGAAACCAAAAACAGGTAGAAACTGAAATCAATTTCACAAAATCCTTGGACAATGTTACGTTCGACATCTTTGTTCCCCCTAAAAATCCCAAGTCGTTACTGCTGCCTGCGAATAAAGCACCCAGTAACACCAAGCTTCCTGAGGATTGCCACTATCAACCGGAGGATCTTGTTAAGTTGTTTCTGCTACCTAATCTGAAGGTATTTTTGAACCTACATGGTTTGTCCTTTTCATTTCTTTGTTCAAACTTTCTATGCCTATATATTTATGCGATGATTTTTCTTTCTGCAGTGCATTGGGAAAAGAAGCAGAAAGTTCTCAGGTAATTTTCTACTTAATAGAAATAATAACTCAGTTATCGTTTTGAATTTTGATAATTGACATTTTTCTTGTTAAGTTTTTCTTTTTCTTTCTCTGTTTCATGGTGATATGATGTGCATATGGGAGGTATTTGGTGTTCCACAATAATGTGATTAACGATCTTGTTTTTGCTGTCAGATGAGATGATACATCAATGTGATGATTATGGACAATACCCATCATGGGATGATGAAAGTGCACTTGGTGGCCAATTTGATGAAGGAATTGTCCAGGGTGATGGGGAGGAGCCCAGCACTCTTGTTTCTCAGCCCCGTCAGGTTGGTTTTGTTGTTCTTCAGCATGCTTTACTTCTGATTTTTGTATTTATCCATGGGAGTGGAACTCATAATGAGGCTGGCTTAAGAATTGGAATTGTGACAGACTTGTAATCTTGACCCTCAAATTAACACAATTTTTTTTTTAGTTTGGAACTCTGTTAGGTGTTAAAAATATCACTGAGATTTGGGAGGATTAAACCTTATAAATTAATATCACTTTTGGTGTATAACTTTAACTCAGACACATGAATCAAACGCAGATAAAGCTTATTTGCCTTCTTGTCTACACATTACAGGTGAATAAAATCGAAGTCCAGTATGACAAGACTTCTAAACAAGTTGATGTCCAGGCTCTTAAAGAAACTCTCTGGGACCATATGCAAGAATCTAATCAAGTTATTGAGGTATGTAATGGTTTCACTTGTTAATTCATATAAATATATATATGGCTAAGAGATTTGAAATAGTCAGAGATTTGAAAAAGTGACTCAGTATGGAATATGAATCTATGATCAATGCTTGTTTAGTCCTCGCATGACGAAACATTAGGCTATGTAATTTGGTCACTAAACAGGTTCATACGGATATACAGTACTTCTGTATCCATGGTTCCATAAAATTCGTACATCAAACTGGATATTTTTTCATTCCCTTTTTAATGCTATATAACTTATACATAAAACAGGATAATTATAATATGAAGATCAACAGGTTCTTAGGATATTCATGGAATTATGAAGATATCTTGGTGATGAAATAACCCAATGACTGTTTGATTGATTGGTAAGGTAAAATTGTTTCATGTCACTAGTAGATTAGACAACGTTCTTTGTAAATCGTAACATGCGTGTCAAGCGGAAAGAATGTTTAGCTTGAGTGATTTGTTAGAAATGACAGATTTTCCATATTTGGTGGACGTGGTGTCCAATTTTAACACTATCGATGCCTTATCGCATCTGCAACCATTATGTTTTGTCTCCAGCCGATAATCTATTTGAAAAGGTGAGTACTAATTCTTTGAATTTCTATGCTTGTAAAGGAACAAGAAGAGCCAATCTCCTTCAGGAAAATCTTGGCCAACTTACCTATTGACTGCAATGCTGCCGCGACTATCAATGATGTGTCCCCTCACTTGTGTTTCATATGCTTGTTACATCTAGCTAATGAGCATGGATTGAGCATTCATGGTCACACCAACATGGACGATATTACTATACATCTTCCTCGTTCCGATGCATGCACAACTGGACCAGTCTAAGGCCTTTCATCTTATTGGTATCATGTTTTCCTTAATATTTTGTACTACTGATGTACCAAATCTTCCAATTACTGTTCTGATACTATAAAGTAGTATTAACAAGTAGTTTGTAATTTCACCATGTTTTCTTTTTTGCTTGAAGTTGAAGTTTCACAATTTTTCAAAACCACACTTTTGTTTAATCTGCCGATGTGAAATCTTACAATCACATACACCGAAGGATATCTTTTGACCAGTACGTTTTGTTGGACAAAATTTGCGGTAGATATTTGTTTATCATTTAGAATCTCGTGTAGACCATTGTACTATTTTGTCATGGTCTGATTTGTGCGCATGTGAACGCTTTCTCTCTCTCTCTCTCTCTTTTTTTTTTGGGGGGGGGGGGGGGGTGGTGGGGTGTGGTGGCGTGGCGGAATAGAGTGCGCATGTGAATGTGTTGCCTTTCATTCAATCATCTAACATGCTCGCATCAACACAACGTTTTTAATGTGTCAAAGGTCAGATAGAATCAGCTATATATCTTCAATTATTGACAGTATAATAACAAAAACAGTTGAGATATTTTTATTATTTTTTATTTTTTATTTTGAAGGGCGTGCGGACGATGCCACTAAATGGAAATTGCAGGTCGCCATGTGGAAAATCACAGTATCTTATCATCATCATCATCATCATCTAGTTGTGATTTTAAAAATGTGATCGTAATTCTGAAGATAACTGCACAAGTGCACGTGCCGAAGAGTTTTTGTTTTGCCAAAAGAAAATCAATATGCACGACCGGAGAAATAAAAACCGAAGGTTCTTTATTGCCATGCCAGTAATTTGATATTGCATATTCCTTAATAAAAATATAACATATATTGGGTGATCACTCTCCTATATGCTTAGACCATCTTCAATATATAACTTTTTTTTTAAATGAAAAAAATATGAAAAATAACATTATTGTATTTTTGTTTCAATTTGGTATTTTTTTTAATGTTATTTTTACTTATTTGTTATTGTTATTAGAGTAATTGGTACAAATAATTCCTGAACTCTTTCCAATGTGACGGTTTGATCCTTATTCTTTTTTTTTTTTTTTTTTTTGAGATAATCTTGAACTTTTTTTTTGGGTCATTCCAGTCCTTTTCGTTTGGTTTCATTAAAAAACTTACGGAATGATCACATGAAAAGCATGTTTTGTGCTTTTTAAAGGAAAATATCCTTAAAAATATGAATATATCCCTATTTATATTTAAAACAAAAGGGAGAAAAAAAAAAAAAAAAAAGATGAGAGACCTCTCTCTCTCTGTCTCTCCCTTCCCTTCCCTTACCCCCACCTTCATTCCCACCCCTTCAGATCCGATGCTGACGTCGATGTTGGAGCCGAAGGTCGATTCCCTTCCTCCCCTCTTTCCCCTTCCAACCCCCCCTACACGTAATCCCCCTCACCCCAGTGTAATCTGGGTTTTACCCGCACCCCTTTCGTTGATGCGATTTCACCCCCTCGGCGATCGCGATCTGGGTTTTGGACCCTACGGCGCGATCTAAGTTTTAGCCCTCCGTCTCCCTCCCTCCTTTCTCTACCTCCTTTAGCCCCGCGCTGTTGCGATTTGGGTTTCAGAGCCCCTTGGCACGATTGGAGTTTTGGATCATCGTTAATGTACTCTTTATAAGGATTATTGAAATAGTTCCTTAGATTCTGACAAAAATGTTTACTAAAAATTCTACGAGGGCAAGTCCTATTCTTTATAAAAGGGGTTGCCACCCTAACCCCATAAAATGTTCTAATGATAAAAACACCTGGGAGAGTGGTCCAAGGTACTCTAAAACTTGTTTTGGGACAACCTACCCACCCAGGTTGGAAACAATTTTTAACCTACTCAATCAACCTAAAGTTTTTAGGTTAGGTGGGGACGGGCTGAGCATTATAATGAAAAAAAAAAAAAAAAAAAGAATGCAATTATTATAAATACTAAAAGAAAGAAAAAAAATTCGTAACATATTTTCCATATGAAACTGGCAACATCAAATTTAGTTCAATTTCTTAAAAATAATAATAAAGCAAATACAAAATTAAAAAAAATCATTAATGCAAATTTAAATTTACATGTCATAAACCATATCGAAAACTAATTAATATATAACTACAATATATTTTAAGAACATAAAAAACTTAATTGGATGGATGGATTTATCCATTCAACACTTGAACATTTGAATGTCATTCTTTATCGTTAGGTTATCACTTGTCATACACTAGATGGTCAAAAAGAAAATCATTTATTTGTATGTAACGTCATTAATATAACAGTCATAATTATGGAACTCCAAAGGAACATAAAACCAAATAGTTTCATAGTTGAGCTAAACTTTTTCATAGTAAAAAAAGAGCAGACAAAATTTTTTTTTTATTTATTAAACTTCCTTTTTCCAAGCAATTTGGGCCCAAGATTTTCTTTTTCCACCGTATATCCCTTTCAAAATCCACTTATACTATAACTAACATACTACCGTGATCTAATTCTCCCTGCATCAAAACGTCCTCTCTCTCTCTCTCTCTCTTTCTCCCCTTTTCCTTTCATTTAGGAACCCACGACCAATCATTCACATAAGACACCGAAAACAAGAAAAAAGAACAATTAAAAAAAAAAAAAAAAAACTCCATGTCAATAATGATGAGCCTATCACCACCATCACCGCCATCACCGCCATCACCGCTGTTACCATCTTCACCAAAGGCGGCGAGACTATCGGTCCGTACGATCCCGGGAAGCTACGGCTGGCCGCTGCTGGGTCCAATCTCCGACAGGCTGGACTACTTCTGGTTCCAAGGGCCGGAGACTTTCTTCAGGAAACGAATCGAAAAGTACAAGAGCACCGTCTTCCGTACCAACATCCCTCCGTCCTTCCCCTTCTTCACTGCCAATCCAAACATCGTAGCTGTCCTAGACTGCAAGTCCTTCGCCCACCTCTTCGAAATGGACCTCGTCGACAAGAAAAACGTTCTTGTCGGAGACTTCATGCCCAGTGTCAAGTTCACAGGCGATATCAGGGTCGGAGCTTATCTCGACACTGCCGAGCCTAAACACTCCCAGGTACGTACGACGTCGTTTCTTTCTCTATTGCTTTCGTTTTCTTCTTCTTTTGTTTTCAGAGTTGATGTTGGGTTTTGAAAATCTTTAAGGCTCGTTTGGATGATAGATTGGAGTTGTACTTTTAGATTTTTTTTTTTTTTTTTTTTTTTAACTGAAAATGGGTCAACGTTTGGTTGAAGTGCAAATATAAGATGAACTTGGATATTTGGATAGCGTAAAAATATTCGGATTTTAATGTACAATTTAGATTTTATTTTGTTCTTCTTGTGAGAGTTTCGTTAATATAAATGATCTAATTTTGATTTAAAAAAAAGATGGATTTTTTAAATTTGTGTTTTATGAAAATAGAGGTGAGAGAAATATAGATGTGAATATATGCTGTAATTAATTGGAATAAAAGCTTTTGAATGGAGGGTTTTTGAGGTGGAGAATATTGGAAGGAGATCAGAGTGCCGTAGAAATAGAAACTAGTCAAAGAATTAAAAAAAAAAAACTGAATTAAGAAAAGTTAATACAAAAAAGAAATATCTATGGCTTAAAATTTAAATAGTTAAAATGTTAATTTAATAATTAAAACTGTAATATTAGAAAAAGATAATTTCTACCGTCGAATATATTCTTGACCAAATATTTTTAGGACATGCTTTACTGAAGATTTTTAGGACGTTTTGGATTTTAATGAAAAAGTCTGATTATAGTTGGTGTGAAACACAAGGGCTTGGTCTTAATTTGTCACGGGGAGGACTATTGGTGTGTGAAACCAGTCTCCAAAATTCACTGTCTAAAATATCAGTTAAAAAGATTCTGAGTTGTGGAGAGAAACTTTCCCAGAAACTGTTGTTGATCAGCTAATGTGTTGCCGACAACATTCTGGGACCATTTCATCGCACCTCGGTGGTCCCACTTTTGCACAAAAGACCAAGAAAATTAGTTCATATATCAAATTGGCATTTTGTTATTTTATATTAGATATTTTGGTGGTGCTGAGTGACGCAATCATATTAATCTTTTCAACCAAATTTTATTTTTCATTTAGATTTTCTCTTAAATATCTTTCATTTTATCCTTGTTGCATCCTACTCAGTGTCTTATCTCTCGCAAGTTTTTTTTGTTTATTTATAGAAAGAAATTAAATGGGAAGCAGAACTCAAAAATATGTGTGTACCGGTACATGATTAATTCGAGCATAAGGATAGTTTAATTTGTTTGAAAATAAGACTCCGTTTGCTTCACCAATTTGAGTTGGAAATTTTAAGTTTCAATAATAATTTTTGTTGACTTTTCAGAAAAAACAAAAAACTTTTTCAGAAAAGACAAAATACTTTTTTAGAAAAAGATAAAAACTGAGATGAAAATTTTGAGTTCGAACCTTCAAACCAAAAGGGGCCTAGTAGTTCATTTTGATAAGATTCTCCTTTAGGGTTTTTATTCTATCGAAAATTGAAACATGGAGTCTAATAATTCGTCTCGCACCATTTTTTTTAAAAAAAAATTTCCAGTATTTTTCTTGCACAAAATTTAAATTTGATATTTGAACTGTGGGCTGAATCTATTATCCAAACAAGGGCTAATTAGTGCACGCATGATCTGTTGATTCACAGGTGAAAAACTTTGCCATGGACATATTAAAAAGAAGTTCCAAGGTTTGGGTCTCGGAACTAATTTCAAACCTCTCAACGATGTGGGACAGCATAGAAGCCGACCTAGCCAAGAACAATTCATCCACCTACTTAGTCCCGCTGCAGAAGTTCATATTCAACTTCCTCACCAAATCCCTAATTGGATGCGATCCTTCGATCTCCCCAGAAATAGCCGAGTCTGGTTTCGTCATGCTCGACCGCTGGCTCGCCTTACAGCTCCTCCCCACCGTCAAGATTGGCGTCCTTCAGCCTCTCGAGGAGATTTTCCTTCACTCCTTTTCCTATCCATTTTTCCTTGTCAGCGGTGACTACAATAAGCTCTACCAATTTATATTGGACAACGGTAAGTTAATTTCCACAACTACCACCCACAATCTCTTTATTTGCATTATTATAGTCTCCAACACTTCTTCAAACAAACAAACAAACAAACAAACCTTCGCCTTTACCTTTTATTGTCATTATTGAAGGATGGACAATTAGATCTTCTTCTGTTTTTTACACGAATAATTGGTCAAAATAGTCCCTGAATTATTTAAAAAATGACGATTTGGTCCCCTTTTTTTTTTTTTTTTTTTTTTTTTTAAATTTTGGTTGAGAAAACCTTAAACTTTTTAAATATTGGCCATCTTAGTTCTTTCCATCTAAATCCGTTAAGTTTCTAACAAAATTAATCACTTGCAGTTACATGACTAAACAAAAGGGTCATTTTGGTAAAATTACATAATTTATTCTTTTAACATTTTTTTTTAAAAAGAGCAAATTTGAGGTTATGAAAAAAAAAAAAAAAAAAAAAAAAAGAAGCTCGACGAACACAAGGAGCTCCGACTGGATTTGCAAGAAGGCCTCCATGGCTGGGATATCAATTGCGCTAAGAGATCAACCTGGATGACCCAATCGAACTCGATGTGCATGAAGTCTCACAACTCAAGTTGTTTTAGAAGCTTCTCATGGTCAAAAAAGTTGAGATTTTTTATCGGAGCAAAGGAATAGGCTTAGGGTAACATAATATCAGGATGAGATCTGTCGTTGTCTGGTAACGCATCATCACCGAGTGTCATCTGGAACAGGGACTCGTTGAGATCTGGGGACATCGAGCGTCGTCGCTCGTGGTCTAGACTTGAGATCTGCCAAGATCTAGGGACGGCGTCATTGCTGAGCGTCGTTTGGAATAAGAACCCACCTAGATCCACGGAGATCTAGGGACACCGAGTGTCGTTGTGCTTCGTCTGGCCCTGAGATCCGTCGTTGGCTTCCTTCATTGGAAATGGTGTCTGTTGCCGATTGCAAAAGGTAGAAAGAGAGAGAGAAAAGGAGGGGGGGGGGGACTGAGGGAGTTTAGGGAAATAGAAATTTTGAGGGTTTTTTGGACTTTTCACTATAGAAGTGATCACTTAAACAAGATTCCGTTAGAAACTTAACAGAATTTGACGGAAAAGACGAAGATTGTCAACATTTAGAAAGTTTAAGATCTTTTCGGCCAAAATTAAAAAAAAGGGAACAAAACCGTTACCTTTTAAATAGTTTGGGGATTATTCTGGTTAATTACTCTTCTTAAAAAAGAAATGGGGGAGGGGGGAATCAAAGTATAGAAATGCTATTTAGGAAAAATTACACTTTTGTCCTATCTATAAGTATTAAGTATGCGTTTGGTGTTAAGGTTTGAATTGTAGAATTTGGATTTGAATTGATTATGCGTTTATTAAAACGTTTGCATTGCTAGAGTCAAAAACTACAAAAAAAAAAAAAAAAAAAAATCAATATAGAGTTTGTTTCGTTTGTCTCAAAATTCTATATAAAAAAAAATCTCATTTGGACTTATCTATACAAAGTTATTGATTTTTAAATTTTGAATTATAGAATTGTGTTACAGTGAAGATAAGAGAAAAGGATAAAAGTTATATTGTAATTTTAAAATTAGGATTATATATTCAAACATCCACTAATATTTTAGTCAGTCACAGTAATTGTTAAACACATAATACAAACTTGTTTGATTAATTTATCTATGATTACGTTCGTAAATGTTAACAGGAAAAGAAGTACTAGAAAGAGGAAAGAGCGAGTTCGGACTGAGTCAAGAAGAGACGATCCACAACCTCCTGTTCGTGCTGGGCTTCAACGCGTTCGGCGGCTTCTCCGTCTTCCTCCCGACTCTGCTCGGCACCATCGCCGGCGACAGCAGCGAACTGCAGCAGAGAATCGTGAAAGAGGTGAGGCAAAACGGTGGGTCGTCTCTGACCTTCGACTCCGTGAAGGAAATGGAGCTGGTCCAGTCCGTCGTTTACGAGACGCTCCGGCTGAACCCGCCGGTTCCGCTCCAGTTCGCCCGTGCCAGGAAGGACTTCCTGCTTAGCTCCCACGACTCGGCCTTCGAGGTCAAGAAGGGCGAGCTCCTCTGCGGCTACCAGACCCTCGTCATGCGGGACCCCAAGGTCTTCTCCGAACCGGAGGAGTTCAGACCCGACCGGTTCGCCAAAGACAAGGACTTGCTCAATTACTTGTACTGGTCCAACGGTCCGCAGACCGGTTCGCCCAGCGACTCGAACAAGCAGTGCGCTGCCAAGGACTACGTCACGCTTACCGCCTGTTTGATTCTCGCCTACACTTTCCGACGGTACGATTCGATCACGGGCAGCTCTAGTTCGATCACGGCCGTCCAAAAGGCCAAGTGAGAGAGACAGAGAGAGAGAGATTCCACACGACTTTTGAGTGCATGTGGAAACGAAATCTGTCTCTTTTTAAGATAAGTGGGTCCTACGAAATCTGTCTCGTTTTGGTCATTTAATTGAGATGACAACAGAGGATGCACATGTTGTCAGGACCTGGATAAGCTCTGTGGGTCCCATTAACAGCAATAATTCAATGTACCACGTGACATTTAATAAGCTCCTCAGCGAAAGCTCAAAAAATAATAATAAATAATAAATATGATCTTTTAAAATGAAGACGGAAGATCTTATAAAACTCTTTTTATATATTTTATTGATAAAATTTATTTTTAAATTATCTTATTTTAATTAAATAGTTAAGATATTTTTTTATATGATAATTATAATATATATTAACTCATAATATTATATATTAAAAATAAAAAATAGAAATTCAAAAAATAAATAAATTAGTTCGTCGATCGGTGGTCCTCCCGATGTTGATGAAGATGCTAAGGAGTCCCCCTTCCTTAGAAGCTAACGCCCCCCAAACTTTGACCAGATTTGGTTACCCCGGGGGGGTCGCGTTTGGGCTCGAGTGTAGGGGGTGGGGGCTCGTCAACGTCAGGAGGAGGGGAGGGGGCACCTAGGCTTGAGCGCTAAGGGTGGGGGCTCATCGGCGTCGGGGCAGGGGGTTGCCAGGGTTGAGCGTGGGGGGGGGGGGGGGGTTTCGTTGGAGTTGGGCGGCCTTGGCTCTTTGGTAGGGGGTCGTCAATCGGAGAGCGTCGACGGTGGCAAAGGAGTGTCATCGGCTGCCGGGGATGAAATTGGTGTTTTACCTATTTTTTTAAATTTATTCTTGTATATATTATTTTTAAATTTTTTTAATTTATGCTAGTATGAGGTAATGTGCATTATAACTATCATACATAAGTAATATATCAACCATTTGATTATAACTTAACGGTTTAAAAATAAGTTGTACCGATAGAATATATAAATGAGATTTTACCACAGATTTACTCTATTTTTTATAAAACACCACTAAATAATAAATCATATCATATGTGAGTTTTGATTACATTAGTTTTATCTATACGTAAAATTTTAATTAAATATTTTTTTAATAAAGAAATTGTATCTTCATCAAAGAGTTCAAAGGAAACCATAATTTAATCAAATATATGTACACTTATCAAGATATTTTGTAGGTAAAGTTTTATTTTTTACAAACATCTAATTTATGATTTTAACATTACTTAAAGCTCACATGATCTGAATGTATTTAATTTTCATGAAATTTTGACGGAATAGCAATATAGAAACCATGTGTGTAACATGTAAAAGTTTAAGATTATGTGACGTGTAAAATTAAAAATTAATGATCAATATGAGATTGAGTTTATAGTTTAGTGGTCATTTATAAAATAATCCATCTTTTTATAGTCAAACTTTGCCATTCTTTTTTTCTAATAACTAACTATCATGCCTTGTTTGTTTGACATGACGATTTCATTGTGGAGATTTTTAATTTTTAATTTTTTTAAATGTAGTTTGAAAAACATGAACTTTGCTTTTGGAAAATATAAGACTTGGAAGTTAGTTATATCAACTGTTATAACATTTTCAATGTAAGAAATTGACATTAGTAGGGTGATAAAAATTTTATTTTATTTTTCTGATATGATTTTGAACTGATAAATTTTATCAAATTCTGTCCAATCATCTTTCCTTTTTAATTTGACATTTTTTTTGTTTTAAATAAATTATTGATATAGTTGTGCTAGTTTGGACCTCCCCTTCATGAGCTAGTTTGGACCAGCATTATAGAGATGCTCTTTTGCATGTTTCTTACGTCCACAATAGAGTCGCTGGACCACGGTCCTTTGACAAAGGCCTTACAGTCTCAACACCCTTAAATACTTCCGAATTTTGAGTCAAAATTAAATTAATTTTGAATTTAAAAAAAAAGCTTGATGTGTGTGCATTGACAAGAAAAAGAGAGCATAAAGAGGGAACAACATATTTTAGAGTTTCATGAGGTAAGATATTCCATGTGTTTAAATAAATAGAGCTAGAACACTGTTGAACTCCATTTTGGATCTTCCTTATCCATCGTCTAGCCCAAACACTTCTGTACTGCAAAAGGACGTTACGTGGGCCTGCATACTTCTAAAAGATGGGTTGGATCCAGTTGGTCTAACTTCCATTCTTTTTTTTTGTTTTTTTGGGTTCTAAATCTTTTAAAAAATAATTATAATAATTTGGGAGAAATAAGTAAATAGTACACTTATACAAACTAGAAGAAGTAAGTAACATAGTTATTTTTAACTAAAAATGAAAACAGTTTTATAAGTATGTTATTTACTTATTTTAGCTTCAGTAAATGTGTTCATATTGGCCTAAGACATGGACTGGGATCCTCTGTCCTATTTATCTGTCCCCTATCTCCATCCCACCAGTAAAATTTAGACACCTCATTCACAATGCCAACTCAGATGTAAGTCTCCTCTTCCACTCTCACTTTCCATTACCCATATTGTCTTTCATACAGTTAAATTTATGGGCCTACAAATCTTTGTGATAATTAATTTCTACGTTGGAAATTTGGGATTGCGTCGTTCTTTTTTTTTTTTTTTTTTTTTTTTTTTTTCTCCTCCTAGGTGTTTGCCAGCTAAGCATTGATTCAAACCTACAAATTCATACAAGTCATTAAACTATAAAACAGAAACTCAATATCCTAGGAAAATCCAAGAAACTCAATACCCATTTCCAAGATAGAGATTTGTTTTGAGGTTTTCAGATCTAGTTAAGGACGGGAAAAATATAGTGCTAGAGCTTAAAGACAGCGCCCAATGGCACCGGAGCCGGAGAAAACGACGACGACGTCGATGAAGGGTGTTGGGCAGGCATGAAACGAGGTAGCGTGGGACCGTTGGATCAAAATCCTCTACTTCCTAGGACATCGGAATCGCTCCACTAACCCTCCGTCGCCGCTCGACGGCAGTTGGTCGTCCACAAAAGTCTCGCCGCACTCGGATCAACGAGAAACACACCACAGAGCTCAACACGGTGATGTTCAGAAAGCCATTGACAATGGTTTGTCAAAGTGATGTTCAGAAACACACCACCCAGCGTTGGTGTTGGAGATTGGAGCGGTAACCAGAAGATGTAGCGACGGCGAGTTCAGAAAGCCATGGACAATGGTTTGTCAAAGTGAAGGTTGCAGAAAAATAAAAAAAAAAAAAAAAAAAAAGGGAACAATTGGATATATATAACCTCCAAATGAAACGGGACTACAGATATAAACTTATTTTAAAATTTATTTTTTTTAAATTCAATTACGAAGTAAAAAGACTGAAAAGAGTCCCACCATTAAAAAACAAGATCCTTGCTGTGAGACGTAAAAGTGAAATCGATCTTCACCCCAAAAATCTATCAAAAAAAAACCTAAAGCACACTCCCTCCCAGTATGCTAGCTTGTCCGTCCCTAACCCCAACCACCCCAACCCAAAATAGCTACCAGCCAAGGAAAAAAAAAAAAACAAAAAAAATGAAGCACTCTCCCATTCTGCTCTCCCTGTTTGTCCCTAACCCCAACCACCCCAAACCTAACCCATTGATCTTCCCCCCATAATACCTACTAGCCAAAAAAAAAAAAAAAAAAAATCTGAAGCACTCTCTCACTCTGCTCTCCCTATCCATCCCTAACCCCAAAATATTGGAAAAATCAGATCCGGTATTAGAGTTACGGCGCAGCGGAAGTTTTAAAACTTTTATACCAATTCGGAAAAGAAGCTCATGATGCATATAACAATAAATAAATTCATGATCAAGCGTACCTTATTTCTTGGATTCCGGAATTACTAGAGTGTTTGACCAACGTGTCTTCTCCACTATTCTTGAGTTCCACGTCTCAGAGTGTGTATGGGCACACGTTCTATGAATCAAAGCGACCGGTAGTGCTTTCCGAAGTCTAGATCCCTCCTTCTCAATTCCGATGATCATCGTTGAGAATATGATCCAACTTCTTTCTTCAAAACTACAAAACAGGAACCGGTTAACCTCCTATGAAAATAATCACTCGGTTTAACCTTCCTCACAGTTTTGATTTAATGAAAATTTTTTTTTTCTCTCTCACAAGATATTCGAATTTTTGATGTGGAAGAAACCCAAATTGTTTTTCCTCTCACTCCCAAAAAAACGTTTTCCCTTTTGAAAAAATACAAAAGTTAGTTTTTCAAGAACTCCTAGCCTTCATATAGAAGTCCAATCCTTTTCAAAATTTATCTCTTCTTCAAAAATAATTAATAATTATTTTTTCGGATAAATTTTGAACCAAAAGATCATACAACTTTAGGGCTAGATTCATTGAACCTAAAAACGTTTTTCCTAGGAAAGATTATCCTCAAAAAATTTGGCCACAAGGAGAGAGAAATCTTGATTGGTGGTTCAAATCTTAAATCAAGAATCGAGACTAATCAAAAGATCCTAGTCCTATCTAGATTCAAATTTCTTTTAAACCTTTTCGAATTTAAATAAGATTCACTTATTTGAATAAATATTTTCCACAAACATTATCCATATTAATTAATTTAAATCAATGGAATATTTCAAATCTTCTTTCCTCACAAAAACCGTGCACCTCTTTTAATTAGGAAAGAAAAATCCATGAAATAATCTCCATTATTTAAATCAATTAATAATTTAATGTTAGGAATATATTTGAATAATTTTGAAACAAAATTTTCTTCCCTCCACACAATTAAAAACCGTGCACCTCTTTTAATTAGGAGAGAAAAATTTTGTTTTCCAAAATTAAATAATTCAAACACAATCTTATTTCCAAAATTTAAATTAACCAATCACATGTTGACAAATCATTTGTCTACAAATTTCATATGTCCAATTCTTTCTGGATTGCATGTAAGAGAGTATCATGTCTAAATAGACATTACTAAATTCCATTTAAATTTACCGATCTCATGAGGAACAAATCCTGAGACGCTATACGGAACTATATGAGCTAATAAAGGAACCCGATGAAAATATGTAAAGAGCTCCTATAATTGTGAAAAATTAATCCCAGATTAATTATTCATCAATTATCAACTTCAAAACTATTATACTAAAAGTTTGAAGTTGAACTCCTGTTTACATATTGTATTACGAAAGCTCTCTCACATAGTACTTCTTCCATGATTTATTCGTTGCTTACTTAATCCCCATATGTTATCCATGATTGAATTAATGACTTTTTTCATTTTACCTTTTCAATCATTTTAACTTAAAGTTCCATTATTCTCCATTGAAAGAACCACCAATTGTAAAACCATACAATTGGTAAACCATCAGAGAACACAAAGTAAACCGATGGCCTAGATCTTGTTATACTATCTTTCAATCCCCGAATAATGCTTTTAAGTAGATAACATTTACTATCGTTAAGATAATTATGGATTTCGTGTTTATGAATCTTGATTTCTCTATCCATAAGTCATGTACCCAAAACGCAAGTATATTGACCAGGAATTAACAATGTCTCACCTGTAGTGCATTAAAGTACATAAATCATGGATACGAACTCAAATAATCATTTCAGGATTAAGATTAATGTAGGATGATAATCAAAGTGTTATTGATTCTTATAAATGGAATTATTAAACCGAATCAATTAACACTTTAGGTCCAGTCCAATGTCATACCTCAATACTGGTATACATTAAAGTTTCTATTTGGAACCAATCCGATGGTTAAGACAAACCATCCTTCCAAGGAAGTAGACAACCTTTACAATCTCATCATGAATAAGATCCCCAAATCTTGTTCCATCGATTGCGGACTGTTTATTTAGACTGTTATCAAATTACCACGTCTTCTATGTAGACACCGTATATATATGGTAATTCGATATATTACCAACAATCTAGGAGTATTTTATGTTTGCTCAAAATAAACATACAATCAACAAATAAAAGTAAATAGGACATAATTTATTAAACGTGAATAACTTCTTCTTATTAATATCAAAAATGTCATATTTACAGAAAATCCAAAATATTAATTTTCTATCCTTATGGCACATATAGATCCCAACACAAAAACCCAAACCCCAACCCATTGATCTTCCCCCCTTAATATCGACCGGCCAAAAAAGAAACAAAAAAACTCAAGCTCCCTGTCCAGCCCCTAACCCGGTTTTCGCCTCAACCATCCCAACCCCATTCATCTCCCCCCCCCCCCCCCCCAAAGAAATATCTACCAGCGAAAAAAAAAAAAAAACTCAATCACTCTGTTCCTCTTAAAGACCTCTTTCCGTCCGATCGTGCTTCCAACGTCATCTTACCAGCTTAACTGACCACATCGATGACAATAGTCACATTGTCTCAGGCGACTCGATCACTCCCTGTAAGTTTCTCTACTTCTTACAAAACCTCTTTGGCCGGGTAGAAGAGAACTTTTGTTTTGTTTTTGTTTTTTTTTAATTAAAAAAAGCAGCTAAAAATTATTATATATATTTTGTGTGTTCCATGTTAGAACGATATGTATGTTTCAAATATGTCGTCGCTTGTCACAATGCCGTTGTTAAAATGATAATGTTGTTTCTATGCAAATTGTCATTTTGAGAACTTCAGACTTAAATTGTCGTTCCACCAAATGCACTAAAAATCTCTCTCTCTCTCTCTCTCTCCTCTATAATGGCATTTTTAGAATACATAAAAGATTAGTACGAATTTTTTTTCTTTTTTAATAAGTGTGAAGAATGGATGAATGTATTACAACAAGGCAATAAAAAACAAAAAATTAGGTACCAATGACTATAGGAATAAAGGATTGTATACAATTTAAGAGATATAATATATAATATTTTTATAAGATTGTTCCCAAAATTCCCACGTATTAAAGACAATAACAAGTAAAACATGGTTTATATAAGTATACATATAATGTGATGATGTAAGAGTGACACTATCATTTCTCACACACACACACACACACAAAAACACACACACAAAACAAAAAAAAAAAAAACAAAAACTGATGGGAGAGTTAATCAAACCTTTTAAAAGTCATTCACGACCAGACTCAGAAATTCATTCTAAGCACTATTTATTTGGTCCTTTACTTCTAGAAATCACCTATGAACTTGTGAGTACATCTAACAGCTTAGGCACTCTTTCGAGACTTAAGTCAAATAGGCCATATGTCAAAGTTAAAATATGCTCCTTGTCATATGATATTTTTCATGTTTATGTGATTATATAATCTTCTAGTACTCTCCATTAGCGACATTTAAGAATATGCTAAAGAAATCACTTATAATTTATCTTTAGATAAGTAAAGTTTATGAATTCTTCCTAAGTGATTTCCTCATTATTTCATGTTTCTAGGATTGGTCCCAACTTTTGATCCATGAATGTTCGATTGGATGCGTACTAAAATTTCTTTCTTTCTTTCCTTTTTTATTTTTTTATTTTTCCCTCCTTATTTTTGTTATTGTTAAAATGATTTGGTTTTGCTTTTCCTAAAGAAAAATGGTAACAACTTATGAAGTGTAAGCTTAATTCGGAGACTACATCTTAACCCCAGACGCTTTCAGGATGTCCCTTATAACGAATGAATGTCAAGTGCTTTTCCTTGAAATTGATTCTATCTCAATAAGAATTTAATGGATCAATTTGTCTTTATGTCTTGCATTTATTATTATTTCAAGTGTAATTTCAAGTATTACTAACTTTTGTTTTGTTTTTGTTTTTGGTTTTTTTAATTAAAAAAACCAGTTGAAAATGATTATATATAATTTGTGTGTTCCATGTTAGAACAATGTGTATGTTTCAAATATGTCATCATTTGTCACAATATCATTGTTAAAATAATAATGTTGTTTCTATACAAATTGTCGTTTTAAGAACTTCATACTTAAATTGTCATTATTGTTTCCAGTGTTAACGTTTTTCAAGTGTAAGAAAATATTGTCGTTTACAACTAATATTTATAGTTGATTTGTATAAGTTGGTATCAAACACAAAAGCTTCCCCCAAAATAAAAATAAAAATAAAAATAAAAAAAGAAGGTCGTCATTTATATTTATATGAAATTAGCATGAATTTGGAACACGGGTTTGAGATGTAATTTTTAGGTTGAAATTAAATTTTTAAAAATAATTTATAATTTTTGTTGACTTTTCAGTAAGACAAAAAGTAAGATGAAAACTTTAGCTTCACACTTAAGAACCAAACAAACTATTAGTGTACAATAACTATATCTGCGGTATCTAACAAATGTTTATAAGATATGTACTAAGATATGCATTCATGTCTATTTAGTTCGAAATAATTCTCAGACATTTTTTGTTGATGAGGTTGATTAATTTATCTTCAAGGTACAAAATCAAGGAAACCTATGAGTTCCTTATCTTCTCTGAATTTGGGATCATTTCTAGCTATGGCACGGGGCCGTAGTTCTCTGGCATCCTCTCCTCGCCCAGCCCAACGGCGGAGATATTTAGAGCCATCAGAGATGGAGTCGAAAATGACTCCGAAACAGTAAGCAGGACTCGCCACGACCAAATGATAACATGCCACCGCAATCACAAGCCTTGATAACACCAGTTAGTGTTTTTTATTTTCTTCTATTTATTAGATTTATGTAGTTGAAGTTAACAAAAAGAAATGTTTTGTCTATTTTGTTAAATTAACAAATAAGCTATCTAATTCATTTGTAGGTTTTGGATGCCCCATCACCTACTTTTCATTTGAAATCAATCAAATGAATTTCAAGTGCAAAACAACAACAAAATGTTTGTTGGCCAATGCAGTTGAAGTCGTGACGAAGGCGTTAAAAGACTACCCATGTGGTATGGAGTGGTTCATGAGCTCTCAGTTTGCCCACCTATTTTCTGTTCCAGAACACCTTGACATTTGTTTAGCACCATTGTGGATGCTACAATGTTGTGTGGTTGAAACAAAAAAGAACTTTGAAATGTGGTTCGTTGTGAACGGAATTCCCATAAGGTATTCTCTTATGGAGCATGCTCTAATAAGTGGCCTCAACTGCTTTGCTTATCCTGTAGATTATAAAGATACAGGCAACCAGAGATTTAAAAACAGAAACTTCCCCAAAGAGAAAAAAATCTCGCTAAGAAGCATTAGAGAAGCCTTGGAAAAGATGAGCACCCCTCATGAGGAAGATTTGGGCGGTAGCAAGAGGCGAGGTGGCAACACGAGCGAAAGAGAAAGACAGAGTTTGACTCCAAAAGAAGATAAGTTGAAGATGGCTGTGTTATACTTTTTGTGTTCAGTCTTGATCATTCATGAAAAAGATGACATACAGATTGCGGATGAACTTGTCTAAATTGTTGATGATCTAGATTGGATTCACACTTTCCTGTGGGGAAGACGTTCATACCATTATTTGCTCATTCATGTCCAAAAGTTGAACCTTGCTAAAAAGTCAGCAAATGCATTTGAGAAGAAAAAGACAATGTGGGCATGTCCTGGGTTTATATTACCGTTGATGGTAAGTATATTTTGTTTGAACATAAATTCTTGACATGTAATTTATTTTAAACCATTTCTAACATAATACCTTGATTTTTCAATTGTTTAGCTTCTTTCATTCGAATGCATCCCAGTCCTAACTCCAAAATTTGCAACAGTCCAGAAGGATGTCATAGAACCAGTGCCAAGGATTTGTCAATGGAAAATGAATTTTAAAAGGAAAAAGGCTCCAACGTTGGAAGACGGTCTACAAAGGGTCGGAGATACCAAGGTTGGTGTTTCAAAGAAATTAATTTTATTTTCTGAATATTAAATTAGTTGTTGATTCATAGGTTACTAATTCAAAGTGCTTAACTATCAGGATATAAGAAGTATTCTTATCCTAACACCAAGGGAGCAGGAAACTGCGTACATGTGAAGTTTTGTTCCTGATGATGATGAATTCGATGCCATTATTGATCAGTGGATGATCATACTAGAAAACGAACGTAGCAGCATCTTTTGGGAGAACGTATGGTATGCCGATTTGGAAGGCCGTTGAAATTTCCTTTGCTTGCATGTTTCCACTGAGGAAGTACAACGGAATATCCGACCGAAGGAGAAAATATTCGGCATGAGAATGTTCGATGTGAGGAGTCTAGACCTCAACATGCTAGCTCTCCAATGGGCCAATCTAGATCTATGCCTTATCATAGTCCTCTTGCTGACGAGTCCATGTTGCCACAGGCTAGCCATCTTGTCGATGACCCTAGGGTGCTACATAAGCTTAAAGCTTTGGAGGAGAAAATAGAAAAAATGGACAGGGAGGTGAAATCTCAATATTCTCAATTAGAGAAGATAGTGACTGAGCGCCTTTATAAATTGATGAACATCATCGACAACAAGTCTTGGACATTCTTCAAACAGGTGAAACAGGTGAAATCTCAGTATTTTTATTTTTTTGGACATTCTTTCAACCGCCATACAGTTGGAATGGTCTTCTCGGTCAGTAAAACTAGTGATGACAATAAGTCTTGAAGACCGTCCAAACTGTACTGACCAACAAATACAAAATCAAAGTCTTTTCTTCTTTTTTATTTTAATTTAGAATTTTCTATTTATTTTAATCGTCAGTTTTATTGAAATTAATATATTATATAATGTTTAATTTTTCATGTTAAAAGAAAAAATATGTTCTATTTTTATTTTCTTTGATATTCTTCCAACCGTCATACAGTTGGAACGGTTTTCTCGGTCAGTAAAACTAGCAATGACAACAAGTCTTCTAGACCGTCCAAACAGTATTGACCGAAAAACACAAAATCAAAGTCTTTTCTTCTCTTTCATTTTAATTTATAATCTTCTCTTTATTTTAATAGTCATTATTGTTGAAATCAATATATTATATAATGTTTAATTTTCCATGTAAAAATAAAAAAAAATTTTGTATTATTATTTTTTTTATGACATTTTTCCAACCATCATACAGTTGGAACGGTTTTCTCAGTCAGTAAAACTAATAATGAGAATAAGTCTTGCAGACCGTCTAAACTGTACTGACCAACAAATATAAAATCAATGTCTTTTCTTCTCTTTTATTTTAATTTAGAATTTTCTCTTTATTTTAATAGCCAGTTTTGTTGAAATTATAGAAAGTTTAATTTTCCTTGTTAAAAGAAAAAAATGTTTTTTTTTTTTGACATTCTTCCAACTGTATGTCAAAAAAAAAATAAAAATAAAAATACAATAAAAATACAGTTGGAATGGTCTTCTCGGTCAGTAAAACTAGTGATGACAACAAGTCTTGTAGACCGTCTAAACTGTACTACCCAACAAATAGAAAATCAAAGTCTTTTCTTCTCTTTTATTTTAATTTAGAATTTTCTCTTTATCTTAATTGTCTGTTTTGTTGAAATTAATATATTATACAATGTTTAATTTTCCATGTCAAAAGAAAACAAATGTTGAATTTTTATTTTCTTTTTAACGTTCTTATAACTGTTATACAGTTAGAACAGTCTTCTCGGCTAGTAAAACTAGTGATGACAACAAGTCTTGCAGACCGTCCAAACTGTACTAACCAACAAAGACAAAATCAAAGTCTTTTCTTCTCTCTTATTTTAATTTAGAATTTTTAATTTATTTTAATAGTCAGTTTTGTTGAAATTCATATATTATACAATGTTTAATTTTGCATGTTAAAAGAAAAAAAATGTTGTAATTATAATTTTTTTTTTTTGACATTCTTCCAATCGTCATACAGTTGGAACGGCTTTCTCAGTCAGTAAAACTAATGATGACAACAAGTCTTGCAAACCGTCCAAACTGTACTGACCAAAAAATACACAATCAAAGTCTTTTATTTTATTTTATTTTAATTTAGAATTTTCTCCTTATTTTAATAGT
>CM046379.1:26418390-26436147 GCA_025413485.1 Ficus microcarpa | reverse complement strand
TAAAAGGGACCTTTCATTGCATGACTAACCTATAATAAAAAAGCTTTACATTAACGACCCCCACTTTTAATGAAAATTTTACATTCTCTAGAATACCCTTTTTGTTATATATATATAATAAAAGAAAAGATGACAAATCATCCCATAAAAAAAAAAAAAACGATCTTCTCCTTCTTCTTCTTCTTCTTCCTCAAAAAACCCATGTTCCCTAAAATAAAAATAAAAATAAAAAATAAAAAATAAAAAATAAAAACCGTCACCCTCTTATCCCTTTTCCACCATTGTATCACCGTCACCCATATATTCCGGCCGAAATTAAGAAGTAAAAGTTGAAAAGTTTTAAGGAGTTTCAAATTTTTTAGGAAGCAAGCTTCAAATTGAGTATATCTTGAACCATCATTTTTTTTTTTTTTTTTTGTTGCTTGAAATTATTGTGCAAACTATGGGCATTTAGATTTTGGAGTTGAAGTTGGAAAAACAACATTTGTCTCCTTTGCATCTTTTTTTTTTTTTTTTTAATCTGAAATTTTGAGGGGAAAAAAGGATATGAACAGGGAAACCCATGGAGACCGTCAGACCGTTCTTATCGGTTGGGACGGTCAGGAAGGTCAGTATTGGCTGAATTTTAACTATCAAGAATTTTTGATCGTGAACGATCGGCTTGACTAGCCATTCTGACCGTTTGGACAATCTATACGGTCTTCTCATATATTTTTCATGTTCTTTTAAAGTAATTATTATTATTATTATTATTTTTGGAAAATAGCTGGGATTGTCATATATTATTGATTTGGTGGAGAATGGAAAGAAAAAGAATATGGTTCTTACAAATGGTGTCCAAGGAATAAGGAATTGAAGAGCATAGTATTATTGGATGATTCGAATAAGGTAAAATATTCTGAGATTATTGATTACATATTTGAAAGGCTTTCTGTAAGTCGAAAAGTACAGATTTGAAACTAAGTTACATCCCTTTGGTTTCAATTGAACCATAACCTAAGTTTGTTTTGGATGATTTTGATGCAAAGTGTTATCTTTTGGATCGCTGTGCTATATCGCAACGTAGAAGCATATTATATGTTGAGCTCATCAAGAAAAACGAAAGTGGAGAAGCAAATGACAAAGAGAGACTTGATGTTGATGGAAATGAAGGACTTAATAATTTAAATGATGAAATCATTCAAGAAGACTATTTTGACAAAGACATGGAGGAACCTATGGTGTATGATACTGCTTCTACAAAAGGCTGTGAGGATGACCGCCTAGAAGAAACTACATTGAAGGAAACTTTCCTCCAAGAAACAACGGCTTCCGCTGCAACACCAAAACAAAAACCTTTATGTGCAGAGCAAGATATTGTGGATCAACCGTTAGCGATAGATGATGGTTGAGTGTCTTTCAACTTCTATAATGGTATGGGTATTACAATTGGTCAAGAATTTGCGAGCAAGAATGAGGTGAAGAATTTGGTAATCAATGCTTGATTGAAAACTTGTTTTGATTTTCACATAGTCAAGTCTACTACGAAGTTGTTTGTGGTGAAATGTGTAGTTCAAGATTGCAAATGGGCATTGCGAGCAGTAAAGATCAAGAACTCGGATCATTTCTCCCTTCAAACATACTACAATATGCACACTTGCTCAACTAGTTCGGTGGATGTGAGGAACAGGCAAGCAACGGCAGAGTTAGATGCAGATACGTTGAGAAAGGAGTTCCTAGGATAACTTGACACACCAGCTCCAAGTAGAGTAGTGGACATGATAAGAAATCGTGGGGTGTCAACATCATACCACAAAGCTTGGAGGGGCAAAAAGAATGATGCAAGTGATGTTAGGGGCGCACCAGAGCATAGTTTCAAGTTGCTTCCTAGTTATTTGCACATGATGAAGATTGTAAATCCTGGCACAATCACACATCTGTTGGTGGACAATGATCAAAGATTCAAATACTTTTTCATCACATTAGGGGCGTGTCTTGAAGGGTTCAAGGCAATGAGGAAGGTTATTGCGGTGGATGGGACTTTTCTAAAAACCAAATACAAAGGGACATTGATTATTGCCACTGCTCAAGATGGGAACTACCATTAATATCCACTAGCTTTTGGAGTAGTTGACTCTGAGAATGACAACTCGTGGAAATGGTTTATGCATAAACTTCAAGAGCTCATACCAGATAACGAGGATTTGGTCATCATTTCAAATAGGCACCAAAGCATTCAAAATGCAGTCACTGATGTATACAAGAAGTCCCAACATGGGCTTTGTGCATCGCTCATCTCCCAAAATATCAAATCGCGCATTAATTGAGGATCCCGTGCCAAAGCTGCCAAGGGCATGGGCAAGGTGAAGGTGAAGGTGAAGGTGAAGGATGCCGTTGTCACGAAGTTCGTGCAAGTTGCAGCAGCATATACAGTGCAAGAATTCAACAAACAATATGGCAAACTAAAGAATAGGTATCCAATTGTAGCCGAGTATCTTGAAGAAAATGTTGATGTTAGCAAATGGGCTAGATGCTACTTCACAGGTTCGCGATACAACATCTTGACTACTAATGGTGCCGAGAGCATCAATAGCGTGTTAAAAAAGGCCAGAACACATCCTATTCTACCTTTGATTAATGTGATAGTGAATAAAATTTCTAAATGGTTCAACAAACATCGAAAGGACTCGAGTCTCGGATCTATATCGCAGCTCTTAACTCCGGTTGTAAGGAAAGCATTGCACGTGAGACACAAAGAGTCAACAATCCTAAAAGTTCAAGAACTGAATAAGACTGCACTCGAGTACTTTGTTATAGGGTTGAATGGTAGTTGCTTAGTTGATCTTGGGAGGGGAACATGCACTTGTAAAGTGTTTGACATTGACAAGTTTCCATGTATACATGCCTTGGCAGCATACCAAGAAGGGCCAGATAAAATGCATAACTTATGCTCAAAATACTATATTAAGGAGTTATGGGCATTGGCTTATGTCCGAACTATTTACCCAGTACCAAACCAATCAGAGTGGGATATCCCCAAGGATGTATAGAATATGAAAGTGCTACCCCCTGATGTTACTACAAAGTATGGAAGGATTCAACAGACTAGATTTCCTTCAGTTGGAGAGCATAGGAAAGGCAAAAACAAGCACTCCCGGAAAGCTATGATTGTTGATGCAAGCTTGAATTAGATTACATGTGTCAAATTTTAATTTTGATGTATCTGGGTATTTTGTATCTGTGAATTTTTCAAGATTTTAACAAAGTTGTTCTATAACTGGTTTTCAATATTACAGTTGGGATGGTCCGCAAGAGTTATTGTTGTCATTGGTTTTACCAACCGAGAAGACCATTCCAACCGTTTAGGGGTTGGAAGAAATTCCAAAAATGAAAAATAAACCTTTTTATTTTTATTTTTTTGTTTTAACATGAAAAATTAAACATTGTGGAATATCTTAATGTCAATAAAATAAACTATTCAAATAGAGAGATATGCAAAAATTAAAAATAAGAAAACAAGAAAAAAACTTTTGTTTTGTATATGTCGATCACTTCGTTCAGTACAGTTGGATGGTCCGCAAGACTTGTTCTCTTTACTGGTTTTGCCAACTGAGAAGACCGTTCCAATCGTTTGGCAGTTGGAAGAAAGTCCAAAAATGAAAAATAATTTTTTTTAATATGGAAAATGAAATATTGTGGAATATCTTAATGTCAATAAAATTAACTATTCAAATAGAGAGAGATGCAAAAATTAAAAATAACATAACAAGAAAAAAATTTCATTTTGTACAGTCGATCACTTCAATTAATATAGTTGGGACGGTCTGCAAGCCTTGTTGTCCTCACTGGTTTTACCAACCGAGAAGACCGTTCCAACCATTTGGCGGTTGGAAGAAAGTCCAAAAAAAGAAAAATAGACCTTTTAAATTTTTTTTTTGTTTTAACATGGAAAATTAAATATAGTGAAATATCTTAATGTCAATGAAATAAACTATTCAAATATAGAGATATGCCAAAATTATAAAAAAGAAAACAAGAAAAAACTTTCATTTTATACATGTCGATCACTTCGTTCAGTACAGTTGGGACGGTCCGCAAGTCTTATTGTCTTCACTGGTTTTATCAACCGAAAAGACCATTCCAACCGTTTGGCGGTTGGAAGAAAATCCAAGAATGTAAAAAAAAAAAAAATTATATGGAAAATGAAACATTGTGAAATATCTTAGTGTCAATGAAATTAACTATTCAAATATAGAGATATGCAAAAATTTAAAATAAAAAAAATAAGAAAAAAACTTTCATTTTGTACAGTTGATCACTTCAATCAGTACAGTTGGGACGGTCCGCAAACCTTGTTGTCCTCATTAGTTTTACCAACCAAGAAGATCATTCTAACCGTTTGGCAGTTGGAAGAAAGTCCAAAAATGAAAAATATGGTTTTTTTTACATGGAAAATTAAACATTGTGGAATATCTTAATGTCAATGGAATTAACTATTCAAATAGAGAGATTTGCAAAAATTATAAAAAAGAAAACAAGAAAAAACTTTCATTTTGTACATGTCGATCACTTCGTTCAATACAGTGGGACAGTTCGCAAGCCTTGTTGTCTTCACTGGTTTTATCAACCGAGAAGACCGTTCCAACCGTTTGGCAGTTGGAAGAAAGTCCAAGAATGAAAAATAAAGTTTTTTTTTAATATGGAAAATGAAATATTGTGGACTATCTTAGTATCAATGAAATTAACTATTCAAATAGATAGATATGCAAAAATTAAAAATAAGAAAATAAGAAAAAACATTCATTTTGTACAGTCGATCACTTCAATCAGTACAATTGGGATGGTCCGCAAGCCTTGTTGTCCTCACTAGTTCTACCAACTGAGAAGACCGTTCCAACTGTTTGGTAGTTGGAAGAAAGTCCAAAAAAGAAAAATAGACCTTTTTTGATTTTTTATTTTTTAACATTAAAAATGAAACAATGTGGAATATCTTAATGTCATGAAATTAACTATTCAAATAAAAAGATATGTAAAAATTAAAAAAAAAAAAAAAGAAAAAACTTTCATTTTATACATGTTGATCAGTTCGATCAGTACAGTTCAGACGGTCTGCAAAACTTATTGTCTTCATTGATTTAACCAATCGAGAAGACCGTTCTAACCATTTGACGGTTGGAAGAAAGTCCAAAAAAAGAAAAATAGGCCTTTTTTATTTTTTTTATTTTAATATGGAAAATTAAACATTGTAGAATATCTTAATATCAATGAAATAAACTATTCAAATAGAGAGTTACGCAAAAATTATAAAAAAGAAAACAAGAAAAACCTTTCTTTTGTACATGTCGATCACTTCGTTCAGTACAGTTGGGACGGTCCGCAAGACTTGTTGTCTTCACTGATTTTACCAAACGAGAAGACCGTTCTAACCATTTGGTGGTTGGAAAAAAGTCCAAAAAAAGGAAAATAGACATTTTTTTATTTTTTTTTTAATATTAAAAATGAAACATTATGGAATATCTTAATGTCATTGAAATTAACTACTCAAATAAAGAGATATGCAAAAATTAACAATAAAAAAGAAAACCCTTTTACGATTTCTCACACTATAAATGTTAAACCATCTTTAATTGCAACCAATCACATTTGTAATTAATATGAATCCGATTAATTTAACATTTTGATTAATAAAAACATAATTTATACTTAATTTTTTATTATTAAAATTAGGTAAATCGTCTAATAATGAGACAGTCCGCTGGGTCAATACGGTATGCATGAACCAACCGTTAAACGGTCCGAAAGGTTTGCATGGTCTACTTGTTGGATTAGAGGCATGGTGCTCATGGTTTGCTAGGCTTAAGAAGTTATAACCACTCGATAGTTGATAAAATCTCACATTAGAATCTTAAGTATTTTGAAGTACGCAAAAAATTCATTATTCTTAAATTATGAGTCAACATTATCAAGACTTTGTAATTGTTAGTCCTTGAACATAACGTGATCGGTTTATTATTTCTCATGTGTAACCAATCACATTTGTAATTAACATGAATTCGATGACTTTGACATTTTGATTAATAAAAACATAATTTATACTTATTTTAACATATTAAAATTACGTAAACTGTCTAATAATAAGACTATCTGCAGGTCAGTTCGGAATGCATGGACCAATTGTGAGACGATCCGAACAGTTTGCATGGTTTGCTTGTGTGCTTAGAGGCACGATGCTCACGGTTCAAACGGTCTGCACGGTTCAGACGGTCTGCAAGACTAGTTGTCATTACTAGTTTTACTGATCGAGATTACTGTTTCAACTATATGAAGAGTGGAAGAATGTCCAAAAAAAGAAAAATGCAACATTTTTTTTATTTTAATATGGAAAATTAAACATAATATAATATATTAATTTTACCAAAACTGACTATTAAAATAAAGAAAAAATTCTAAATTAAAATAAAAGAGAAGAAAAAACTTTGATTTTGTATTTGTCGTCAGTACAGTTTGGACTATCTGTAAGACATGTTGTCATCACTAGTTTTACTGACCGAGAAGACCGTTCCAATTGTCTGATGGTTGGAAGAATGTCAAAAAATAAAAATAAAAATACAACATTTCTTTTGTTTTAACATGGAAAATTAAACATTACACAACATATTAATTTCAACAAAACTGACTATTAAAATAAAGAGAAAACTCTAAATTAAAATAAAAGAGAAGAAAAGACTTTGATTTTGTATTTGTCGATCAGTACAATTCAGACGGTCTACAAGACTAGTTGTCATTATTAGTTTTACTGACCGAGATGACCGTTTCAACTATATGAAGGTTGGAAGAATGTCCAAAAAAAGAAAAATGCAACATTTTTTTATTTTAATATGGAAAATTAAATATAATATAATATATTAATTTTATCA
This sequence comes from Ficus microcarpa, assembly GCA_025413485.1. Lineage (NCBI taxonomy): Eukaryota > Viridiplantae > Streptophyta > Magnoliopsida > Rosales > Moraceae > Ficus > Ficus microcarpa. Next base: position 26,429,251 of record CM046379.1, on the reverse strand, counting down.
AAACTGACTATTAAAATAAAGAGAAAATTCTAAATTAAAATAAAAGAGAAGAAAAGACTTTAATTTTATATTTGTCGGTCAGTACAGTTTGGACGGTCTGCAAGACTTATTGTCATCACTAGTTTTACTACCGAGAAGATTGCTCCAACTATATGACGGTTGGAAGAATATCAAAAAAAAAAAAATACAACAATTTTTTTTTTTTTACTTTAACATGGACAATTAAACATTATATAATATATTAATTTCAACAAAACAGACTATTAAAATAATGAAAAAAATTCTACATTAAAATAAGAGAGAGAAAAAGACTTTGATTTTGTATTTATCGATCAGTACAGTTTGGACAGTCTACAAGACTTGTTGTCATCACTAGTTTTACTAACCGAGAAGACCGTTCCAATTGTATAACGGTTGAAAGAATGTCCAAAAAATAATAATACCACATTTTTTTTCATTTAATATGGAAAATTAAACATTACACAACATATTAATTTCAATAAAATTGACTATTAAAATAAAGAGAAAACTCTAAATTAAAATAAAAGAGAAGAAAAGACTTTGATTTTGTATTTGTCGGTCAGTACAATTCAGACGGTCTTTAAGACTAGTTGTCATTATTAGTTTTACTGACCGAGATGACCGTTTCAACAATATGAAGGTTGGAAGAATGTCCAAAAAAAAGAAAAATGCAACATTTTTTTATTTTAATATGGAAAATTAAACATAATATAATATATTAATTTTATCAAAACTGACTATTAAAATAAAGAGAAAATTCTAAATTAAAATAAAAGAGAAGAAAAGACTTTGATTTTATATTTGTCGGTCAGTACAGTTTGAACAGTCTGCAAGACTTATTGTCATCACTAGTTTTACTACCGAGAAAATCGTTCCAACTATATGACGGTTGGAAGAATATCAAAAAAAAAATAAAAATACAACAATTTTTTTTTTTACTTTAACATGGACAATTAAACATTATATAATATATTAATTTCAACAAAACAGACTATTAAAATAAAGAAAAAAAAATTCTACATCAAAATAAGAGAGAAAAAAAGACTTTGATTTTGTATTTATCGGTCAGTACAGTTTGGACAGTCTGCAAGACTTGTTATCATCACTAGTTTTACTGGCCAAGAAGACCGTTCCAACTGTATAACGTTGAAGAATGTCCAAAAAATAATAATACAACATTTTTTTCATTTAATATGGAAAATTAAACATTATATAATATATTAATTTCAACAAAACTGACTACTAAAATAAATAGAAAATTTTAAATTAAAATAAAAGAGAAGAAAAGACTTTGATTTTATATTTGTTGGTTAGTACAATTTGGAAGGTCTGCAAAACTTATTATCGTCACTTGTTTTACTGACCGAGAAGACCGTTCCAACTGTATGATGGTTGGAAGAATGTCAAAAAAAAATAAAAATCCAACATTTTTTTTCCTTTTAAGATGGAAAATTAAACATTATATAATATATAAATTTCAACAAAACTGACTATTAAAATAAAGAGAAAATTCAAAATTAAAAGAAAAGAAAAGAAAAGACTTTGATTTTGTATTTGTCGATCAATACAGTTTGGACAGTCGGCAGACTTATCGTCATCACTAGTTTTACTAACCGAGAGGACCATTCCAACTGTATGACTGTTGGAAGAATGTCAAAAAATATTAAATAAAATACAAATCTTTTTTTTTATTTTAACATGTAAAATTAAACATTATATAATATATTAATTTCAACAAAATCGACTATTAAAATAAAAAAAATTCTAAATTAAAATAAAAGAGAAGAAAAAACTTTGATTTTGTATTTGTCAGTCAGTACAGTATCGACGGTTTGTAAGACTTGTCATCATCACTAGTTTTACTACGAGAAGACTGTTCCAACAATATGACGGTTGGAAGAATGTCCAAACAAATGAAAATATAACATTTTTTTTCTTTTAACGTGAAAAATTAAACATTATATAATACATTAATTTCAACAAAACAGACTATAAAGATAAAGAGAAAATTCCAAATTAAAATAAGAGAGAATAAAAGATTTTGATTTTGTATTTGTCGGTCAATACAGTTCGGACGGTCTGTAAAACTTATTGTCATCACTAGTTTTACTGATCGAGAAGATCGTTCCAACTGTATGGCGGTTGGAAGAATATCAAAAAATAAAAATAAAAATACAACATTTTTTTTATTTTAACATGAAAAATTAAAAATTATATAATATATTAATTTCAACAAAACAACTATTAAAATAAAGAAAAAATTCTAAATTACAATAAGAGAGAAGAAAAGATTTTGATTTTGTATTTGTCAGTCAGTACAGTTTGGACGGTCTACAAGACTTGTTGTCATCACTAGTATTACTGACCGAGAAGAACGTTCCAACGTATGACGGTTGGAAGAATGTCCAAAACAATAAAAATACAACATTTTTCTATTTTAACATGGAAAATTAAATATTATATAATATATTAATTTCAATAAAACAGACTATTAAAATAAAAATAAAATTCTAAATTAAAATAAAAGAGAAGAAAAAACTTTTATTTTGTATTTTTTGGACAGTACAGTTTGGATGGTTGCAAGAGTTGTTGTCATCACCAGTTTTACTGGCCAAAAAGAGCGTTCAAACTGTATGACGATAGAAGAATTTCCAAAAAAATAAAAATACAACATTTTTTTTTTGTAACATTGAAAATTAAACATTATATAATATATTAATTTCAACAAAACTGACTATTAAAATAAAAAAAATTTCTAAATTAAAATAAAAGAGAAGAAAAAACTTTTGATTTTGTATTTTTCAGTCAATATGGTTTGGACGGTCTGCAAGACTTGCTGTCGTCACTAGTTTTACTGACTGAAAGACCATTTCAACTGTATGACGGTTGGAAGAATGTCAAAAAAATAAAAATACAACATTTTTTTTTTCTTTTAACATGGAAAATTAAACATTATATAATATATTAATTTCAAAAAAACAGACTATTAAACTAAAAGGAAAATTTTAAATTAAAATATTTTGATTTTGTATTTGTTGGTCAGTATAGTTAAGCCGATTTGCAAGACTTGTTGTCATCACTATTTTTACTAACCGAAAGTACAATAATTTTTTTAATATAATATATTAATTTTAACAAAACTGACTATTAAAATAAAGAAAAATTCTAAATTAAAATAAAAGAGAAGAAAAATTTTGATTTTGTATTTTTCAGTAAGTACGATTTAGACGGCCTACAAGACTTATTGTCGTCACTAGTTTTACGGACTGAGAAAACCGTTTCAACTGTATGACGGGTGGATGAATGTCCAAAAAAAAAATAAAAATACAATATTTTTTTATTTTAACATGGAAAATTAAACATTGTATAATATATTAATTTCAACAAAACTGACTATTAAAATAAAGAAAATTCTAAATTAAAATAAGAGTGAAGAAAAGACTTTGATTTTGTATTTGTCGGTCAGTACAGTTTGGATGGCCTGCAAGACTGTTGTCATAACTAATTTTACTAACCGAGAAGACCGTTCCAACTGTATTATGGTTGCAAGTATATAAAAATACAATATTTTTTAATTTTAACATGGAAAATTAAACATTATATAATATATTAATTTCAACAAAACTGACAATTAAAATAAAAAAAAATTCTATACTAAAATAAAAGAGAAGAAAAGACTTTGATTTTCTATTTGTCGGTCTGTACAGTTTGAACGGGCTAAAAGACTTGTTGTCATCACCTGTTTTACAGACGGAGAAGACCATTCTAACTGTATTACGGTCGAACGAATGTCAAAAGAAATAAAAATGCAACATTTTTTTTTCATTTTAACATGGAAAATTAAACATTATATAATATATTAATTTCAATAAAACTGACTATTAAAATAAGGGGAAAATTCTAAATTAAAATAAAAGAGAAGAAAAGACTTTGATCTTGTATTTTTCAGTCAGTACAGTTTGGACGGTCTACAAGACTTGTTGTCATCACTAGTTTTACTGACCGAGAAGACCATTGAAACTGTATGACGGTTGGAAGAATGTCAAAAAAATAAAATTAAAAATACAACATTTTTTTTCTTTTAACATAGAAAATTAAACATTATATAATATATTAATTTCAACAAAACAGACTATTAAAAGATAGAGAAAATTCTAAATTAAAAAAAAAAAGAAAAGAAAAGAAAAGACATTGATTTTATATTTGTCGGTCAGTACAATTTGGACAATCTACAAGACTTATTGTCATCACTAGTCTTACTAACCAAGAAGACCATTCCAACTGTATGACAGTTAGAAGAATGTCAAAAAAAAAAAAATACAATCTTTTTTTTAAATTTTAATATGGAAAATTAAACATTATACAAAAAACTTTAATTTTGTATTTTTCAGTTAATACAGTTTGGACGGTCTGCAATACTCGATGTCATCATTAGTTTTACTGATCGAGAAGACCGTTCCAACTATATAACGGTTGGAAGAATGTCAAAAAAAAATATAACATTTTTTTTATTTTAAAATGAAAAATTAAACATTATATAACATATTAATTTCAACAAAACTGACTATTAAAATAAGGAGAAAGTTATGAGTTAAAATAAAAGAGTAGAAAAGATTTTGATTTTGTATTTATTGGTCAGTAAAGTTTGGACGGTCTGCAAGACTTGTTTTCATCACTATTTTTACTAACCGAGAAGACCGTTCCAACTTATGACGGTTGGAGGAATGTCAAAAAAAAAAGAAAAATACAATATTTTTTATATCATATATTTATTTCAACCAAACTGACTATTAAAACAAATAGAAAATTCTAAATTAAATAAAAGAGAAGAAAGGACTTGGATTTTGTATTTATTGGTCAGCACAGTTTGAGCGGTCTGCAAGACTTATTGTCATAACTAGTTTTACTGACTGAGAAGACCGTTCCAACTATATAACGGTTGGAAGAATGTCAAAAAAAAAAAAAGTATAACATTTTTTTATTTTAATATGAAAAATTAAACATTATATAATATATCAATTTCAACAACACTGACTATTAAAATGAAGATAAAATTCCAAACTAAAATAAAAGAGAAGAAAAGAAAAGACTTTGATTTTATATTTATCGGTCAGTACAGTCTGGACAGTCTACAAGACTTACTGTCATCTCTAGTTTTACCGACCGAGAAGACTACTCCAACTGTATGACCATTAGAAGAATGTCAAAAAAAAAAAAATACAACATTTTTTTTTTTATTTTAACCTGGAAAATTAAACATTATAGAAAAAACTTAGATTTTGTATTTTTCGGTCTGTACAGTTTGGACGGTCTGCGAGTCTTATTGTCATCACTAGTTTTACTGACTAAGAATACCGTTCCAACTGTATGACATTTGGAAGAATTTTAAAAAAAATTAAAAAAAAAACAACATTTTTTATTTTAAAATGGAAAATTAAACATTATATAATACATTAATTTCAATAAAACTGACTATTAAAAAACGGAGAAAATTCTAAATTAAAACAAAAGAGAAGAAAAGACTTTGATTTCGTATTTGTCGGTCAGTATATTTTGGACGATCTGCAAGACTTGTTTTCATCACTATTTTTACTGATCGAAAAGACCATTCCAATTGTATGACGGTTGGAGGAATGTCAAAAAAATAAAAATAAAACTACAACATTTTTTTCTTTTAACATGGAAAATTAAACATTATATAATATATTAATTTCAACAAAACTGACAATTAAAATAAAAAGAAAATTCTATATTAAAATAAAAGAGAAGAAAAGACTTTGATTTTCTATTTGTCGGTCTATACAGTTTGAACGGTCTAAAAGACTTGTTGTCATCACCTGTTTTACAGACCGAGAAGACCGTTTTGACTGTATTATGGTTGGAAGAATGTCAAAAGAAATAAAAATATAACATTTTTTTTCATTTTAGCATGGAAAATTAAACATTATATAATATATTAATTTCAATAAAACTGACTATTAAAATAAGGAGAAAATTCTAAATTAAAATAAAAGAGAAGAAAAAACTTTGATCTTGTATTTTTTGATCAGTACAGTTTGGACGGTCTACAAGACTTCTTGTCATCACCAGTTTTACTGACCAAGAAGACCATTGAAACTGTATGATGGTTAGAAGAATGTCAAAAAAATAAAATTAAAAATACAACATTTTTTTTCTTTTAACATAGAAAATTAAACATTACATAATATATTTATTTCAACAAAACAGACTATTAAAATATAGAGAAAATTCTAAATTAAAAGAAAAGAAAAGAAAAGAAAAGACATTGATTTTATATTTCTCGGTCAGTACAGTTTGGACAGTCTACAAGACTTATTGTCATCACTAGTTTTACTGACCAAGAAGACTATTCCAACTGTATGACGATTAGAAGAATGTGAAAAAAAAAAATACAATCGTTTTTTTTAATTTTAACATGGAAAATTAAACATTATACAAAAAACTTTAATTTTGTATTTTTCGGTTAGTACAGTTTGGACAGTCTGCAATACTCGATGTCATCACTAGTTTTATTGACCAAGAAGGTCGTTCCAACTGTATAACAGTTGGAAGAATGTCAAAAAAATATATATATAACATTTTTTTATTTTAAAATGGAAAATTAAACATTATATAATATGTTAATATCAACAAAACTGACTATTAAAAAATGATAAAGTTTTAAGTAGAAATAAAAGAGTAGAAAAGACTTTGATTTTGTATTTATCGGTCAGTAAAGTTTGGACGGTTTGCAAAACTTGTTTTCATCACTATTTTTACTAACCGAGAAGACCGTTTCAACTGTATGACGGTTGGAAGAATGTCAAAAAAAAAAAAAAGAAAATACAATATATTTTTTATATCATATATTTATTTCAACCAAACTGACTATTAAAACAAATAGAAAATTCTAAATTAAAATAAAACAGAAGAAAAGACTTTGATTTTGTATTTATCGGTCAGCACAGTTTGGGCGGTCTGCAAGACTTATTGTCATAACTAGTTTTACTGACCGAGAAGACCGTTCCAACTGTATAAAGGTTGGAAGAATGTCAAAAAAAATATATATATATATATATATAAAACAATTTTTTTTATTTTAATATGAAAAATTAAACATTACATAATATATCAATTTCGACAACACTGACTATTAAAATGAAGATAAAATTCAAAATTAAAATAAAAGAGAAGGAAAGAAAAGACTTTGATTTTATATTTGTCGGTCAGTACAGTTTGGACGGTCTACAAGACTTATTGTCATCTCTAGTTTTACTGACCGAGAAGACTACTCCAATTGTATGACAATTAGAAGAATGTCAAAAAAAAAAAAACAACATTTTTTTTTTTAAATTTTAACCTGAAAAATTAAACATTATAGAAAAAACTTAGATTTTGTATTTTTCGGTCTGTACAGTTTGGACGGTCTGCGAGTCTTGTTGTCGTCACTAGTTTTACTGACCAAGAATACCGTTCCAATTGTATGACATTTAAAAGAATTTCAAAAAAAAAAATAAAAAAAAAAACAACATTTTTTTATTTTAAGATGGAAAATTAAACATTATATAATCCATTAATTTCAATAAAACTGACTATTAAAATACGGAGAAAATTCTAAATTAAAACAAAAGAGAAGAAAAGACTTTGATTTCGTATTTGTCGGTTAGTATATTTTGGACGGTCTACAAGACTTGTTTTCATCACTATTTTTACTGATCGAAAAGACCATTCCAACTGTATGATGGTTGGAAGAATGTCAAAAAAAATAAAAATAAAAATACAGCATTTTTTTCTTTTAACATGGAAAATTAAACATTATATAATATATTAATTTCAACAAAACTAACAATTAAAATAAAGAGAAAATTCTAAATTAAAATAAAAGAGAAGAAAAGACTTTAATTTTGTATTTATTGGTCAGAACAGTTTGGACGGTCCGCAAGACTTGTTGTCATCATTAGTTTTACAGACCGAGAAGGCCGTTAAAACTATATGACGGTTCGAAGAATGTCAAAAAAAATATAAATACAACTTTTTTTTTTCTTTTAACATGGAAAATTAAATATTATTTAATATATTGATTTCAACAATACTGGCTATAAAAAAAAAAGGAGAAAATTCTAAATTAAAATAAAATAGAAGAAAAGACTTTGATTTTGTATTTGTTGGCCAGTACAGTTTGAATGGTTCGCAAGATTTATTGTCATCATTAGTTTTACTGACCGGGAAGGCCGTTCCGACTGCATGACGGTTGGAAGAATAGCAAAAAAAAAAATGTAAATACAACATTTTTTTTCTTTTAACATGGAAAATTAAACATTATAATATATTGATTTCAACAATACTGACCATTAAAATGAAGAGAAAATTTTAGATTAAAATAAAAGGAAAGAAAAGACTTTGATTTTCTATTTTTTTTGCTAGTACAGCTTGAACAGTCTGCAAGACTTGTTGTCATCACAAGTTTTATAGACCGAGAAGACCATTCCAATTGCATGACAGTTGGAAGAATGTCAAAAAAAATAATAATACAACATTTTTTTTCATTTTAACTTGGAAAATTAAATATTATATAATATATTAATTTCAATAAGACTGACTCTTAAAATAAAGGGAAAATTCTAAATTAAAATAAAAAATAAGAAAAGACTTTGATTTTGTATTTTTCGGTCAGTACAGTTTGCACGGTCTGCAAAACTTGTTGTCATCACCAGTTTTACTGACCGAGAAGACCATTTAAACTGTATGATGGTTGGAAGAATGTCCAAAAAAAAATAAAATACAACATTTTTTTTCTTTTAACATGGAAAATTAAACATTATATAATATTTTGATTTCAACAATACAGACAATTAAAATAAAGAGAAAATTCTAAATTAAAATAAAAGAGAAGAAAAGACTTTGATTTTGTATTTGTTGGTCAGTACAGTTTGGACGGTCTGCAAGACTAGTTATCATCATTAGTTTTACTGACCAAGAAGGCCGTTCGAACTGTATGACGGTTGGAAGAATGTTAAAATAAATATAAATACAACATATTTTTCTTTCAACATGGAAAATTAAACATTATATGATATATTGATTTCAACAATACTAACTATAAAAATAAAGAGAAAATTCTAAATTAAAATAAAAGAGAAGAAAAGAATTTGATTTTGTATTTGTTGGTCATGCAGTTTGGACGGTCTGCAAGACTTGTTCTCATCATTAGTTTTACTGACCGAGAAGGCCGTTCCAACTGTATGACGGTTGGAAGAATGTTAAAAAATATATAAATACAACCTTTTTTTTTTTCTTTTAACATAGAAAATTAAACATTATATAATATATTGATTTTAACAATACTGACTACTAAAATAAAGAGAAAATTCTAAATTAAAATAAAAGAGAAGAAAATACTTTGATTTTGTATTTTTTGGTCAGTACAGTTTGGACGTTCTGCAAAACTATTATCATTACTAGTTTTACTAACCGAGAAGGTCGTTCCAACCGTATGACGGTTGGAAGAATGTCAAAAAAAAAAAAAAATACAACAGTTTTTTTCTTTTAACATGGAAAATTAAATATCAATAATATTTGATTTCAACAATACTGACTATTAAAATAAGAAGACAATTCTAAATTAAAATAAAAGAGAAGAAAAAACTTTGATTTTGTATTTTTTGGTCAGTACAGTTTGGACGATTTGCAAGACTTGTTGTCATCATTAGTTTTACTGACTGATAAGGCCGTTCAAACTGTATGACAGTTGGAAGAATGTCAAAAATATATATAAATACAACATTTTTTTTCTTGTAACATGGAAAATTAAACATTATATAATATATTGATTTCAACAATACTGACTATTAAAATAAAGAGAAAATTCTAAATTAAAATAAAAGAGAAGAAAAGACTTTTATTTTGTATTTTTTGGTTAGTACAGTTTGGACGATCTGCAAGACTTATTATCATTACTAGTTTTACTGACCGAGAAGGCCGTTCCAACCGTGTGACGGTTGGAAGAATGTCAAAAAAAATATAAATAAAACATTTTTTTTCTTTTAACATGGAAAATTAAATATTATATCATATATTGATTTCAACAATACTGACTATTAAAATAAGAAGAAAATTCTTAATTAAAATAAAAGAGAATAAAAGACTTTGATTTTGTATTTTTTTGGTCAGTACAGTTTGGATGATCTGCAAGACTTGTATCATCATTAGTTTTACTGACCAAGAAGGCCATTCCAACTATCTAACGGTTGGAAGAATGTCAAAAAAAATATATAAATACAACATTTTTTTTCTTGTAACATGGAAAATTAAACATTATATAATATATTGATTTCAACAAAACTGAATATTAAAATAAAGAGAAATTTCTAAATTAAAATAAAAGAGAAGAAAAGACTTTGATTTTTTTTTTTTGTCAGTACAGTTTGGACGGTCTTCAAGACTTTTTGTCATCATTAGTTTTACTGACCGAAAATGCCGTTCCAACTGTATGACGTTTGGAAGATTGTCAAAAAAAATATAAATACAACATTTTTTTCTTTTAACATGAAAAATTAAATATTATATAATATATTGATTTCAACATGTACTGACTATTAAAATAATGAGAAAATTCTAAATTAAAATAAAAGAGAAGAAAAGACTTTGATTTTTTATTTTTTGGTCAGTACAGTTTGGACGGTCTGCAAGACTTGTTGTCATCATTAGTTTTACTGACCAAGAAGGCCGTTCCAACTGTATGACGTTTGGAAGATTGTTAAAAAAAATATAAATACAACATTTTTTTTCTTTTAACATGGAAAATTAAATATTATATAATATATTGATTTCAACAATACTG
>CM046379.1:26118290-26418290 GCA_025413485.1 Ficus microcarpa | reverse complement strand
TAACAAACCAACTACTATTAGAGCCGTTTTTCTTTAATGACGAAATGTGGATTGTGAGCTACGCAGTGCAAATTCCCTTCAGTAAAGTTGAACAAGACTCCAACCTTTCCCTTTATAGTATCTTTGCATCTTTGGAACTCTCCAACTTTCGCAGCTTTGTAAAATGATTGCCACAAACAGTTAATGTGAGGCCAACTTCAAGCTAACTGGCATTTCTTGCTATAATGATTTGCACTTGTAATCCGGTATTCAAAACTGTTGCCCCTCAACTTGTTAACTTTTGACAATTTTGTACTCTAAACTTCTATTTTTGATGAGATACCCCCTAAACTTTCTAATAATTGCAATGTGTCCTGTTTTGCTTAACATCCCGTTAAATTGGTGACGGAAAGTCTATGAACACCTTAAGTAAAGATGGAAAATCCCATATCCAATTAAAAAAATTTTCAAAATGCAATTCCAAGCCTAATACAAAATCTTCCAAAATTCAAATCCTCAACTTAATGGAACTTAAGCAAAATGGCAAATATTGCAGTAATTTATACAAAGAGCATAAATTGTCAAAATTCAAAGTTTAGAAAATAAGTTGCCAAAAACGACAAGTTTAGGAGCAATCGTACCAAGAACCCTATTAAATTATAATGATATGGTGCTTGTGAGCACAATTCCAAAAAAATTGCTTTCTTGTTCTCGTGGAAAATACAAAAGAACTGGCATGCATAGCTCATCATAACCCAAATGCATATGACAAAACACCACCAAGTAATCGAATCATAATAAACAATTAGGAAATTTTTTATTTTATTTTATTTTATTTTTTGGTAGATTAGCAGCTAGATAAGTCATGGAGAATGTAAAGAATGAATAAATATATTGAGATGTATCAAGAGTTCAGAGCTCCATAACAAGATAGTCTTTTAATTTAGTAAAAGAGACTTTAGAATACAACACTCTTCAAATTAACCACAAGATTAAGGTTTAAGTAGCTCAATTTACAACAGGCTCTCCCAAACATTGATTTTGTTGCACGTACTCAGCAGCCCATCATTAACATGCTCAAAGATTTGATGTCCGCTGCCAGGATTTTAGGAGTCTTTCATCAGATATGCTACTAAACATCCTAAAACCGCACCGGCAATAACCTAACAAATGAAAACAAGTGGCCATTAACACGTGACAATGAAGGCAGGAAAAGATTCACAAAAGAAAAATACAGTTCTTGCAAGAACACGTTACTGATTGTTGCCAGATAGTGTGAAATGAAACGTGCAAAAACCAGTAGAGGAAACTCAACGACAATCAGTACTGAATTTGTGCTTAATTATTATGTTCACCAGTCCTGGTTTCTATCCGTCAAAGTTTTACCATTCGATGAGTACAGATTAATAAAAAGTATGCACAAAAGCCTTTTACTTCATTATGGTCTGCCCCTTAGCAACCAAAACAAGCTAAGCCCAAAACACAAATATTGCGGAATGTCAAAACAGTGTCAAATTATCATGGACAATTTCTCCCACATCAAAGCTAGCATATGAACAATCAAATTACACCAACATGAAAGAGACGTAAAAGCAAAGAAGCACAAAACACTGAAACAAAATGCAGCAAGAGTGCCAGCAGACCTGACCTGGAGTATGCCCAAGAGAATCACGTAGAGGTCTAGCATTGGATAAAGGATGCTCTGGAGGAAATTCGCAAACAATTTGGTTCAACAGCTGCAAACATCAAGCAATATGGCTATCAAATGCAACATGTGGAAAACATTCAATCGGAAATTATCGCCTCAACAAAGATAAAGCCAGACACCAAACCGGGGGGGGGGGGGGGTGTGGGGTGGAAGAGAAAGCTTACTTCAGCTTGCCGACCGGCATGAAGTCTGACCCCAGTGGCATCATACATTACCTGCAAAAGCCCTAGCACGGTCACACACACGACATTGCTCAAAATTTAACATGAAACATAATACAAGTGCATAATTCTAGACTGGCTTGAACCAAATTCAACTGCTAAAGATTTTCACTTTGATGAAGAAGAAGATTACAAATCCATCACACACTAAAACTAACTGTGTTTCTTACTATTCTAATTCCCAACACCCACTCCCGCTAGGGAACCAAATTACATATGTTGCTAAGTACGAGTCAGGCCGACAATTAAGCTTCACAAGCCCAATACACAGACATTTCACTTAACAAGACCCTTTTTCCTCATTTCTTGATCAACAAAATATATCAATTTCCCATAGTTTAGACAATTTCCAACAAATTACCACTAATTTATTAATCTAACTCAGCTCTATGAAAGAATTATTTAAATTTCGCAAAGGAAAAAAACTTGCAGAGAAAAGTAACCAAAAGATAAAGATTAAGCACTTGATTTTACTTACAACGCAAGCCAAAACCTTGCTGCAGAGCAATCGCCGCCACCAGAGCCATCACCGTGGCGGAATGCGACGACGGCATTCCGCCGGAGTCCAGCATTCTCTTCGAATCCCATCTCTTCTCCTTATACCTGGTGATCATCAGCCAATCTCCGATGAAAATCCACACAACAACAATTTTGACAATAACACAGATATTAAGCCAACACGATTTCCGCAGAAATGCGTTCCGATCGTATGGACCAGGTGGTGAAGACCTTGAGGAACTGCGCGACGGCGCAGGCGAGAATTGCGGATAGCAGAGGGAGATTCGACGGCAGAAGTGGGGATGAATACGATGTCATTCCGGCGCCGGAATTCGCGTCGGAGATCGTGATAACCTCGTCCATTTTCGTTCTTGTCTTGATCTGCTCCAACGTCGGTGCCGGAACAAGAGCAGGTTCGAAGTCAGGTAGATCAGCCGCGTAGGGTCCAGTGGAGGCGGATTGGTCCCACCATTGACAGATTAAGACTATTGGTTTGGGTGCACCATGAGCTTGGGACTACGCTGTCTGCTTGTCTCTTCTGCGCTTTTTTTTTTTTGTTTGTTTTTTTTTTTTGGTGGCAACGAAAATGGTGGGAAATCGTAATGAACAAGCGAGAATTACACCGTCCAAATGTGAAAGTGGAAACTAATCGAGGTTCGGCTTGTTTGGTTGGCAAGAAAAGTGGATAGAAAAAAGAGGGTTCTTTCTTTCCTGCGGGAAAAAATGATTTAAAAAAAAAAAAAAAAAAAAAGGAGAGTTCTTTCCTTAAGAAGCAAAGTTACAGTCAACCTCTGCACTGGGTCAAAGGCCCCAGCAGATGAATCCCTGTCCAACGGGAAGGGAAGGATGGAAGACTAAAAACAGGGAAGTTAATTATTGAAGAATTTGGTTTCTTGTTATTTTAAATACACACTCAGCATTTTTGGAATTAAAAAAATACAAAATAAAAGGGAAAGTCATTTCCCGAATTTAACTTTGTTGATATGTCATTTTGACAAATTCTTCTGAAGAGAGTAGAGAGTCAACTCGTTTGTGAGAAGCAGGCCAACTTGCAAGAGAGCAAAAGAGCTTTCTGGGTCACGTTTTGTCACTAACCAGCTGCAGTGGCCAAAAGAATATGGATCACAGAGCAAGTACCATTCCCTGGTTAGTAAATCGCCTTCTGTCTTGTATCTTCTTGATCATTATCTGGTCATCTTGCTCTTGTCACCTCTTTTGCTCTGCTAGAGATGTCATTGAATATGACACTCCGATTCGGGATAATGGAGAGACTCTTGTCTCAACTGGAGGGAGATTTGAACTGGGATTTTTTACCCCAGATGGAAGTTCAGATGGGAACCGATATGTTGGGATATGGTACACGTTTTCTCGAAATACGGTCGTGTGGGTCGCCAACAGAAATGGTCCACTTTTCAACTCCAGTGGAGTCTTTGGCATACAAATGGATGGAAACCTTTATGTCTGGGACAACAGAACTGGAAACTCTAGCTGGTCAACTGGGCTTGATGTGTCCCGGTCTCCAAACCGTAAGGTGAAGCTCATGGATTCCGGAAATTTGGTCTTACAAGAAGGTAGTCAGCAGGGAGAGATTCTGTGGGAGAGCTTTAAAAGTCCAACTGATACGTTTCTACCGAACATGACCATGGACGCAAACTTGATTTTAACTTCATGGAGAGATAGAGATGAGCCGGGGACTGGGGACTTCACTTTCAAGCTAGATGCTGATGCAGGAGAATTCCAGTTTATCACGACAAACAAATCTAAAGTTCACTGGAAAAGTGCAAGTGAATTTGCTACCCCAAATAAGATGCGTGATGCAATAGTTACAATAGTTTCTGTCGCCAACAAAACTCAAACTCCAAATCGAAAGCCAGACTCTGATTTGTCACCTCCAGACATTTTTGATACAATGCTAGTGCTTAAATTCGATGGAAATATTACATACCAGAAGTGGGATAAATACAAAAAGGCTTGGATTTTGATATGGTTGGAGCCAAGAGATCGGTGTAGTATCTTTAATTTTTGTGGGAACTTTGGCCTCTGCAGTTCAAACAATGCGTTAGCGTGCCAATGCTTGCCAGGATTCAGACCGACGTATCAAGACAAGTGGGATTCTGGAGAATTTTCAGATGGTTGCATCAGAGAAACTGAACTGTGTAGTAAACCTGACAGGTTCTTGAGCATGAAGATGAGGAATATTGGAAATCCAGATGGGCCAGCGTACCCGGCTAACAACGAAACAGAATGCAGGAACGAGTGCCGTGGCCTTTGCCAGTGCCAGGCTTATTCATTTCAGGCAGCAAAATATAGCACGAAGAGAGGGGATTCTGATTCTAGTACCAGTTCCTGCTGGATATGGTCAAGAGAGCTATATGATCTTCAAGAGGACTATGCTGATGACAGCCACAACCTCTCTGTCCGCATAGCCTTGTCAGGTTTGGATACTGTAATCCTCTTCGTTTTGCAGTATGCGTTGACTTTTTTCAGTTGTTTTTTGTTCCTTCTTTAATTATATCACCCGCTAGAGTGTTTTTGATGGTATTGAAGACGTTTAAAATGCTGAATCAACAGTTAGAAACTGCAATCCATGTGGCAGAACTAGTGTCCCTTATCCCTTAAGCACTGGACGGGATTGTGGTGACCCCATGTACTTCAGTTTCCAGTGTAGCAGTTCCATGGGCAATCTCACTTTCAAGGCACCCGGTGGGGAGTACCAAGTGATTAGCATCGATCCACATAACCGAAAATTTGTCATCCAAGTCAAGGTTTTTGATGTTTGTGACGCTAGAAATATGAGAGGCAATCTACAGCTGAAAAAGTCTTCACCTTTCAACGTCACCAATTGGTGCTACACCAAGAATTTCCCTCAAAGAAGAGGTGAGATAGAACTTGTATGGGAGATACCACCGGAGCCAACCTGCACTTTGCAGGAAAGCTGCAATGACTGGCCATATTCAACTTGCAGTATCGCAAGTGACGGAAAGAGGAGGTGCCGTTGCAATACAAATTATACGTGGGATGGTGTTAACTTGAAGTGTACTTCAAAACAAGGTGAGGCATTGCTCATGTTAAAATTGTTATCAATTACAAATCAAGTTTGCTAAAGAAGATTTTTTTTTAATTAATTTCACAATTAGTCAACCACAAAATATTTTCCCCACTAATGATTTGGCCCTTTAGTGTCATGTCAATTGATGATATTCAATTTTAGTGGGAGTTTGTGATTTTAGATGCTTTTATAATATAGACATACTTTCAATTGTTTCAATTTATGGATATTTTGAGGTTGTTTTCTACAGAAATAAAGTTTTGGTTATTCACACTATGATTTTGGCATGGTTTGATCTCACTAAGGTTTAAGGGTGGACCAGTTGGAAATAAGCGTGCTAAGATCACATTACATGAAATTTTCATGCTACACATCCATATCATGATCCATGTCATTCAGTTGTATCAGCATACATGACCATTGATGGGTTGAGTTAAGATAGCTATAATGAAGACTGCTTTGATCCTATGTTGGTATGATTGATGAACCGAATTGGTTATAGATACATTTCAGTAATGACAACAAAGTTGAGCTTGTTCGGTTATTTTTGCAAAGCATAATTATAAGGTTACTCATATAGCCCAAGTGGGAGATTGTTGGATCATTAATCCAACATTGGGCTTATATATGAATAATTATGTGTTGCGGACTGTCAAATAAGGTTAAGTCCAAATAAAAGTGATCTACCAAATTTTGGTTGATTTGGGCTTTCATGTATCAGATAGGGTGTGCCCAAACATTTTATAAAATCAGATTGAATAATACTATTATTCCAGCAAAAAAATAAAACAAAGAAAGATCAACAAAGGGTTTATATGTTTTATCTCGTGATTTTGTGCCTTTTACTTTTTGGTTCCATTTTCGATATGAAAACAGGATGGGATCTGTACTCTTGCATTTATGTCTGACTAATATCCTTATGATATTGCCATCATTTTATCTTACTACCACGAGTATAATGATCGATAGTTGTCTTCCCATTAATATTGTTTCACATAAAGAATGTTCCTCTTGCTTCCTTGCCGTTGCAGAAGGTAATATTTTCCAGCCCTCAGATGAAAAGTCTCCTGGACAAAAAATACCTCTCATTCTGATTGTTGCGCCAATAGTCGGGAGTGTCGCTGTTCTAGCATGTGTTTTTATTTCATTCATCATTTGGAGAAGAAAAATGTCCACGAAACAACGTGAGCATCTTTGGAATATACTTCACCATGTACTGATTTAATTCGGCTTGCATGAGAATAAAAGCAATCAGAGAGTTACTAATTATGTGCATTGAAGCTGGTTATATACTCATTATCTTCTAAATCCAGGGTCTGATCAAAGAAGTAAAGACCTGCTAAAGCTAGACACTCAAAGGCATATCAAACACCTGATAAATTCCGGTGGATTTGAGCAAGAAGATGAGGAAGGTATAGACGTTCCATTTTTTAACTTTGAAAGCATTGTGGCCGCAACTGATGACTTCTCAGATGCAAACAAACTTGGACAGGGCGGATATGGGCCTGTTTATAAGGTACCTTTAATAGTTTTTGTTCCTCCTTTTTCATTCCAGCAATTTATTGGTTGACAATATCGTATGCGATTCTCGGATACAGGGGATATTTTCAGGAGGTCAAGAAATTGCAGTGAAGAGGCTGTCAAGTGTTTCGGGGCAAGGATTACAAGAATTTAAGAATGAAGTGGTTTTGATCGCCAAACTTCAACATCGAAACCTTGTTAGACTACGAGGATATTGCATAAAAGGAGAGGAAAAAATTTTACTATACGAGTACATGCCAAATAAAAGTTTAGATTCCTTCATATTTGGTAAATTTTTTCCACTGCTTGTTATGCTACGTCTTGATTGCTAACAGCATATTTTCACAAGTACCTGAAATATGTTCTGGTGTGAAAATTGCCTGATATGCAAGATGACACGCAAAGCATGTTATTGGATTGGGAGATGCGCTTTAACATCATTTTGGGGATAGCTCGGGGACTTCTCTATCTTCATCAAGACTCAAGATTGAGGATCATTCATAGAGATTTAAAAACCAGCAATATTCTTCTAGACCGGGACATGGAGCCCAAAATATCAGACTTCGGCTTGGCCAAGATTGTTGATGGCAAACAAACCGAGGCAAACACAAATAGAGTTGTTGGAACATAGTAAGTTTCATCTAGGTAATACAACTTCCAAACATGTTGTTCTTCTTACATCATCTATTGACTGTTATAATCCATTATTTCAATGCAGTGGATACATGTCTCCTGAATATGCACTAGAAGGACTTTTCTCTATTAAATCCGATGTTTTTAGCTTTGGTGTAGTTCTTCTTGAGATAATTAGTGGGAGAAAGAACACAAGACTTGTTCAGTACGAACAACGTCCTTTGAGCCTCCTGGGTTATGTAAGCTAGTGTTTTATGTTTCTTTTCTCATACAAAAAGCCGTGGCGCTCCGCACGGTGTCAGCTCTGCAAGAGATAAAATGACTCCAATATTTCTCAGGCATGGAGACTCTGGACAGAAAGCAAGGTGGTGGACTTAATTGACCCGAGTTTGCAAGGGAGTTACAAAGAAGACCAATACGTGAAGTGCTTCAAAGTCGGGCTTTTATGCGTACAAGAAGACCCAAGCGAACGCCCTACCATGTCAAGTATTATCGCCATGCTTGATAGTGAAACTGCAACAATTCCAACTCCACAACAACCGGCCTTTGTCCTGAGGAGAGGTTCCGTCGTAGCTTCTTCTTCCTCTAGTAAACCAGAAACCATTGCTGAAATAACCGTCACTCTGGAAGAAGGTCGCTAACATAACGCCGGTAGAGTATCCCACAAGCTACTCTTCTCATTTTCGGTTTTTCTCAACAACACTTCCCTGATGTTTGTAACTTGCTTGAAATTCTTATCGAGGTAGTAATTGTAAAATTATTTTCCTTTTGGCATCAGACAAACCACTCATTCTAAATTAACTTCTTGTATAAAATCAAATGGATTGGTTTCAAGCAGTTGAGTCCAAGAGCTGGGACATTATATACCTTGAATTTTTAGTTAGTGTTCATAAAAATAAATAAATAAATAATAAAAAAAATTTGTTCAGGAAAAAAAAATAATAGTAAGTCTCACAGAAATATTTTGTATTTAATTTCGTCTTTTCAGTTTTTAGTAGACTTGGCCTTTCTTTAACAAAAAAAAGTAAAGAAAAGGGAAGGTGGGGTACTAAAAATATGTTTCCTTAACGAAATAGTTGAAGAAAATAACAGAGCTACCCTTAACTACTGGTTGTAGGGTCTCGTCTAGAACTATATCTTTCTCTCTCTCATTTCTCACAAATGGGAATTTGTTCTTGTTGTTAAAGCATCCAATGGTACTATATTATATCATCATCCATCTAGTCTGTTTGGCCATACATGGGCTGCTATGCAAATCATGATTGTCCCCTTTGAGAAAAAGATATATTCCCACAAAGCTCAACCGTATATAAAGACCAAAATGCCAATTCTTTAACTTCACCACAATGAAAAGCTAATAACTTCGGTCTAAATTCCCCATTTCAAGTACTAAATAGCTTGTGTTTGAGCATGGAGAGAATGGTTATTTGGGTCGTTTCCAAAACCGGCATCGACAATAACGTGGTTTTACTCCGAAAGAAAATTAGCTAGGCAGTGACATGAAAATGGGAAAGGCGTCAAAGGCGGTGAGAAGTGTAGATGGAATTGACGGAATTGGATGCTTTAGTTGCACCTGCTATATTTTGCATTATTAAGTTGTAGGGGGGACAAGAAGATGGAGCCATGGATGGGCCAAGTTATGCTTTTTTTGCTCTTCTGCTTGTATTTGTTGGGTGCTGTAGGTTTCAGAGATAATGAAAAGAAAGCAAGTGAGAAATTAGATTGAACTGGACAGGTACTCGAGGACAAAAAACCAACATTCGTAGCCACTTCATTCCTAACGAGTATTTCCAAAGAACTACATATTATGTCTATTGATCGTTTAGTTATTTAGTGTTTTTTGCTATTTACTTTGTTTCTTTTTTTTTAGACATTATATGTGAATAGTGATTACAATGTATTTAGTTATTTAGCCATGTATGAAGTGTTAGGCAATTTCTAATTAAGATTTGCTCCAAAAATACGAATTCGTTAGTCATCGACCTTATAAAAAAGGAGAAGTTACGCAGTCCCACATCTCTTGAAGATAGTTATATGTGATAGTTTATAAGTAAAGATATCCCAATAGTAAAACCGTGCGGGTACGATGCCAAAACAAACAATATCATATCAAAATAAGGCATAACTTGTTACTAAGCAAAAAAGAAAAAAAGAAAAAGAAAAAAAACTGTAAATCCTCAACTTAATGCAACAATACTGAATAAAAGTATACAATTTCAGAGAAAAATAATAATAATAATAATAATAAGAAATGTACAAATACAGACACCACTATCATGACATCAATACACAAGCCTTGTAATCCACTGATGTGATGGTAAGTATAATGTGGCAATAATCATAACACCAATCACTAAAATCATAGAGATCAAGCATGAAGGGAGATAATGGTTATTACAAAAAAAAATGATCATCACTAAAGTAGTTAGTCAAAATTTGATTTAAAAAAAAAGTCACAAACACCCTGAACACACATTAACAACTTACAAAGTATGTTTATCGAAGAATTCTACGGTGTAGAAAGGAAATATTTTTTATACTGCGTAAATATATGATACCGTCCTAAACACACATTAAAATTACAATATATATATAATCATCTATATAGGAGAATTATATGAAATGGTACATACTAAGATTCATAAAGTCATAAAACGCGTAGCACCTTTCATTCAAAATAAATAAATAAATTACAGCACCTAAAATAATACATATATATTTTTAACTACCAAAAAATTCCCCTGCATGCTCAAACGAATTTTAAATCACACATTAAGGAAAAACAATAAAAGGAAATACAATCATGATATTATAAACATATAAAAAGATGAGCATGATGGACAGAATGATCGGTATAAGAAATTATCAAAACTTAAGTAATCAAAACCAGCATAAAAAGCCTCAAAACACCTCGAACACATTTCCCACACAAATAAATGAATAAAAATATAAAAGATTTATGGCATGTATAAAAGGGAAAGTCCAACTCCAAAGGCAAAATAAGCACAGGATCCCATGACGGAAGAAACAACGACAACAATCATGGCAGCACTTGCCACCCTCACCCCATCCCAACTGTCAGATCTCACCACCTCCATCTCCTCCGATCTCCACCTCCACCGCCGCCGCCTCTCCGCCATCCTCTCTTCCCCGCCCCTCTTCTTCCTCACTCTCCACCGCCTCTACCTCCTCTCCCTGCCCGCCAAGTCCCACCTCGTCTCCAAACTCCTCCTCTCCTCCCTCCGCCGCCTCACTCTCCACCACCACCACCACCACCACCACCCCACGTGTCACTCCCTCCTCAAGCCCCGCGACCTCGACGCCGTCCTCCTCCTCCTCCTCCTCTGCGACGTCAGCCACCACACTCCCCACGCCCTCCATACGCCCCCGTTCCGATGGCGAGAAGCTCTCGCCAAAGTCTATGTCCACAGCATGCTCACCGCTGCCGGATCCGGCATTGGCTCCCCGGCGGCGGCTATTGTTCCGTACATCGAGACGACCGCCATGTGTCTGAGGTTTGTCGGAAATACTAGTACAAGTACTGGCAGTAATGTTAATGTCAGGGGAGGGGTGGCGGCTGCGGCGGTGGTGGCGCTGCCGTCGGTGGGGGGCGGGGTAGGGGAGGAGTGCGTGATATGCAGGGAGGAGATGAGGGAAGGGAAGGACGTGTGTGGGTTGCCATGTCAGCACAAGTTCCATTGGAGGTGTGTTCTGCCATGGCTGAGGAGGAGGAACACGTGTCCCTGTTGCAGGTTTCGGCTTCCCACTGGTGATGTCTTCGCTGAGATCCAACAGCTGTGGGACATCTTAATCAAGATGAGTGGGGTAGCCAAGGCCGGGTTCTCTGATCAAGTGATATTTCTGAAGAATTCTTTCCTGGTTGATTGATTACACGTGTCGCCATCATGGTGGGGTTGTGGGTCTTGATAATCATAAATGCTGGAGGATGATGATGGTGACGATGGGGATTTTTTTTTCCTTTTTCTTTTTTTACCGATAAAGACGCCTATGGTCTTGGGCATGGTTGAATCGGCATTGTATTCTGGATTGTTTTTTTTTTTTTTTTCTTCTCTCTCTTTGTTTTTGTATTTTGTAATTCGATGAAGATATAGAACATTGCAATAATTGCATTACATTGGCGCGGGATTTGATAGCTTTAATAACAATGAGACTATGTCTAAATTTGTGGAGATAATTTGTTTGTTTGATGTCCAATATTATCAGTTGAGTTTATTAACCTATTGAGTTATTGTTGACTTCATAAATTTTATTGGTTAGAATCTATAACATTTGCGGAATTTTGTTTTTGTTTACACTTTCAAGATGACAAGAAATTGCTATTGCTATGAAATAGCTATAGCAATAGCTCAAAACATTGTTTTGATTGCCAAAGTTTTAGCGTCTGTTGCCTTTGGCTTTGGTGTTGAAGGATCCTTTTGAGTACCACAAAGAGGGGCAAGATACAGGTGCGGGCTAAACATACCCTTCTGCCCCGCCCTGCCCGTCCGCATGCAAAGTCATCCCTATTGAAAGTAGAGATGTCAAATAGATTAGGAGGTTCAAATGTAGTCCAAACCAATTATTATTATTATTATTATTATTATTATTTTAACAGAGAAGTAATTATCATATTTATATATATATATATATATAAATTTTTTGTTGAAAGGTATATAATTTACCTGAACTAAAAGAAGTAAATGATACATTAATAAAATTTGAAGTAAATTGCATTTTTACGAGAATAAATTTTTTTGTTAAAAACCAAATTATTTACTTAGTAAATAAGAAACTATTTATGTAATATGTTTGTGTATAATTTTTTTTTCTACTATATTTGTTTTTTACTTTAAAATGTTTTGAAATATACAATTACTAAAATTTAACTTCTGTAAACATTTTATTTTATGAGAAAATTATCTAAATAATCATGTTTTTTTTTTCATTTATTGATTAATATAACACAATTATCTCATTCTTTACTAATATAACACAAATTTTGATTAATTTTAGTTTAACTTTGTATTATATTAATTTAGTATTATAATTTAATGTAATGATCTTTAAATTGACGTTACTCAAGCATTTTTCACTTTATTTATTTATTAACATCACTCGATGTATAGTGGCATTCTTGTAATGGGCCCAATATTGTTTGACAAGTGAACTCCACCCAAAGTGTATGGAAGAAGGGTTGGGCCTTAACAATAGCCCATGAGAGTATTTATAGGTGATTTCTTTTTAATTTTTGAAAAAATTATACATACTAACACTTTTTTTTTTTTTTTTTACAATAAAATTATCTAAATAACCCATTTTTTTTTTCATATATTAACTAAAAGTAACATAAAGTCTATACTCTTAATTAACATAACAAAAATTTTAGTTAATTTTAATTTAATTTTGTGTCATATTGATTTAGTGTTAATTTTTTATATCATAATAGGGGTGGATGGCAAACCATCCATTTTCATCTCATTTCAAACTTTTTTTTGTCTTTTTCCTAAAAGGTTTTTGTCTTTTTCTCAAAAAGTTTTTTGTCTTTTCTGAAAATTCAAAAAAATTTACTATTACAACTAAAATATTTCAACTCAAACTAACACACCAAACACCCCCTAATACAGTAGTCTTTAAATTAGTGTTATTCACATGCTTTCCCCATTTTTTATTAGTTGATGAGTAACATTAAACACACACAACACTAAGACAAGATCCGCTAACCATCGAGAAGAAGCTGTTGATGAAGAAGGCCAACCCGGTAGGGTAGCTAACGATGTTGAACCACAAAATGCTTAGGAAAACAAAACCGAAGCCACTTTGGAAATTGAGAATCCTCTGGATGCAAGCGAATGATCAATTGGAAGCCAACGAAGGAGGAACCGAAGGAGGAATCAGAGGTAGACTGGGAGTTAGGTAACCCAAGTTCAAGGTATCGGAACAGGGACGCTTGGCACCTTACCTCCAAGCCCAGTGGTTGATTCTGGGACAATCCAGAATATGGGCTAGTCCATAATGAATGAAGACTTTGGTGAACAAAGCAAGCCGATAATCACGTAAACCGAAGTCACGACTTTAAACTCGGGGGCCAAGGTCGCCGAAAATCTCTTGACTCACATCAGAGAACTGGAGATTGCGGTGAATAGAAGGCCCAAGAAGAAGTCGAGGAAGTTACTTACACTTTCATGGCCAACATAATGGCAGTACCTATCCCCGACAAATTTAAGCTGCCTACCATGCCTCTGTATGATGGGACAACCGATCCTGATGACCATCTGCGAAGATGTGATACTTATCTAAATCTTTATGAGGTACCCGGAGAAATTGCTTGCAAAGCTTTCGATTACACGTTGTCAGATGCCATGAGAAAACTAGTACACAAGGCTGTTGAATTCTATCAGTAGCTGGAACGAACTGAAGAAGGCATTCAGGGACCAATATATCGGAGTGAAGAAGATTATAACCCCCAAGGAGCACCTTATGTAAATATACCAGGGCCCCAATGAAACGGTGAAAGATTGGTTGGCAAGGTACAACAAAAAGGTAGCAATTATCGGGAATTGTTTGGAAGAAGCTTGCCTACTAGGTGCCATTAGCAGCATGAGCACCGACATCACTTTCCGTAGTGACTTAGATCTAAGCCCCTACAAACTAGGAATAAGTTATGTAACAGGGCAACCAAGTTTATTAATCCTAAAGTAGCTCAGATCCTCCGCAACCGTAAGCCAAAATCTATAATAGTTAGTGGGGGAGAATCGACTGATTAGAGAATAGGCCAGCCAATAATGTCAGTCGAGAATCTTCCGACAAGAAGCAAAAGTTTGGTCATGACAACAAGCGTCCATCGTTCAAGAGATTCAACACTTACGTCGAGTTAAAAACTGACATAGAGAATATCTATTACCACATCAGGCACCGAGATCTCTTGTACCGACCCTCACCAATGAAGAAAGACCCAACCAAAGGAAATCATTCTAAATAATGTAGCTTCCATGTAGAGGTATGTCACTTGACTTCGGAGTGCAACGATTTAAAAAATGAAATAGAAGATCTGACTAGGCAAGGGGTAGTTTAAAGAATATAAAAGAGATAGCAAGAAAAGAAGGAACAACCATAGGAGAGATGATCGTTCCAACCGCTGGGAGGATAAAGAGACGATAGGTGGAGGGATGACTAGGATCGAAGCACGAATCGTGGTGACCAACACGAATAACCTGCTGGTGTCATTCGGATCATCATGGGAGGTCCCTACATTGGAGGAGACACTTAGAGGTCTCAAAAGCAATATGCTAGAGAGACCAAAGAAAACATCGACCATACCATAACGAGTCTGCACGAATGACCACAAAAGGTATCTAGGCAGTCGAAGGTCGAGATCACCTTTTTTGAAGAAGATTTGTGAGGAGTACATTTTCCCTAGAATGATGCTCTAAAAATTGAAGTTGTTATCAACAATCACATAATGCATCGCATCCTAGTAGACAGCAAAAGTTCTATCAACATCCTATACCATGATGCTTTCGCCAAAAAGGGACCCACACAAGAACAAATGGTGTCTACTATTCAGCCGCTATATGGTTTCACAGGCGACTCCATAATCCCAAAAAGGTTGATGCAACTCCTAGTTATCGTCGGGACTTACCCTTTCATAGCTACTACCATGTCTAGTTTCCTTGTGATTAAGGGCAAGTCCCCATACAACGTTGTGATAGAGAGACCAACTCTAAGGGCATTAAAAGCGGTCATCTTGATATACCATCAAATGATGAAGTTCCCAACTACTAGAAGTACCTAATAGGTGAAGGGAAACTTGTGCGAGTTAAGGACTATATACATGGATGCAGTATACAACTATGTTGAAGAAGAGAATGGTGCTGACAAGTCCACTAGATGCAGATCTCGACCCCCACCTGGACGATGACGAGTTAGGCATTGGGCCACTCAAAGACCTAGTAGAAATATAGGTCGACAATCGAGAACCCTCCAAAGTCCTTAAGTTAGGCTCTAGTCTCTCTAAAAAGAACAGAACCGATGTCGAGGCATTCTTGAGGTGCAACTTGGACGTTTTTGCCTAGGCACAAGATGATAGTGGAAATTGACTCAGAAATCACGAGCCATAGGCTTAATATTGATCCCAATTACAAGCCTAAAAGGCAAAAGCATCACCCAATGACACAGAAAGATACGTTACACTAAAGGGAGAAGTCGGCAAGTTGATCATGAATGGCTTTATCCTAGAAGTCCATTATTCTGACTGGATATGTAACCCAGTACTCGTAAAAAAACCCAATGGGAAATGGCAAACCTACATGGATTTTTCTAATCTTAATGAGGCCTGCCTAAAAGATGGATTCCTTCTTCCCAAAATATATCACTTGGTGGATGCTACTATCAGGCACAAATTACTAAGTTTCATGGATGCGTACTTTGGGTACAACCAAATCCCCATGTATAAACCTGATGAGAAGCATATAGCCTTCATCATTGACCGAGGACTTTATTGGTACAAGGTTATGCCCTTCAGATTAAAGATTGCCGATGCTACTTACTAAAGGTTAGTCAATCATATGTTTGAAGAACAAATTGGTAAGACTATGGAAGTCTATGTAAATGACATGCTGGTCAAAAGCACTATGGCAAAAAGACCATGTCGGTCATGTGAAGGAGATGTTCGCAATACCCCATGAGTACTACCAAATGAAGCTCAACCTATTGAAGTGTCCATTTGGAGTAGCCTCAAGGAAACTCCTAGGCTTCATGGTTAATCAGAGAGGGATCGAAGCGAATCCAAAGAAGGTTTAGCTGCTCATTGATATGGAGTCACCTCAGCAATCGAATATGTGCAAAAACTTACAAGTTGTGTTGTTGTACTCAACAGATTCATCTCCAAGGCAACCAATAAGTGTGTCCCATTCTTTAACGGCTACGGAGTAAGAAAAAGTTCCAGTGGACCGAAGAATGTGAAACGGCTTTTCAAGCACTCAAAGTGCATCTAGGCAAACCACCATTTCTGTCGAAACCAATACCTAACGAAAAACTCTTTGTTTACTTAGTTGTATCTGAACATGCGGTTAGCTGGGTGCTGGTTAGAAAGGAAAATAGAATTGTTAGTCGGTATGAGATGGCGTGGCAAGGGCAACATGGGTCGGCCATTCCAAAAGGGACTCGGTTGTAATGGGGGAAGTGTTACTCAGGCCGATACCTTGAAGCATGATGGTGATTTGCTCAAGGTTCCCAAAAAAGAGTTAATTCGGGGATCAACAGCCCAACGGAGGTACTAGTAGGTCAACCTAATTATTCGAGAAGGGACTCCATTTACAGCTGTGACACAACTTCTTTGGTCTGGTCGGATCTTCCTTATTGGGAGAGCAAAAAAGCCTACTGGTTTTCGCACACCTTATTCCCTGGTGGATAGGTGGTCTCCCGTGTCGGAACTATAACACCATCAACACAAATAAAGTTGTTATTTCAATTTGTCGTTTTGTAATTATAGTCTAACGGTAATTTTAAATTATTCTATAATAAATTTTGAACTTCTACCTCGAAGTAAAAAAAAAAAAATTATATATATATATATACCTTAAAAAGCTCCATTGTTACCCAAAAGAAAATATAGAAGAAATTGATTAAAAATAATAATAATAATAATAAAGGAGCTTTTTATGTTTCTCATGTCAAAATCAAAACAGAAAAAAGAGTGGAGCAAATAGATTTTTTTCCCCCCTCTTTTGTGGGAAACAGATTTATTAATTAATTAATTAATTATTTACTAATTTTATATTGAAATCATAGCTCACCACAAACTACTATTAAATTTTCATAATCCACCGTAAATTTCTCACTCATGACGAAGTTGAAGTTCTCCAAGTAAAAACTCACAACTATCCATTTAACAATTTAAATTCACCACATTTACTGTTTTTAGGTTCTTGAATAATGTAATTAAAAGAAGAATTTAGAGTTTTCCAAAATTGGCAGATAGGATTAGAGAACTCTCAATTACAAAGAAAAAGGCCAACACTAATCAGTGACCAAAAAGTGCAAATTACAGCTGAACAATTTTTCAACAACATTGCCTTCCTATATAAAAATCCTGCTCTATATCATCTCACTACATAGTTACCCTATACTTTGCTTGCTCTTTCATGTCAATTTACAATCTCATCCGCACAAAAGTTTCAACCCCTAAATTGAAAATATACAGAGATGATGAGAAGATTCAAGTTTAATAATCCTGATCAACTCCGGGTAGCAAGCGGTTTAATGAGCTGCTCTGTTTGCTTGGCACTGGTGTGTTTCTTCGAGATTGACGTTTCGTCGCCACAATCACAGGCTCCTCCTTCAAGTCTTCCATAGCCACATCGCTGTCGTTGTCATCGCCGCCCTTGAAAACTTGTGGACATACGCGTTTTGAAGGAAGCCTTTCAAGTTCAGATTCGGCTCTCTTGCGCGTTCTAGTGTGTCTTTCATCATAGCTTCCTGAGAACACGCCAAATAGGAGATAGAGAGTAAAGAGACTCGTGAGACTAAAGATTGCGAGTCAAGTTATGGAAACAAAACAGACTACATAATTATGAATTAGTATATATATGATTAAGCATGAATCTCAAAGTATTTTGTGCAGCATTTGACAAACCTGCAAAGGATAGGTGACAAAAGCAGGGCCATAACGGCCTTGGCAGAACAAATGAAACCAAATGGTCAAGACCGGAAGTGTTATGAGCAATGGAGTTGATTGCGCAGCTTCTTTTGTACTTAACAATCCCATCAGAAGCAGCTGTGAGACAACAAGTGCAGTAATTATGCGTCCGTGGACATCAGGCCAGAACGCCGCAGCACTCTCATACTCTTGATTGTAGACATTGATGATCTAGATTCCATGCAATAACAACATTAGCAAACACCCGCCAGCTCAAATTATCAGAAAAATCTGCTTCTTGAAAATCGTCAACATCGTACCTGATGGCGATACACAACATACGCCAGCGCAAAGAACACAATTATGAAAGGAAGCAGGATTGGAGTCACCACTGCATAAACCAGACCAAGTAAGAAATAAAGTTGGATTTGAGGTTCTCCGGTGTTGAAACCAAGGCTTCCGGGATCCATAGCCTCTTCCCTGTCCTTTTCAGTCTTCACCAAGAAGAAATTCTTCAAGTGATAGATTATCAACGGTTTTAACCTCAGAATCTCCGCGGCAACTCCAGCCCATCCATCAACCATTATGTAGGTTATAAAGAAAGTCGCCTTCATTGGAATAGAGACACCAATCGTTTCTGGAATTCTGCACAACCAGTTCATAATATCAGGTCAAAGTTAAAATTTATTGTCCCATACAAAGCAATCAGGCTTATAACTCAATCCCCGGATAACAAATTATAAAATTATGCTGTGGTGCATCAATAGCTACTTACTGATTTGCGGATTGGTGTATAAAAGTATCGAGTTGTTGGAACGCGGTTCCCGTAATTATGCTTCCGAGAAATACATTTATAAATTGGAAAATGTAGTATCTAGTTGCCGACCTTCTCTCAAGAGCTGATATGCTACTAAATCCTTCAAACTTGGACATTAGCATCAATATTGAAGGAAGAAAAATCAGAAAAATCTTCAAAGCAATTCCTGGAAGGAACCCTTGTATTACCGACTTGATAAACTTCCTGGATAGAAGCAATGATGATAATATATGGAAATAGAAATTTACAGCTCAATAATGGAAAAGTACACAATAAATGCATATATATAAGGCAAAAGGAGAGGAAAGTGGAAAAAAGAAACTTACAACTCGATAATGGGCTTCAGGAAGGGGACGGCTTTCTCAATGCCCTCAATGTTGGCGAGGGACTGTACAAATGCAATAGGAATCATGAAGAAGAAGGTAAGGAAGAAGAACGCGACACCAATAATAAGCTTCCTTATTGCAAGTGAAACATACGGAATTGCCAGATTATCCCAATATATATCACGGGGTTCTGGAGCCCATTCAGTCAACCATATGGTTGGATTTCTGGTTTGTTGAGTTTGTGCACAAACAGCGGCACCCCATCTAGTCTTGAAGGACACAAATGCCACTGGCATGATGTATTTTGGATTCTTCAAAATCCGGTCTCTCTCATCGGATTTCTAAGTCATTTGCAAAAGGGCAGAACAGCTTAGTGATCTTCTAATTTAGATTTACGCTATAGTGATTATACACAAAAGCTTGAGGACAGTTGCTTACTTCTTTTGACAGTCTCTCAATTTCGGATGTATAGAAGTCAATAGCATCCACCCTCTTTCCCAATAGACCAAGGAAACCTGTCTGCTCACAAATATATTTTTCATTAACTCATAAACGAAAAGTTTAGCAAGTTTAAAATAAAATTTCAGGCTGAGTTGTTGCGTGACCAGAAAGAACAACAAAAATCTGAAAGGTGTACGATGAACACCAGCTATCTCAGTAATACAATACCTTGACCATAGGCCTTTTAGATTCATTTCTGGTGAATCTAAGTTGATAAAAATCGAGCCAATTCTGCAGCTTCTTCTTCTCATTGACTAGATGAGAAAGCTTGTTCGCATTGTAAACGACCTGCACACAAATTTTACAGCAAGGAAAGTAGATGTAGATGTATGTGTTAGGAACAAAATGCGAAATAAGTCAAAACAGTTAAACGACTATCATGAACAATATAAGCATATTTAAATATGTAGATATATGTGTTAGTAATAAAAAGTGAAATAAGTCAATACAGGTAAAAGACAATCAAGAACGATATAAGCATATTTAAATTTCACTGTTTACCATATTAAAATAAATTATGATGATATGAAGACCCGTGCATACTTAACAAATCAAAGTGAAATTTGTAGTAAAATGTCATCACTAACAATCCAATTTGTTTTGAAAAATTGACATCAAGATGTGAAGCACCAATACAAAATGAAAGATTTTTCGTATTAGGTGAGCAATATTATAACATGTCTCTGTGCAAGAGCCAGGAAGGAAACTTGAAAAACACTTCGGTTGTGAAATGTTTATGTGATCTATACAGGAGGATCAAACCTGGTGAGTAAGATAGTGATCGGGATGGTTGACCAGAAAAAAGTGTTCCACGAGCTCACTAACAGATTCATCAGGATCCAGTGGAACATTTCTGACAAGTACCTATACCAAATAATTGAACTCAACGGGAAGTGATAGGAAGGATATGTTTTGACATGATGCCTACTCGTGGCATAGCAATGACATTGCATATCTGGCTAAATATATGTAAAGAAAGGGGACGGACATACAGTGAACTGATCAGGTCGCCGATGTTCTGAGGCAACGAAATGCAACCTCATTGATGCGACTTTCTCGTATTCTCTTTTCAGTATGTAACACGTCCAGAAGGTAAAAGCATAAGCCATGACCAAGTGTGTCCAGAATCTGAAACAAATTACAAGAAATTATAAGACAATTCCATAACTAGCATTTCACAATGTAGAAAACAATAACACAAAAAGTATATCCATCAGAAAAAGAATCTTTACCTATGTGATCCAATAGGAACGTTCGAAATAGACAGCTTGTCTACATTGCTGTATGTTAATTTTGTACCCTTTAAGGTGCCATTGGTCCAATTGACTGGAACCATGATCGTAAAAGCCAGGAATGCAATCGGAGTAAAAATCTTAAGCCTGAACTTTGAACAGAAAATAAAGCCTCATAAGACAACAAAGAGAGACGAAACAAACCAGATTCCAAAAGAAGGGAAACATTCAGTTGTAACATGTTATATTTTCACAAAGCGAAACAACATCCAAGGAAATAGACAGATTTTACCCAATCAGGTAAATTCTCAAGTAGACAGCAGAGTCTAGTCCCGCATGATCAATAAGCTCGGGTTCCGGCATTTGCAATGCCGCGGGCATCCAGTTCAGAAACCTGAGGTAGGATCTGAAGTCCAAATTGACAAACTTGTTCATGCCTCCGCGCAACGGGCTGTTCCTTAACCCTTTGAGATACCATTTCGGAAAGTAGACCCTGTCGTTGACTGGCTGAATCCGGAGTATTGCGAATGCGATAAAAAAAGTAATTGCACTGAGAATATTTATAGCTGCTCCCACTGCTATATCATTCAGTGTAGCCATATCTCCACTTCAAAGACTCGCAAACAGATGCTTCTTCTGTTTGTTGAAAATTCAAAGAGAAAAAAAAAATTTTTTTTTTAAAAGAGCTTGAAAGACAAGCAAGTTCATATGTACCAAACACAGATTTCGGGCTAAAACATTGAAAAAATAAAGTAAATTAAATTAAATTAAATTAAAATAAAAACTTATAGCAGATAAATGAAAAAAAATCATCTTCCAGGGAATTAAAAGCATGGTCCACGTGAAGTTAAATTATCCATCTCTTTTTTGACATTTGGTGTAGAAAGTTTCCCCTTTGTCAAAAGTAGTCGGTGTGCTAATCAAGTCCCAATCTGAATGCGAATAATTCAAAAATAGGCAGGCTTTTCATATGTGAATAATTCAATCTAAAATTTTTTTTATAAAAAAAAAAAACAAAAATAAAATCTAACAATTGGACTAACACCGACAACCCAGACACAATTATGCATTTAACTTTCCTCAATTTCTCAGATTTGAGACTTTTGAATTTATTTCTTAAAAATTGACAGCAGTAAAGTTGACAATGACAACTTAAAATCAACATTTTATTGGTTTTATTGCTCGATATGTCAATCTTTTAGGATGCATTTAGAAGCATAATGCAAACCACACAATCCAGTGGTTTTTTTTTTCCTCTTCAGCTTCACTATTCATATAGTTTTGTAACTTAAATTTTAAAAATCTATAATTTTAAATAGACAAATCCAAATAATATGATTTTTTTTTAATTGCATAGAATTTCGAGACGAATGAAACAAGCTCTATATTGATAGATTTTTTTTTTCTAAACACATTTCAAGTTTTTACGGTTTTTAACTCCAACAATTCAAACATTTAGACAAACACACAATCGATTTAAACCCAAATTCTATAATCTAAACCTTAATACCAAATACATGCTTAGTCTGCATAGAAAGAAAAAAAAAAAAAAAAAAAAGGTACGTAAATCTTCAAGAATTTAACTAAATTTGCTTTGAAAATTTCATTCAAAACAAGAAAAACAAAATTTTGCTCAGTTAAATCCGAGTAGGTGAGGCAAAAATGTAACTGAATCCATGAACCACTCTATTTTCTTCCTTTTAGAGCCTAAACAGATCCCCGAATTTCTTTCCAAGAGAATAAAGAAGAAAAGATATGAATTTCAAGCCAATAAATTTCCTACTAAATGTTGACAACCACCCACCCACCCCCCCCAAAAAAAAGTGTACAAAAAACATTTCACAAAAGTCTTCTCATTTTTCCGGCAACCAAACAACGGGAAAATGAAACGCATCTTCTTCTCTATCCTTCTTCCTTAACCCCAAAAGAAATTAATAAAAAATACAATACTCAAAACTCAAAACTCAAAACCAAAGCAACACAACTTGTTTCATACCAAAAAAATTTAGAATGAGATAAAAATCACATCTTTCATACTCCTCCGCTTTCTTCACATGCACTAGATCCATCTAAATATGATTCCTTTCACACAAATAATTAAATAATAATAATAATAAGCCAGAAAAAAAAAAAAAAAAAAAAAAGAAAGGGAAAGAAAAAAACCAACGAACCTTAGTTAAGGTGCAAGATTCAGAGTCGACGTTGTTTTTGATGTATATATGTATAAATGTCTACATATATATATGGCAGCTTCTCAAACAAGGCCAAGAGAGGAAATCGCATCAGGAGACGAAGAGAGTCAAAAAAGTTCATGAACTACAGTGACATTATTATGGCAGTTTCTAAAAGTTGAAACCAACCCAGATTTAGATATATAGAGAGAGAGAGAAATCTCTGCTCTGCAAATGTCGCTGTCTCGCGGAAGTAAGAGAAAAAAACGCACACCCAGAATATTTAACTCGAAAACGAAACGATATGTACATTTATAATTATATATATAACATACATATGTATATTTATTTCATATAATAATGATTCACATTGACTGAGGTGGCACCCCATGACGCTTTACAACTAACCGTCGTCGCTTTCGTTTGTGTTTCTCGTTCTTGGACAAATTCATGAACGAAAACAGTAAAATAAAAAAAAAATGGAAAACAGAGCACTAAAGAAGTAAAAATGATGTGTAAGGGGCCACAGGGATATGGTTGTCGGCAATTTTTAAGGGAAAAAAGGCGTTTTCTCTCTCTAGAAAAAGAGCAGAGTAGAGATGGAGATAAGAAAGACAAAAGCGTTTTCTCCCTCTAACGGCTACTTCTGTTTCTTTTCTCTGTCTCTTGTTGTTACGATACGTCTATGTTGTGTATGGGGATTCGTAGAGCTGTTTTAGCTGCGGAAATTAGAAACATGGCCGCATATGTTTGCTGGTGAGATGGACAATCGATAAGCAAGTGGTCTTTGATCTCCTTTTTTTTTTGGTTAATGTTTTCCAAATAAAACAAAAATCTTTTTTTTTTGGGCAAGTTTTTTTCTTTTGTTGGAATCTTTTTTGGTTCCTTTCTGATTAAGGTAGATTTTCTACGCGCTTTAGTTGCTTGGAAAGCAAAGAAAGGAACGTTTTGATCCTAATAATTAATTGTTGATTGTTTGAATGTTATCCCAAAATTATGTTGATTTCATTCATTGTTTGGTTAAAGGAAGGAATGAAATCTTTACGTGTTGTAGATTTGTAGTTCATTTCTGTACTTTTATTTTATTGATAAGGATTATTATTTTAACTAGTCTCTTATAAAATTTAACATGAATACTTACAAATCAAATTAGTAAAATAATTAATCAATAACTAAAATAACAGTATCAATAGGTAAGATAAAGGTACAGATTTTATCATCAATTTTGCCGAATTTAAAAGGGTTTCCTTCCTTTTTCCTATAAACTACGTGAAATACACAATGAGATCTGGTTTTTAGGTATTATTATAGATGCAACATTTTTCCCCCCTTTCTTTTCAGGGATAGCATAAAAAGGAGGTCTTGTAGTAATAGAAATGTCCTTCTTTTTCTTTTTCTTTTTTTTTTCCTCTATTTTCTATTTTCTATTCTGATCTTATTAGAAAAATGACCAAACACGTGCATGCCATAATGGAAACCTTTTTCCTTTGCATTCTTTTGTCATAAAAGACTCATGACCAATCAATACATGACTGAACCCAAAATTTTTAATAAGAAGAATAATAACGAAAAAAGTAAGTAGTGAAATGTGTTAAAAAAAGAAAAAAAGAAAAAGGAAAAACTGATGAGCATTCAATTCGTTTCCATTGATTCACTTTCAATGAATGAATGAGGTACCATCAATTTTTAACTTCGGAATTTTAAGGAAGCCAATCGTTATCCATTTCATCAAATGTACACAAATGGACGAATAACAGAAGAATAAATTAAAATTCTTCTACCAAAAAAAAAAAATGAA
Source organism: Ficus microcarpa (assembly GCA_025413485.1). Taxonomy (NCBI): domain Eukaryota; kingdom Viridiplantae; phylum Streptophyta; class Magnoliopsida; order Rosales; family Moraceae; genus Ficus; species Ficus microcarpa. The sequence goes on along the minus strand of CM046379.1, from coordinate 26,393,200 downwards.
GAAGAATAAATTAAAAGTCAAACAAATGCATGTGAAGACCCTATGTTGGGGGTTATCATTGCACTCTATTATAAGGACTCATGTGACAGGTGTAAGACATTGGCCATTACCATTTGGCAATAGTATCAATCTAGACAACTATATGTTTTTCAACAGCCATAAACATATTCAAAGCTACACAAGTCGAATTGCTTCTCTTCACAAAATCCTGAACTCACTCACTAGTATCTAATCAATTATATTATGTCAAATCAATTAATAAACTTATATGTCAAAGCATAGAAAAATCAGTTAAAAACATTTCAATCTTTCAAGTGACATAAGAATTTAAATTAAAAAAAAAAAAGACGTAATATAAGTTGGTTGATTTACATAATATCGAAACATTAAAAATTAAATTAATAAGTAATTTTAGAAAAATAAAAAAAAAGTGATAGAAATATTAAATAAAGATAAAAAGATAAAATAAGCACAGAGATAGCGAAAACATTCCATGTTACTTTCATCAATTTTAACGTCCGTCATTGTTGGTTTGCTTTTTCATTTTTTAAGCGACAGCCACCCTAAAAACTACTAGTAAATTATATCGTTTCATTTCCCTGCAAGTAAATTAGTAAAGCTAGTCATTCATCCCAAAAAAAAAAAAATTATATATATATATATATATAGAGTAAAGCTAGTCTTCTACCAATCAATCATATTCATCATTACTTTAGGAAAAAAAAAATGGCAATAATATTCATCATTAACCATTCGGCCTTTATGCGCAAGACTGGTACAGAATGGTCTCCATGTGGACCTACACCGTTTTACCCAATCAACCCTATGGGGTAATTCCCATGATGAAATTTTTACCCTTTTTTTTTTTTTTTAATAATGTTTTTATTGTTATCGTTATCATTCATAAGCTCTGCAAAGTCCAAAGACAAAACAAGAGGTAGGATGAGATTGTGGACCTACGCCCTCTTCCTCCTTTGAGCCAGACATGGCCATATGGTTTCCTCCAGGAGAATAGGACAGATAAGATAATGGACCTACATCAGTTTCCTCGTACAAACAAATGGTCTCTCCAGGTAATAAGGCCTTAATCCAGTGGATCCAAAAAGGACAAGGAGTATGGAATTGGCTCATATCAAAAAAAAGAAAAAGTTACTTACATAAATGTCTTATTAGAAGTCCTTTCTTTATAAAAAGTCTAAAATGTTCTTTTATGTATTCTTTTATGTTGGTAATTTATGCGATTACAAGGACTATGACAAACTAAGTTCACTTTTGTTGTGTGAGCATTATTTAAACTCTCTGTTCAATCAAATCTTTGTCGTATATTAGTTTTGGATGGCATGTAAAATACTCACTTACAGAAAAAACCATCAACACAATCAGGGCCAACCTGGCAAATACCGTATTATATCGTGTAATTACACGGCGCACAGGGAGGCAAACGGTTTGCCTCTTTCAGGTGCACAAACAATTAACAGTTCCAACACTCAAAATCACAAGAGCCATTCCTCTGTTCCCTCCAAACCCACACTTCTCCCAAACCCCTGATATCTTTTATGATTATTCAGCAACGATCCTACCACAACTGCACAGGAGTTCTCTGTCGAGTACCTGGCATTAGTTCTTCTGATGGACGGCGACCTGGTGGATGTCCATATCCTTCAACATGACAGAACGCCCGCACGAATCACATGGAGCGGTCCTTGATCCGCAAATGCTTTCATGCTCTGTCAATCCTCTCAATCTGTCCCGAGCATCTGGAGCAGAACTTCCTGCTGGAACCATGTCCCCACAAAATCTACACATAATCAAACGCAAAGGACAAGAGGAGGTTTGGTGTTGCACCTGCAAAAAAAGATGAAAAGGAAATGTTAATGGAAGTTAATTAAAAAGGAAGTTGCTGAAAAGAAAAAATCGCCAGTATGTTTAACTGCAGAGATGCCTCTTCTAATTTTGATTTGGAAACTTCCTGGAAGTTTCAGACATCTTTTTTCCCCTACTAGCTTTTGAAAATCAAGTCACAGATTTCTGCTTTTCATGTTCCCACACTAAGGTCGTTTTAGAAACTCAACTATAACCAATATGAGATGTCATATCAACGAGTACAAAACATTACACATCTCAAATCAAGTAATAGAACTCATTTCTCTTCTTCTATTTGTTAATCCGCCAAGGTTTTTGAGAGTCAAGGAAATCGACTATTTTTGGTCAGATGACTAGAATTAACCTTGAAACCAAGACAATAACTGTTGGTCAAGCAGCTTTTTCAGGACCCTAAATGGACCTTTGAAAATTATTGTTCTTATATTGCAACGTGATGAAGGGAAAATTTTGAGATCAAACCATACGTCTGTGTTAGCTCAAATGCCAAAGAAATAGGCATGTGAAAAACGAAATGAAATAAATTCACGAGGAAAAAGTCTAAAGGGGGAAAGGGAAACGGGTAGAGAAAATATTGCTTACCATCTGCTCCTTCTCGAGGACTATACCACATGGGCAGCGAACTGGCTCGTGGAAAACTTTCATGTGCTTTTCCATTTCCTCCAGCTGAAAGGCTTGCCCACATTTATCACAATGCACATGATTTTTAGCCTCCTCAACCCTAAGAACAACGCCACATCCCGCATGATTACAAACAACATTGTGTCTGCTGCAATAGGCTTCGTGCAATGCTATAGTCCGAATCGGTATGTAACGCTTGCAATTCTTGCACTCTGCAGCATCCACTTCCATCGATGAAGAGGAAGATACAGTTTGTTGACCAACAGTACACTTGCTGTCATCCTGAACACTCACTGATACGTTGTACTTAGTTTTCCCCTTAAAGCCATAAATGCCAACACTGTAGCTACCAACTGTGAAGTTCTTATCCGCAGAACCAAGGATCAAAGCCTTTGAACCAATGTCATAGGAGGACCACTCATGTTGGTGCTGAGTTGGAAATATGAGAGGATGCCTGGAAACATAGAGATCAGTGTCTACACCATCAGTCTCTGCTTCTATTCTTACCTCAACTCGGGCAGCCCCAGAGGACACTTTCTCCCAAGCATCATTGTCCACCGAAAACTTGTAATACACATAGTTTCCTTCGTCCACAATGCCAGATTCTGGTTTTCCAAGTGTGAGTGGTTTTAAGACATGCTGCTCTGCCCTCTCTGATGCTGAATCAGGACCAACTATGTCGACTTCAATATCTGTCTCTAGGACAGACACGCTTGAAGCAGGTTTTAACTCAAGGACACGTAACTTGTACGTGAGCTCCCCATAATTGACAGTGAATATTTCATCTTGAGAAAGGGTGGCATGTTGCCGAAGGCTGGTCTCTAGGATAGCCTTGTGATTGGGCAAATCCGAAAAGCCAATTCTATCAGGTTGAAGTTTAGCATAAGTTCCTTTCGGCAGCCAAACATAACGAATTTCAACCAGTCGAGTTTTTGGTGTTTCTATTGCAAATAAGTTCTGCCACACATGAGGAGGAAGCCCAACACAATCTTCCTCTGCAGTGAACTCCAGAACACCTGAATGAGTAGTTCGGCGAATGTCTTGATCAGAAGCATTGACGTTTAAAGCACCCCCTTCATTAATTGAAGACAGCTGAAAGTACAGAGGTCCCTTATCAAAAGCCCCTTGATCAGACAATTCCTGGAAGCAAGAAGGTGGCAGTTTGATCTTATCTCCATTACCCTGATATGGTACAGCTTGAAGCAGACGATAAAATACAATTCCTCTCCCAGCAAGTAAATTTTCTTGTGTTTGTTGATCCGCCTAAAGTAACGTTAAATGACAGTGAATTAGGATATCAAGACAAACAAAACATCAAACCAACTACCAAACTTACACAAAAACATAAAAATGCAGTCTTTATACTTTTGCAACTACCCAGATATTTTGAGCATGAAACTTTGCGCATGACAATTTATTCTTTACAGGAAAAATTCTTTTCCTGTAAATTTACCGTTCATTTCAGAAATAGAATGAATTCTAAATTTGTTCTTTCCTTCTCTATTCTTCCCCTTTTCGCTACCGACACTAACTCGAAAAAAGCTACTCTCCCTTGTGGTGTCTCAACCTTTTAGTGTTGGAATCATTATCTTTGAAGATTCTTCTCTAGTTAAATTCATGTGCCTTTACCTTAAATTTAAAAGCTTATAATTAATTCTTTTCCAGATTCGTCTAAACAAAGATCAGATATATATATATATATATATATTTATATATTTCAAGTTGAAAAGATCGTAATTCTGATAATATGCCTGGAAGTTCCATGGGAAACTAACTTGTCTACGATTGAATTCGAAATCTCTAAAACAACAAATTAACTTCATCGCTAATTCACGAATTATCAACAATTCAAAACAGAACTAATCCTAGAGACCTAGAAATCGGAAAAAAGGAAGAACCTTGAGCTGGGCTTCGAGGGCATCGAGGCGTCTGGATCTCTGAGCAGCTTCAATGGCTTCCCTTTGCTTCTTGGCCTCTTCTTTGGCCTTCCTCTCCCTTTCCACTTTCAGCCTCGCCTTCTCCTTCCGCTCTCGCTGCTCCTTCTCCAGCTTCTCTCTCGCTCTTCTCAGCTCGAAATCCATCTCTCTCTCTCTCTCTCTCTCCAAAACTCTTTCTCTCTCCTCGTTGTTGCCTGCCTTGGGTTTATATAGTCTCCGGCGTGAACACGATCGTTCTCGCGGCGTCAGGAATGAGGTTTTTTTTTATTTTTATTTTTTTTGGCAGTTTCTTCGGAAGTCTGAATTCCACGGCTGCGTTTGCTGCTTCCACGGACTTTCTTGGGTAGTTTCGTGAAGGTTCTGGGCCTTTTCTATTTTGGACGGACCACCCCACAACGGGAAACGACGTGTCGCTTATTACATTCATTGTGAGACGACAAGAATAATTGAGGGCCCAACAACTAAAAAGACAACAAAAATACATGGATCTTTTTTTCTTTTTCTTTTTTCTTTTCTTTTTTCTTTTTCTTTTTTTTTTTTTGCACCAATTCCCCTTGTACTTTTTTTTTAATATATATTTTTTTATATTTTTAAGTAAACCAGCCAAACAATCAAACTAGAAGAAGATGGTGATCAATGTCGAAGGAATGATAGGCTTCCAAGAAGTTATTTTCCTTTATTAAGTAAGATCATTTTGTGGGTTTTATATTTACTTTCTTGTTGATCTAATCTAACGGTCTAAAAAAGAGGGGAAATATCAACATGGGAGGAAAAAAACGTGGAAAAAAAAAATAGACTAGGTTAAAAATCAACATGGTAAAAAAACCGTGGGAAAAAAATTTAGACTTGTGGAAACCTTTTTACCCTTATCTAGAGTTGTCAATTAGATAGGACAGCGCAATAAATATGGTGACCCGAAATGAAAAATTATGACCCAACCACAACATGATATGAGATCATATTAGACTAGACAAAGCATGGCATGAGGTGGTGGGTCGTGTCAAGCTCACAGTTTTAAATACGTAAACGTAATATTGTTGGTGTCGAAAATCAATTTTTAAAATTAGCGGAAGTATGTTACGAATCAAATCTCACATATAAAAATTTTTCTCAAAAATTTTATCCGGCAATAATACTTATATTAATTTAATAAAATAAATTAAGAAGAAAGTTTAGAAATTGACCATTGTCCGATTAGATCGAAATTCTTGAACTCCTTCAACAACCTTCTTGAGAACTCCAAATCCTTCATAAAACACCAACGATTCTTTTTTAGCGTTCTCCAAGTCACGATGAATAGGAAACGAGTAGGCGTTTCTGAATTTGGGTTTGATCACACACTTGAATTTTGATTCACTTTGCGTTTTCAACTTATGAGATAAAATGAAGGAGAAGAGGAGAAGAAACTCTCTGAAAAAAAAATACGTGTATGTTTTTTCTCTGTCAAAAAGGAATTAATATATCTTCCCATTTTTTTTAGATACATTGTATGTGCTCTCTTTTTAATATTACAGAGAAATAATAAACGTCCTTTTTTTTTAATTTATTAATCAATTAACTATTCCCATTGTGGAAAAACACACACACACCCACTGCTTCCATATAGTGGGTGTGTTTGATACATATGGGAGAGAGAAAATCTATCTCACATTATCTAATCAGTTACTTTTTTTTTTTTGTTTTATTTTGAACTATTTAAAATAAAACAACCAATCTTTTCTTTTCTACGTGTATCAAAATTCAAAACTCAAAATTTCACATACACTTTATGGATATAATGTGAATCACCCTGTAGTGCACAACTACGGTGTGGTCCTTACCACACTGTAAATCTTTAATTTAAAACTATTTGAAAATTTATTTTAAATAATCATATTATTTAAAATACAAATTAATCCAACTAATTGGTTATGTGAATATTAATATATAATTTTCAATTCTAAATTAATAAATTAACTAAATATAAAATAATGTTCACATGATTCAATGGAGTCGTTAAGAGGAACTATGGACTTTATAATTTTAAACTCCAATAATTTTGATAATTAATTAACACATTAATTAAAATATCAAAATTATTAATTTCAAATTATTTCACTAAAAATTTAGAATTGCAATCTTAAAATTATAAAACTAATTATATTCAAATGATTTAAATTGTCCGTTGATATAGTCACTGCATATGAATCAATCCTATATAAACGGTTCATAATTAAAGTTAGGTATTTTTTGTTAACCTCTTTATTTATATCTTTTTCTTTAAGTACCATTGACTTTCTAATGAATAATATATTTATGATCTAGCCATAAACTGAGCACTCTTATTATTCAAGTTCCAAATCAACACTTATGAGAATTGTCCATCTGACTTTCTTACGAAGGAATGGATTTCATCTTATATATTAATATTCCCGGCTATTTATTATATTATATTTTTAATATACCAAGGATTTGACACTATTCATTTGTGTCATTACTCAATATATCAAAAAATATGATACAATAAATAGGAGTATATTAATTACTTATAATTAAGATCGATTTATATATGATCATCATTGATTAATTTTGAATGCTCTATATGACAACGGAAATTATTAGAGATTCATAATTAATCGTGTTCTAGCCATATATAATTAAATTATATAAAGTACTTTTATTCAAATAATCTCATTATTAACAATCCAGATAAGATTATTTTATTCAAAATGTAATGAACCGTACTAGTAATTTTAAATTAAAGATCCTAACTTTAATTTTTATTAATTACAGACAATTTAGATTATTTTACTTTAAATATTATCCTCATGTATATAACACTTATATACAATATTTAAAGTCACATTTAAATAATTTAGGGTTTTCGATATTTATAAAGCATCTTAACATACATGCAAAAATAACATTGAAAAAGTTCATCAAATTAAATCAACAAAATAATACATCTCATTTATTTATGGGCACACATCCCAATAATCTCCCACTTGTCCTAAACCAAATGTGACATGTCTTTAAGTCCCATCCTTTCAAGATGTTGCTCAAAACTCCGAGCTAGTAATGTCTTGATAAACGGATCAACTATGTTATTCACAGATGCGATCTTCTCAGCTGAAACGTCTCCTCTACTAACAATCTCTCTCACCAAGTGGAATTTTCCGCTCTATGTGCTTTCCTTTGCAGTGATTTCTGGGTCCTTTGGCATTGGCCACTGCTCTACTGTTATCATAATAGAGTCTAATTAGCTCATGCATATCTGAAATAACTTCCAAATCTCTCAAGAATTTGCGAAGCTAGACTGCCTCTTTAGCTGCTTCACAAGCAGTTATGTATTCAGCTTCCATGATTGAATCAGCCACACAAGTTCGCTTGATACTCCTCCATATAATGACTCCACTTCCCAAAGTGAACACCACCCCAGAAATAGACTTTTGAGAGTCTCTATCTGATTGGAAATCAAAATCTGTATATATAATAGGAATCAAATCCCTACTAGAATATACGAGCATATAGTTTCTCGTCCTTTTCAGATATTTCAGAATATGTTTGACTGCTACCCAGTGATCTAATTCTGGGTTTGACTGGTATCGACTAACCACTCCCACTACAAAAGCATATGTCAAGTCTGGTACACAGCATTGCATACACTAGTCTACCAACTGCCGATGCATATGGAATTCGTCTCATATTCTCCTCTTCTTGCGGTGTTTTAGGATACTGTTTCTTAGAGAGACGAACTCTATATCGAGAAGGCAAGTTCCCTTTCTTGGAGTTCTGCATCACAAATCTGATAAGAACCTTATCAATGTACGAAACTTAAGACAATGCCAAAAGCTTATTCTTGCAATTCTTAATAATCTGGATACCAAGAATGTAGCTTACTTCTCCCAAATCCTTCATTTGGAATTGGTTGGCTAGCAAATTCTTTACCTTTGATAAAATGTCATCTACATAAAGAGCTAAGAAGACCACTTTATTCCCTTCTATCTGCTTATAGACACAAGGTTCATCTAAATTTTGTTTAAAACCATAAGATTTTATGGCCTCGTTAAATCTGATATTCCAAGATCTAGAAGCATGCTTAAGTCCATAAATGGACCTTTGCAGTTTGCAGACTTTCTGTTCTTGGCCTTGGACCACGAAATCCTCTGATTGGACCATATGAATGGTCTCTTCAAAATGACTATTCAAGAACGCCGTCTTGACATCCATTTGCTATATATCATAATCATAATGAGCAGTAATGGACAAGAGAATCTGGATAGATTTTAGCATGGCCACTGGAGAAAAAGTATCCTTATATTCTATTCCTTCTTTTTGGGTAAAACCCTTTGCCACTAGCCTAGCTTTGAAAGTCTCCACTTTCCCATTGGCTCCTCTCTTTCTCTTATAGATCCATTTGCAACCAATAGGCTTAACGCCTTCTGGTAGATCTACGAGCTCCCAGACTGAATTGGAGTACATAGACTCAATTTCGAGTTTCATGGCTTCTCGCCATTTCTCTCAATCAACATCATCCATTTCCATCTTATAAGTTAATGGATCATCATCACTGCCATCCGTGACTGCAACTTGTGCTTCTCTATCTTCACGATAGCAGATGGGCAGTCTTATTTACCTCCTACTACATCATGGTGGCTGTGGTGTTTGATTTCGAGTAGTGATCTTTACTGTTTGTTGTTCAACAACTGTTATTGGTATGGGACTAATTTTATCAACCAGCAACTCTTTCAAAATCACTTTACTTTTGGGTTTGAAATTTTCCATATAGTTGTGCTCGAGAAACGTAGCATTTGTCAACACAAATACTTTGTTATCTTGAGTGTTATAAAATAGACCTCCTCTCGTTCCTTTAGGGTGGCTCACAAACATGCATACCTTCGAGCGAGATTCCAACTTCCCAGTATTTTCCTTTAGCGTGTGTGCTGGGCACCCCCATATACGGATTTTCCTCAAACTAGGTTTGTGACCTCTCCACAACTTTAGGGGAGTCTTAGAGATTGACTTAGATGGAACTAAATTCAGAATATATATATAGCTGTTTGTAGTGCATAACCCCAAAATGAGGTAGGCAGAGAAGAATAGCTCAACATTGATCTTATCATGTCAAGCAAAGTACAATTTCTTCTTTCAGCTCCACCATTTTGCTGTGGTGTTCAAGGTGCCGTGAACTACGTCAATATTCTGTTCTTAATCAAGTGGTCCTTGAATTCATAATCTAGGTACTCTCCTCCACAATCCGATCAAAGAGTTTTGATTAATTTGCTAAGTTGCTTTTCAACTCCAGCACGGAATTCTTTGAACTTTTCAAAGGTCTCAGATTTTTTTGCATCAGATATGCATATCCATATCTTGAATAATCGTCAATAAATGTGATAAAGTATTCATAAGCCCCTCTAGTTTTGACATTCAAAGGGCCACATACATCTATATGTATGACCTCTAGAGGTGCTTTCACTCTTTCATCTTTAGCCAGAAAAAACCTTTTGGTCATTTTACCTTATAGGCAGGATTCACAGACTGGTAGAGTGCCAACTTTTAGCTCTCTCAAAGGATTATCCTTTATTAGTTTTTCTATCTTATCTATGTTAATATGACCAAGTCTTAAATGCCATAAATATGTGTCATCTTTATCATTAAAAATCTTTTTTCTTTTAGGGGTTAGTTCAGCGACTTTAAACATTTCAGTTTGAAGTAAGTTATTAGAAATTGGTTTAACAAAATATAGACCATTATCCACATAACCAGAACAAATATTCATACTATTCTTATAAATTGAAACAGAATCAATTTCAAAAGAAACTGAAATAAATTGTTTAAGCAACTTTGAAACTGAAATCAAATTCCGTTTGAAATCCGGAATAAAATAAACATTGTCCAAAAATAAATATTTATTATTATCTAATGACAGTCGCACCATTTTTATTGCTATCGCTGATAATCTTTCTCCACTGTTAACTCTCATCGTGAAAACTCCTTCTTTAAGATCTCGAGATGACTCAAGCATTTGCAAAAAAACACAAATATGGTTTGATACCCCTGAATCAATAATCCAGCTTGAAAAATCATTCTCAACTAAGCATGTTTCCATAACTAGTAAATCTGATTTACCTTGTTTCTTATTCTTTTGGATCTTCTTCTTGCCCTTCTGTTTTCCCACAATTTTCTTCTTGTTATTCTTAGAAGAAAAACCTTCCCTTCAGCTACATTGGCCTCAGTAACATTTGTCTTGCCACCCTTATCATTGATAAGGGTCTCATAGGTCCGCAGCTCATTTATAAGTCCATCAGATTATACATCTTATGGTTCATGAATTAATTTGTTTTGAATTGGAGAAAAGCGAGAGATAGTGTCTCTAAGATCATGCCAACCTGGGTTTTTTCATCAATGTTCGCACCATTGATTTTAGTTTCATTAAAATGATGAATCATTTGGAGGACGTGCTTATGAACTGAAGAACCATTCTTCATTTTGCCGTTCATAACGGCTTTCATGGCTTCGTGGCAGGTTTGCTTGGAGGGGTGTCTAAACATGCTTTACAAAGATTCCATAATCTCGTTCGCAGTCTCAAGGGCTTCGTGCTTAGCTCTAAGCACTTCATTCGTTGCCGCTAATAGGTAGCAGCGGGCCTTGTTGGTTGCGACAATCTAACGGTCGTACTTGTCCAAGACAGCCTTAGAGGCATTAGCCGGAGGCACTAGAAGACGATTTTCCTTAAAGACAAAATGGTAGTTTTCATTTCTCAGGAGAATATTCATATTGCCTTTTCATTGGACAAAGTTTTGACCAGTTAAATCTTGAGAGGCGAGAAGTGAGAAAATCGGGTTTGACATATTTGTTGAAAATAATTAAGAAATATTTTTCAATAAATAATTGCATAAATATCGTAACAAAATTAAAGGCAAAGTATATATGATGCATGAATGACATGTTAAAATACAAAAACATGTTTACTTTAACAGCCTAAGGAATTTTAATCATCACAACTAAGTGCCGCCGTAATGTAAGTCAAATAATTACTAATTAAAATGAGACATTCTCAATTAATAAATACTACCCGAAATATCTCATATTTCTAATACTTATTAATTTCGTTTACTTTTGGTCAAGAAAATAATTAACTAATTTAATTATCTCTTTATGAGTGTAACCCACCATATCAGATTTTTTAGACTTAACTTAGAAATTGCCCTGGTAGGGTAGGTCAATTTTAAAATACATATAAAAATCCTATCTCATGAAAGACAATCTTGGTATTGTATTTAATAGATGCCTTCCGTAGAGAGGACAAAATCAAAGCATCTTAGGCACTATTTAAAACTCACTGTGCTGTACTAACGGTAGAGATCTTGGGTTTATATTGTCATATTACCTATTCTCCTCACTATTTTGCAAAAGTGTATTTTATTTACAAAACAACTCTTGTTTCATAAACCTTAGTAAATTTAAATACTTTAAATTAGTAACCCTATATAATTTTAAACAGTTTAAAATTATAATTTAAATCAATTGTGATATTTTAAAATTTAACACTTAATTTTATAAATTTCATATTTGACCCATTAATTTTACAAATCCAATTGCTAAATTAATTTCAAATTTAATCTTATTAAATTTGTGAGTAGACGCATTAAATTAATTGCTAAAACAATTTTGAGAAAAAAAAAATACGCAAAAATGCATGACATACAAAATTGGTAGACACTTTTCTGTCTTAGATGACTTATGATATCCACGGCAATGTAATTATCATCAACATAATAAAAACATTCAAACACAAGCAAAATGGAAAAACTTGGCTGGGTTCTATGGAAACCTAAAATTACAACCCAAAATAAAAATGATATAATAAAAAAAAAAATGGGTCTTCTTGTAATTCTCCAACTTCGGGTCTTTTTGTAATTCTCCAACTTCTCTTTATGAGTAGTGGTGGTGGTCCTCCTTGAATTTTTCAAATTCAAAAAAAAAATAAATTTCAAAAAATCTAAAAAAAAAAAACTTTTTTGTTTCAGGTGGGTATGCAGCTAGGTACTGCCCACGCACTAGCCGAATAGGCCTTGCTCATGGGCAAGCCCAGCCAGCTTCTGCTACTGCCTAGTTAGACTGGGTGGCCCAATTCATTAGGCTAGCTAAGGCTCCTAGAACCCTAGTTTGGTTGGGCGCAACCAAACCAAGCCGACGTTCCCTATCGGCCGGCGACCATGGCCACCGTGCAATGTTGCCAGCGACGTCCGTATGGTCATAGGCTCCACCTTTTTTTTTTTTTTGATAAAAAAATTGAGAACTTTTCTTTAAAAAAAAAAATATGAAAAACAATTCTTCATCAACGGAAAATTTATAACATAAATCCTATTTACAATTGATCTAATCAAAAGAAAATTACACCATAATTTCTATTTACAATTGATCTAATCAAAAGGAAAAATACAAACTACTTTCCATGAAATCGGAAAAATTTACGACCAATCCATTCGCACAAACATTCATCATCATGATCACAAATAGAAATATACATCAATATGTACAAGTGCCTACCCAAAATCATACAAATATTATCATAGAATCACTTATTAAATTAATATAAGGTATTGCTGACTCTAATATCAATTATTAGTTTTGAAAACCAGTTTTTAAAATTAGCGGAAGTATGTTACGGATCAAATCGCATATATAAAAAATTTTTTCAAAAAATTTTATCTAGTGACAATACTTATATTAATTTAATAAAATTAATTAAAAAGAAAGTTTAGAGATTGACCGTTGTCTGATTAAGTCGAAATTCTTAAACTCCTTCAAGAACTTTCTTAAGAACTCAAAATCCTTCGTAAACACCAACGATTCTTTCTTGGCGTTCTCCAGGTCACGATGAACAAGAAACAAGTAGGCGTTTTTGAATTTTGGTTTGATCACACACTTAAATTTTAATTCACTTTGCATTTTCAACTTATGAGACAAAGTGAAGGAGAAGAGGAGAAGAAATTCTCTGAAAAAAAATACGTATCTGTTTTTTCTCTGTCAAAAAGGAATTAATATATCTTCTCATTTTTTTAGATACATCGTATTTACCCTTTTTTAATATTACAAAGAAACAATTGACACCCTTTTTTTAAAATTAATTAATTAACTATTCCCATTGTGGAAAAACACACACACACCCACTACTTCCATATAGTGGGTGTGTTTGATAAATATGGGAAAGAGAAAATCTTTCTTCCATTATCTAATCAGTTACCTTTTTTTATTTTTATTTATTTTGAACTAAATAACCGATTTTTTCTTTTTCACGTGTATCAAAATTCAAAATTCAAAATTTCACATACACTTTCTGGATATAATGTAAACCACCCTGTGGTGCACAATTACAGTGTGGTCCTTACCACATTGTATAATTTTTAATTTAAAACTATTTTAAAATTTATTTTAAATAATCATATTATTTAAAATTAGGAGTGGCAATTCGTGTCGCGTGTCAGGTTCGTGTCTGTTAGAGCCGTGTCGAAATTTTTTTTCTCCAGACCCGAACACGACCCACGAACTGAAAACAACTCGAAACCATGACACGAACCCGTAATGGGTTGACACGACACGAACCAAACTTGACCCGTGACATGAAATTGACACGCGACACGAATAACCCGAAATTGACACGCAACACGAAATTCAACCCGCGACATGAATCAACCCGAAATTGATCTGAAATTGACCCGAAATTAAAAATTGACACCAAAATTGACACAAAAATTTACACGAACATTGACCCAAAAATTGACACGAAAAAAAAGTGCCGTGTTCGGATTCTGTAGGTCCAACCCGAACACGATCCGTTCTTTTCTGTGTCAATTTTGGGTGATCCGAAATTGATCGACCCCCATTTTTCTAACCCGAACCCGCGAAATTCGTGTCGTTTTGGAATTGTGTCGTCGTATCGCGACCCGTATTGCCATCCCTATTTAAAATATAAATTAATTCAATTAATTTGTTGTGAATTTACTTTATTATAATGTTTGCATGATTCAATGGAACCGCTGAGAGGAACTATAGACTTTATAGTTTTAAGCTCCAATAATTTTGACAATTAATTAACACTTTAATTAAAATATCAAAATTATTAATTCCAAATTATTCTACTAAAAATTTGAATTGCACTCTTAAAATTATAAAACTAATTTTATTCAAAGGATTTGAATTGCTCATTGATATAGTCACTACATATAAATCAATTCTCCTAAACGGTTCATAATTGACACTATTCATTTATGTCGTTACTCGATATGTCAAAAAATATGATACAATAAATAAGAGTTTATTAATTACTCGTAATTAAGATTGATTTATATATGACCATCATTGATTAATTTTGAATGCTCTATATGACAACGGAAATTATTAGAGATTCATAATTAATCGTGCTCTAGTTTTATATAATTAAATTATATAAGATGCTTTCATTCCAATAATCTCATTATTAACAATCCGAATAAAATCATTTCCTTCAGAATGTAATAAACCACGCTAGTAATTTTAAATTAAAGATCTCAACTTTAATTTTTTAATTACGAAAAAATTTAGATTATTTTACTTTAAATATTTTCCTCATGTATATAACACTTATATACAATATTTAAAGTCACATTTAAATAATTTAGGATTTTCGATATTTATAAAGCATCTAAACATGGAAGCAAAAATAATATTGAAAAAATTCCTCAAATTGAATCAGTAAAATAATATATCTCATTTTTTATGGACACGCATCCCAACAGATACAACACGATACGATGTTAAGCATGAGCACAGCATGGGCATGAGTCGAACACAACACGGCTCGTTGAGCACGATGATCCTTTAACATGATGGTTAAATTTTCATTTAATTTTTGCTTTATCTAATCTTTGCATTTCTTTTGGAGTGGTTGTAATAAAATGAAAATTGATACTTTCAAGTTTATGACTTTCAAAGCATCAAGTTTTTTTTGTTAATAATGAAATGTAAAATTATTTCTTTAATTGCATTATATTTTAATTTGATAAGTGTTAAAAATTACTTTTTAATAATACAAAAAGATCAAAAGTAAAATGGTGTAATTGTTCGTTTGTCTGACCCAATAATTTTATTAGGTCAAGCACAATAAAAGCACAAGTTTAAGCACAAGATGTGCCTAGGCTGAGAGGCTGTGTCGAACCTAAGGATTTTAGTACAAACATAACATGACACTTTGGCGGGGTCAAACCCAATAAAACAAGAAACACATATGGATCTAGCCTGTAATTGGTTGGGCCGGCATGATTGACATTTGAAATAATTATACAAAAAATCTATTTTTAGGATCTCATTTTAAAATATGTCCATTTTTTAACAATATTGCGTAAATGTCCATTTTTAAATAAACAACCGCTTGTAGTATCTATGCCCTTTTACTATATTCAACATCATTTTATCTCATTATGATTCATAAATTTTTTTTCCTTGTTTGTTTTTATTGTTGTATCTTTATCTTAATTATTAATTCTTTATTATAGTGATTACTTGTTAGTATGTTAGTATGGGCTAGGTTTTCTTATAAACATATAATTTAGACTTCTTCCAAATCTTTTTTTTTTTTTAGAATGATTTAGGTTCTTGATGATAATTTCTTTTTTATTTTATTATTGGTATTGTTTTAATAATTAGTTTCTAAAGTTTAAATGTGATATAAAATTGCTTATTTCTTCATGGCAATTACTATGTCATTATGATGCTTTTTAAATCTGCATCATTTTTTTTTCTTTATGATATTGTTATATCATTTTGATTTTTTTATTTATGTTAATTACTATATCACTATGATGTCTTTTTTAGGTTTTAAAGTGTTTAATATTTCTTAATAATATTTGTTTAATTATATATATATATATATATATATGATGTGAACTTTATCTTAATGACTAATTCTTTGTCATAATTATTGTTTTTCATACACCATACAACTGTCATGTGTTATGTTCCTTTGTTTCTTTATGTTAAATCAAGTAAAATGATTTTTTTATGAAAGATTTGCTTAGTTTGACTTTTTTTTTTTTTGGAGATTTTTTCTTTTCTTTTTTATCAATTCTTTATTTGTTTATTTTCAATTCTTGATGAAAAGGGTAATATGGTATTTTAAGTACTAATTTAGATATTTATGTAAATAAAAAAAAAGGACATTTTTTAAATTGTAACCTTTAATTTAGACATTCCTGTAAATAGCTTTTGATATTTCAACATTATTTTTTTTTGGGGAAAAGTTACAGTGGTCTTAATTGTAGACCATTAAAAACATACATAAATGTGACAAATTAAAGATTTATTCACATTTGAGATTGTTGACCATACATGTCGACTTGATTGCGGGGACACCTTGGTCATGGGCGCTTGCATTTTCACCTAGTATCTTGCCTATGTTGTCCAAAGCATTTTTAGCTGCTCTGTTGTGAGCAACTTCTTTCTTAAGACCATAACTAGCTGTTCCCACAAGCTGACCATCAACAAAAACATCAAATGCCATGTTTTTGGCCCACAAATCAACGAACTCTACTTTTAGGTTCTTCTTTTGGCACATTTCGTATAGTTCTGTTACCGGATGCCGCTTCATTGTTTCCGGAATGATTATGGGCTCCAATAAACCCTTAAACACCTGAACTTAGAAAATAAATAAATTGTTAATAAAAAAAATATTCAAGTTATTGCTCTACATAGATGGATAGATAAAAGTTCAAACAAAAATGATAATTGGTATTATTGATATCAAAATGATCCCCAAACATTATACCTAGTCCTATTTTTGTACTTCATCCGATTTATAAAGTAGTCTTCATGTCAACCGACAAGTTAAAAAAAAAAAAACACACACACACACACACCCCTTGGAGCCGTGAAAATAATAACCAAAAACACATAAACAGGAAAAATCAGACTAAATATATCCAAAAACAGAACATGAAAAATATATCAGATCTTTTTTCAATCGTGCCCTAAAAGCCGATCAAAATGTCAATTAATTCTTAAATAAGCAATAAATGATCTATTGCATTCAGATTTTAAACATCAATAATCAAAGTGAATTCGGTGTAAGGTTAGGAGACTATTTTGAAGATCAATCCTAATTGATAATTTGACACATCTATTAAATGAGTTGGCATTCGAAAATAAATATATCTAAGATTAGTGACTGATAGAATAATGACAAAATCTATATGTGTGTGTATGTATATATATATTAGGTAAATGTGTCCGTCGATCACACAATTAAGTTATTATTATTATTTCTTTTTTGAGGGGACACAATTAAGTTTTAACAATAACACATTTATACACATTAATACTGGAAGGTAACAATTCTGATCCTGTGCTAGTCACAATTCTTAACAGTAAATGCCCTTGTAAATGTCAATCCACTATATAAAGTCTCAATATTCTGAACGTTTTTAGCAAGGCAATGGAAACACATGCCAAGAATAGTAAGAGTGAGCGTGACAGATGGGGAGAAATAAGAGAATTTACCTTCCAAACAGTGTCTAACGAGGAGTTGCTATCTATGAAAACAGCTCCTACCGCGGATTCAACAATGTCTGCTAGAACTTTTGGCACGTCAATAAGCCCATTTGAATGCAGAGGATACTCCGCTATGTCTTGTGTGAACTTCTGAATCTGTCCAAGTCCAACCATCACAAATTGTGTTATACATATATATATGTTGTGTCTATATAAAAGGTTTGTATGCAGTATCGGATAGTATCTGATACTTATAACTTTATATTTTCAAACTTATAACAACTAATTGATTTATTTATAATTTCCTATTTAGAATCTTATCACCGAGTTTTTTTAGATGGTAATGCAAATGACATGTATTATTGAAAATATCACATTGGAATCATCTTGTTGGTACAATATATCACAGAAAAAGTTTAAAATGATTGTATAAAGAGGGTGTCGGATGGTAACCCCTTGCTATATATATTTCCAATATTTCAAAATATTTGTTTAGATGGTGATGCAAATGAAAGTATTATTGAAAATATCAAATTGAAATCATCTTATTGGTATAATATACCATTAAAAAAAAAAAAAAGTTTAAATGGCGTATAGAGAGAGTGCCGGCATATATATGTCCAATATTTCAAAATATTTGTTTATACGATGTAAAGAAATAATCATGGGAAATATCGAGGGCAAAAAAAAAAAAAACAAGGCCTTATATATATACTTGTTATGGTAATGGAATATTTCTTTTCACTCTAAAATAGTAGTTTCTTTTTTTTTTTTTTTTTTTTTTGTGGGGGGGGGGGGGGCGGGGGGACAGGTCACTCTAAAATAGTAGTTTTATTTACTACCATTCTTAATCAACAGGACCCTATTCTTCTCTTACGCTATTACTAGATCAGGATTAAGTTAGGCGGAGGCTATAATTTGACAACTGGGCTAAAGATAATTCAAAATTAAGAGCCGATTAATTACTGCAAATTAAGCTACAGTTCACCAAAAGAGCTAACTAAACCCTATAAATCTCGTCATAAAGTGAATTCACTGATTGGCTTTTTTTTTTTTTTTTTTCCTCTTCCAAGACCTTATAAGATCCAAAGATTACCACAATATCATTTAAATTCTACTAAAAAAGGGAATAATATTTAACTACGATACAACAAAATATAGAAAGGAAAATTCTGTAATAAGATATTAGGCTTGTATTCGGTTCGTCAGTTGAACATAAAATTTTTAAGTTACAGTTAAGTTGACTTTTCAAAAAACTAGTTATAAACTTTATTAGCTTTCCAAAAAAAAAATTAAGATGAAAAAATATAATTTAATTCAAATACTAAATAAAGCCATTGACACCATGTTTAATCTTATATGTTCATGATATGACCGAAATTTTTATAAGTGAAACAAAACCAACCAAAATCCAAGTCCAAACAAGCTTCTTATTGTCAGGAGCAATGCTATTAGATTCTCTATAGCCCGGAACTTAGCAGCTCAGGGAAGTGGAACCTGTTTGCATTTTATGCGAGCCCCGTTTTTCTCCTTTTGTATTAACAAAGTGACCGGTCACATCCGGAGCCCACAATCAAAATTTGAGAATTCACACAAACAAAACATGCTCAAATCTTCTATAAAAACAACAAAATTACCTGAGACTCGAAGAGAGGCTTGTTATGGCGCAGAAAGCGGTGGAAGCCGTGGCGGATGGCGACGCGGGCGAGCTTCTCGGTGTCAACATTGGAGGCCCGGAGGCGAGTCAATTGGCCCGACGAGAGCTGCGGGTAGAGGAAGTAGTGCTCCTTGGAGAAGAGCAGGTTCAGAACAGCGTCGCCGACATACTCCAGTCGGTCGTAGGAGTCGCAGTTCCCCGGAGCATATGAGGCGTGCGTGAACGCCTCCTCTAGCAACGCCCTCTTCCCGAACCTATACCCGATCTTCTCCTCCAGTTCGTCCAGATTAATGATGTCCGACTCATCGCTGCTCTCTGGAACCTTCGGTTGGTGTTCTTCGACTTCTCCCATGGCGGACAATATAGAGTATGACGGTGAAGATTTTTTTTTTTTTTTTTGTCGGTTTGTTTGTTGCTAAAATGGCGGCGAAGAGATATTGATGAGAGTCTGGATTGGATTTCTTGGGAGGGAAGAATTGTGAATATTAATATAGGCGTGCGTGATGTGTGAACCAGTTGAAGAAGAAAGGATTAAAAATTGGAGAGACTTCTTTTTTTTTTTTTTTTGGTTATTTATTTATTTTTTATTTGTTTCAAATTATTATTAGAAGGAAAAAGAATTGTGAGGAGCTTTTGAGGATGTTTACAAGGTATGTGTATAAAACTGAGGTGTGAAGGACCGAGACAGGTTGAATTTTTCGAGGTTTTGGAAGAGAAACCACGGGTTTCTAAATATTTCTTTTTTCTTTTTTCTTTTTGTCTAAAAAAGTATTGGAATTTATACCTAAAAAATCATTTTTTTTAAAGTTTTTTAATAAATAATTGAAATTTTTAAAAATTAATTAAAAATATCTTTTTAAATGATAAATCAATTATTTTAAATAGTTAATTAAATTGGATAATAATCTATCATTAATTTGCTTCACGGTCAATTACAGATTAATTATAAATTTTTAAATTTCAAAGTCAATCATTATTAAATCAGTAAATTTCATAATTAATTAAATATAAAAAATGATAAATTATCATTTTTTTAATAAAAAAAGTTAATCATCTATTAAATTGAATTATTAAAAAAAACTACCCGATCTAACGTAATGTCCTATTGTGAGAGGACTTGAATCGGGGGGATAAATGAGGTTAGTTTGGCAGACGTGTTCAAAGAGGAAACTGCCGACTGGAAGTTGACCTCTCTATTATTTTAAAATTTTAAAAATATTGACTTAATAAAATATTTCTTGGGGTTAATTTCCACGAGGAGCCCTAAAGTTTAGCCTTTATCCCACTTTTGACCTCTGACTTTTGCTTTACGTTTTAATAAATCCTGAAAGTCCACCCTTTCGAATTTCGTGGTTGTTTCGGATAGAAAGTTGTCCTGTTTGGTAAAGGTAAAATGATAAGAAAAATAAGAGTTTGTTTGATACAATGTTTAAAATATTAGTTTCAACTAAAATTTTTATCTTTTTCTCAAAAGGTTTTTTGTCTTTTTTAAAAAAGTTTTTTGCCTTATCTAAAAAGTCAACAAAAATTACTATTACAACTAAAAAATCTTAACTCAAACTTACATACCAAATAAACTCGGAAATTACCGTATATTGGTACCTTTTTTTTTTTTTTCCTTCTATTGTATGCTCCGATGATATTAAAATAAACAAGCTATCATTCGAGAACCTCACCCCGCGTTTGGCTTTTAGGACAAAATGTCTTTTTGTCCTTCAAATTAAGAGAATTTTGATGGAGGGGTTGATTGTGTAGATGTGAAAGTTAGGGGAAAAAATGGGATAGCTGCTAACGTTTAAGGGATATTTACTACATGTTTGCCATTTTTTGTTTTGTTTATGTAATTTTACAAACAAAAAATTTTTTTTTTCTTTTATAGCAAAAAAACTTATAAGAAAAGAAACCTATTATACATGATAAATATTGATTGTAAATATTTAGATCACATCATAAATATATTGAAATTAAAAAATTTATCATACTTTGATAAGTATTCAACAACTTATAATTATGCAATATCAGTAAGATATTTCTTTATATCATATCACATATCTCTCCTTATAAAAATAATAATGTTGATGAATACCAATTTTGTTTGGAATAAAGACCCTTTGTCAAATAAGAATCTTTTCTTCTCATGTTGAATATCAATTTTGTTTAAAGTATGGATCCTTTATTAAATGCGAATCTTCTTCTTCTTTTTCTTCTTTTTTCACAGTGTGTCAACCTTTAATAGATTAAGGCCCGTTTGGTTCAACCACTCAAACCATTTAACTCAAACTTTTTTTTGTTTTTTTCTCAAAAAGCTTTTGTCTTCTTCTCAAAGAGTTTTTTGTCTTTTCTAAAAATTTAAAAAAATTTACTATTGAAACTTAAATTTCTCAACTTAAACTACTATACCAAACACCCTATAATCGATGGAGCCATCTTTTTGTAGTTATTCATTAACAAAAGGGCATGTTTTCAACCAATTTAAATATTTAATATTCAACGGCACTAAAAGTGTGTAATTGCACTTGAACCCACACGGCAACTTTTATTTTTTTTTTCCCTTCCTTTTTTTTTTTTAACTTAAAAATAGTGGTATTTAAACTCTACACCTTAGATGGAATCAGATACAATATTATCGCTAGACTATACCTTGAAATCAAAGGCAACCTACATTGTGTACATAAACTATAATCATACATTTATAATAAACCTTTTTTAGACACTAAAATTATTTATTAATTTAATATTCCGAGGTTGTTCCCTGAATAAATGGCGTCGATATATTTTAGGCTCCATTTATGGAGTGAAATCTTTGCAAATCTTGTTAATCAAAACAAGGAAAGACAGCACATAGATAGCCATCTTAAATTGCTAGTGGCATTTGTTTATAAAGATGTTGGCAAAATCCAATTTGTCTTTTGTTTTAGTTTATACACAGCCGTTAATTAACAATGGATTAGGGAGAAATAATTAAGTTTTCCAGGCATGAATAATGCAATTGGTCATTAGATTCCACAAGTGAAGTCTTCCCAACCAGCATGCTTTGTAATCAACAAGAATTGTGTCATTCCTTTCATCACTTTTCGGATTAACTCTACTAGTTTGTTAGATATTTATTAGGAAAACATTTTTTTATCACTTGCCTAATTGGAATTTTGTAAACTAATTAAATAGGAAACCTAACCTATCCTCTTTTTTATTTATTTATAAAAGGAATTGTTTACTATTTTATACTCTACATCTGGAATTAAAAAAAAATGTACTTTGTACTTTTGATGTTCTCAAAATTGTACCCCTAAATTTTAAATTCATCATAAAATTTTACATTTCTAAGTCAACAACCGATTTTGTTGGCTGATTAACTTAACTAGCTTATTAGACAATTATTGGTTAGCAGTTTTATTTATTTGTCTTTTTTTTTTTTTTTTGGGGCTATTTATAAGTTAGAAGACTGAATTTTACGGTGGACCTCATTTTTTTAGTGGTTGGATTAAATTGTCAACAATCTACTATATTATTAGAGCAATTCTATATTGTATGGATTAAATTTCTAGGATCGATATTTAATATATTAGACCATAAAGATTAATCCAATAATTAAAAGTACTTTCCATCGATAATTAACAACCGAAATTGGGACACCTACAGGGGTAGATGGAATGACAAATGATTTTGATATTTTTGCTAGGCATCTCCCCTTTATCCATCCGATTTCAAGTCTCATTATCTCCCCTTTAAGCCCTGTTCTAGTTTTGACTATTAAAACTTGGATTGATGATAATAGGGTAGGTTTCGGAGGATGGACAGAATATTCCTGATTGTGAAGTTGAAAAACATATAAATAATGAGACTACTGTTACATTTTTTTGTAAAAAAAACAAAACAAAAAGACCGAAACGTGGGAAATTTCTAGATTTGTATGTTTCTAGTTTCTACTTTTCAACGGACCACTTCCCGAAAATGTAAGGAGTTTCTTCTAGCCAAGAAAGAGTCAGAGCACTGAACACGGACAAAGACCCAAACTGCAAAGTGGCCATGACCACGATTACTGCGTCCGTATTTTCCACATAAAGGGGTTTTTCCCGGTCAACTTTAGAATCTTGTGGCCCAAGAAAGAAAATATGGAACACTTTGAGAGATAAAAAAAAAACAAAAAAAAAACAAAAAAAAAAAAAAAAACCCACTAGGAAGGAACCATCATGATTCGTGTTTGCTTGTTGCAGTATAATATAATAAAATTAGGGATGTTCAAGGACGTTTCTTGGAAAATCAGTAAGTGCCATGAATCATGTTACTTGTGAGACAACTAAGTACCTAAAGAACCAGCTAAGTTAGGTCACTGTGTGTTTTTGCATGAGTGGTCATGAGGTGACGGAGAGATACTTTCGTTCTATACTACAGATGTTCTTTACAACCTGATTCGGGTGACACGGATTGCAAAATAAGGATGGACCCCACTAACATGTGGTGCACAGTTCTTCCCTCACATCCCGACTCACCCGAGTCTGATAATATTAACTAACATGCATTATGCAATGATATGGCTAGTTATGATATGTCAATCCTAGCACAAGATAAGAAGAAACAAAAGAAAAGAGGTCTTTTGCAGATATTGAGATTGGAACATCCTAAAGATTGGGTTCTGATCTTTATCTCCAATATTATTGTTTCTCTTTTCTTTGATACGTATCAATTAACGAGTGTAATAATACGTAATAAACTTCAGAATTCACTTCTGCTCTAGAGATAAAGATCTGAAGTTGGATTCTAGGTGAAATAGGAATTGTGAAAATGGAATGAAATTAATGATTGGAGATGTTTAAAAAAAAAAAAAATGGGAGAGAGACCTCATTTACCCTTCAATGCCCTTTTTCATAGTGAAGCTCAATACCATTTCTTAAAGATTAAATTTTATCAAAAAATAAATCAGATATACAGAAGCCAATTAAAATTCTCATCTATGCACATCTAGAATGTCTATAGAATAGTTCAAATTTGGTATTATTCATAATATACAACAATGGCATCTTAAAAAAAAAAAAAGAGGCGGGGGGGACACCTCAATTGAAGCAACATTGCGCCATGAGAATCTACCTCCCTGACATTAGATTGACAAGGCCATGATTTTCGTAGAAGGAGCCAACATCCCAATCTTCGGTGGATGACGAAAGTGTCATTAGAGCAACCACGATAGACCTCATACTTGGACGTAGTTGTGAGTTCTCGTGTGTGCATGCCTTGGCGAGTTGTGCCATCTGCAACCATATCATCCACCACATTTTTCTTAGAATGGAGATCATAAACCTCATAAAATTATAAGTTTAAACTTTTTTTTTTTTTTTTTAATACTAACCTTTCGAACCGAGTCAATCGGGTAATTCTCTCCAAGCCTAGGGTCAACTAACTTGGTGAGGTCTTCCATTGGATCGGACTTATTAAGAACCTCCTCAAACTGTAGAACAGAAAACCAAGATAAACATAGATATAATCAGGGGTGATCTAACACAAGATTGATTAAAACAAGGTTGGAAGGTTAGCAAGAAAGTTACCATGCCAACGAGGCCCTTTGATTCAGTTCCCGAACCATTTTCCTTCACAATGGCCTCTTTGGCAGAAATTAGCTCATAAAGGACAACCCCGAAAGCGTATACGTCTATCTTGGGAGACACATCACCATACTGCGCATATCTGAACACAAGTGTAGTACAAATTAGACCTTGTTACTCATAAATAACATGAAAAAATCCAGAAGCTTTTTTAAAGGAGAAGTTTATTGGATCAAGAAATACAGAATGTAAAATCCACAGGCTGGAATAACCAAGCCATTCCCATAATTCTAGAAGGATTCAAAGTTCACCAAAAACAGGATATCAGCAACAAATGCACAAAAACTCTCAAGATATGACACTGATTTTCAGTGGAAACTTTCAGACACAAAGAAACAACCTCGACAAAAGTACTTGCTCACACGTGAAACGAAATTTTGAACATCTCTTTTTCTCTAAATCAAGCACAACATCAAACCCATCCAACGATTCATCTATCATCTAAGGTAGAAACATCGTGGTAGCGCATAGATGCTCTGTTTGTCATTAATTGTAGGCCTTGAAGAGCTTTATTTCCCAAAACGAGCAGAAGACTATTTCTTATGGCCGAGTTAATATTTATAAATAGATGAACAAGAAAGTTGCATACTCTGGAGGCATGTATCCAAAAGTTCCCACAAGACGCGTGGGAAGAGATGAACTGCCAACTTCAGTCAGCTTAGTTAGTCCGAAATCCGCAACCTGCAATTAAGGTGTTTTAGTATGACAAAATATGTGAAGAGACTTTAAAATGATCCATATTGACAAGTGGAGACTAAAGCAACCTTTCCATGGAAGTTCTTGTCTATCAATATATTAGCTGATTTTATATCACGATGGATATAAACAGGAACTGTATGCTCGTGAATGTATTCCAGACCTCTTGCTGAATCCAGGGCTATCTGCACCCTAGTAGACCAAGGCAAAGGTTCCCTCTCTAGATATGGTTGAAAAACGAATTGTTATGATTGTTATGGATCAGGAAAAATCACTAATATTTGCATCATTCATATTTTATGTCACCTGAACCGCGCAAATGTTGGCTTAAGTTTCCGTTCTCGATATATTCGTAAACAAGGAAAAGGGAGCCCTCAACACAATATCCGATCAAACGCACCTGCATTAATCGTCAATTTCAATTATGTATAGTGACGGAAGATAACAATGGTTGAACTTATTCATATCAGTAGTTAGTCTATGAAGCATCCAAACAATGCATCTAAAACTTTACTGCATGCTAGCTCGCCTCATCAGTCAGAAACAAAAAAATTACTTACCAGGTTCAAGTGATGGACACGGGTTAAAACCTTCAGTTCAGCCAAAAATTCTTTTGATGCTTGCATGTCCATCTTCTTGACGGCAGCTTTCTGCACAGTAAGAGGTATGAGTTAAGTGAATGCTAAAGCACATGCAACCAGAGACAAACACCGCCGACAAATTGATGGCTGCCTAATGCATAGTGACTAGCGAGCAATGTATTTTATAAACCCGAGGAAACATTAAAATAAAAGTGACTAAGCTATTAATTTGTATACTCTAAGATCCAACTAGGTTGCTCAAAACTACTCACTTTAGGGTCGTACAACCCATTCAAGCAAGTTTTAAAACCCCTTCCCACCACTACTGTCTAGCTTAGCCTCACACCTATTTTCCCCTTACCAGCAAAGATAGTAGCTATATGAATATATACTAGTTTCAATGCACTTTTAATCACGGACCTTGAATTATATTTTCAATAAAAATTAAAATCAATTGATGCTTGTTAAATTGTATTATATGCATTTCACTTTTTCTAATTTAAAAATCATTTCATACTTGTCCTATTTGTTAATAATATCAATTCATACGGTTGGACTAGCAAAATAATCAAACTTTACTAGTTTGTGGGGAGGAAGCAAGGAAAGAACTGAAAGTGAAATCGAGATGCCACGCAGACAACTAGAGGAGTGTCGATATAAATGGAGTGCGTGATTCAAATTCAACCGAGAAAGTAGAGATGCAGAACCATCAGCATATGCTACACTTTGTATGCTGAATTTGAAACTTGCTTTCACAATTCATGCTTATGTCTCATGGAACTAGTTTCTGGAACTAACCTCGCCTCTCAGTTCTGCATAGTAAACAGCCCCAAAACCACCTTGGCCAATCTTATAAGACATGCTGAAGTTATCTGTAGCGTTGGCAAGTTCTTCATAGGAGAATTCCACTGATTTATCAACAGTTAAACCTGCAAGGCCTGCAGTATCAGGAGCCGTTGCAATTTTGTCCGAGCTATTTCCAGTCCCTAAGATCCAAGGAGATACAAATTAGTGAAATATTATTTCACTCTTTTTCTCTCTCTTTTTTTTTTTTAGGAAAAAAAAAAAAAAAAAGAAAAATATTAGTCCATTTTCATGCTCTTGGACAGGCACAACATGACCTAGTAAAACAAAGTGATTCGTTTCACTATAGTTCAAGAACCACTAGATCATTAATTCCGAGTAACCGACTAGATATGCTAACTAAAATTGCAGTTTTCTTTTCAAACATATGAAGATGCTAACTAAAATTGCAGTTTTCTTTTCAAACATATAAAGGAAGACAAACGGAAAAGAATATACGGAGTGTACCCTGCAAATGTTGAGAAGAATGATCTTCAGATGCCGTTGGAAGTAATTTTCCTTCCATTTTCTTCTTTCGGTAAAACACAACATAAATAAAAATGCTAATAACAGCACCCCAGCAATTGCTCCCACAATTATGCCAGCAACAATCCCACCTCCAAGTCCTGCACAGAAATGCAAAAGTATTAGTTCAAAGTTGCATGAACTTTCCAGTTACTCCCCATAAGTTGGCATCTCAAATTAACTCCAGGTCATACCTCCTGAGCTGCAAAAGAGAAGAAAAAAAGATTACAAACTCGAAAAATGTTAACAATAAGGAGAAGGACACAAGTGTTTTGCACGTAATGTAGTCAATAATGAGGTACAAGGAGCTACCTTGGGTTCAGAGCATGAAAGCTACCGTTTAGATCTGCAAATCAAGAGGCGAAATAAGAAAATTAACGAGGTAATCAATCACAGATCCAAATGAATTGAAAATAAAATTAAACATGAAGGATTGCTTTATGTATTCTCCCTTTCAACAGTTCAATCCAGCTCTCCAGGGGCTGGAATGCTTGGTGAATCCAGCAGTGAAGCATTAAACTACACACCACTAGTATTAACCATAAAACTACTTGTTTTAGCAATAACATCCCAAGAAAATTAGCCGTATCTTGTATCGAGAATGATAAAAAGCGCACATAAACACCATAACAACTCAATAACTTAATGACATAAATAAATATAATCTAAGTTCTACACCTAATTTGCCAATTTAGTAGTAGTATTTTCACATATATATAAACCTAACAAATTAGAAAGCAAAATACAATTAAGATAAAATCAAACCAAACCAAATCAAATCAAACCTTTGGTCGGGACAAACACAATTCCCTGGCTAAAATTCGAAGTCGGGTTATAATTCTGCAGAACATCTGTGGAAATATTAAACTGAAAAGCAATCGAATCCAAGCTGTCATTTGACCCAAGAGGGTAAGTGACGAAATACCCATACTTCTCCGAAATCCGGCTGTTCCCGCACGTGCAATTCACCGTCACGTTCAACTTCCCGTTGTCGGGGATGTTGGTCTCGCTGTACGCTCTATTGGACTCCCTCAACGAATCGACCGTCGTCAAGCTGGAGTAGTTGGTGACGACCCTCTCGTACGTGTCGCCGGGGACGACGTCGTACTCGAACACGTGGCCGAGAAACGAGCCACTGATGCAGTCGCAGGAGAAGGGGATGTTGATTCTGATGTCGGATTGGATGCTGTCCTTGCTGGGCACGTTGTCGTTGTAGCTATCGATGATTTCGGGCGTCGTGTCGAACAGGTTGGCTATCAGAGTCCCGGTCGAGCCCGACCAGACGTAGAACGAGGCCAGAGCATCGCAGGTCCGAGGCTCGCCGCAATCGGACATGGCGGGTCCGAAGTAGAGAGAGATTAGGAACAATAGCAGCCATGGCCCTACTGTTCGAGGTTTCATCTGGGTTTGACCTGCGAAAATCGAAATCCTAGGATTCTTGTCTGGAAAACCCAGATTGGGAATTGGGGGTTTTCTGGCGATCGGATGGAATTGGACTCTGTAGCGAAGGGAATTACGCTGTTGCTTGGGTTTTGGACCGTTGACTGATAAGCCTTGCTGGTTTTTTGTTTTTTGTTTTTTAATTGAACTTATTGGGTGGCTAAAACTTAAAAAATGATTATATTGTAATCATTAGTTTTGAACTGAAAAAGAGTTGTGGATGAATTGTCATACTAGAGAACCAAACAGAAGAAATTTCCCGCGAATTTTAACTGGTTCGTGTCTGACATGTGGACAACGGCTGTCTATTAGCAGCCACCGTGCGATGATTTTCTGTTGTCATGCATAAAATGGGAAAACAAAATTGCATGTTTACTTTGTTTAATTGAATTTTAATTACTCACAAAAAATAAAAAATTTTGAAATATAATTGATCTTAAATTGACAAATTTATTGTTACGACTTATGAATATTCGAATATTAATTAGGTATTTTGTTTTAAAAAAAAAATCTTTAAAACCAATTTAGGATTATGTGTTTAGATTTGATTTTTCCCTTTTTTTTTTTTCAAAACTTTACGTCTAATTAATATTTGGTCTATATGTTTATTTTATATATTGTAGATCAATTAATGCATCAAAATCAACTGTTGACTAAAAAATATATATAATTAACATGAATTCTAAATGTGGTTTATCAACTTAATTTACTAGTTATTATCGTAAAATAGTACATAACCATCCACTGGAAAGAAAAAGTAAAAAATCCAAAAAAAAAAAAAAGGGAATTCTACAAGAGACACATATCCGTGCCAAGCCAGTTATCAGCTACAAAATATTTTTTAATTTTGAAGACAATTAATTTTTGGAGGAAAAGATAATTGACATGCAGAAACATGTATCAGTAGTTTGTACATGTCTCATTTTAGAAGCCAAAAAAAAAAAAAAAAAAGAACATTTTTGGCTTGTCATTGATAAAAAGAAACAAAAATGGTAACAAATGAGATCGTTTTTAATTCTCATTTAACTGATAAAAGCATCCTAACAAAATGAATGAGCTGTAGTCTTTACATAAATAAATCAATGGTAGATTTGGATGAATCATTTTAATAATCATTATTAGACTCTAGTATAATAAGTGCTTACTTGGTCATCTACGGAACTGACACTATTTTAATATTTCATTATTCCACAACAATTAAACTTTAATAATAATTAAAAATTAAATTAAATCCCAACAAGGGTTGAGTTCTTTTGCTAGTTGATGTCATTTTCCCCAATTTCTTTTTTCATTTTTTTTTCCCCTTACTTATCAAAGGAGTAGAAGATTTAAGAGCTAAACAATAATTTT
Source organism: Ficus microcarpa (assembly GCA_025413485.1). Classification (NCBI taxonomy): domain Eukaryota; kingdom Viridiplantae; phylum Streptophyta; class Magnoliopsida; order Rosales; family Moraceae; genus Ficus; species Ficus microcarpa. The sequence continues at coordinate 26,362,566 of CM046379.1, read as the reverse complement.
TTGTATAATTCAAATCATGCTATATGGAAATGGGGTAGGTGATTGCCATTGGTTTGGTTAAATTTGCTCATCCTAAAGGGTCAAAACGTTAAATTTCTTCTGAATTCTTTTCCCTTACCAAATCTAGAAAACTAGAAATACCTATATTTTTGCTTTTGTCCCTATATCTTTAGCCATTCCAGGGATGTAAGAGGATATTATGAATCAATATTTGTCAATATATATCTTTAGCAGATTTATCAGGTAAATAAAGATTTAATTAAGTATGATATATTTGCAATATTATTGGGATGATTTTCTTCGCCTATAATTCTAAATAATAAATTCTAAGTTTTCTCTTAAGAAAAAGGAATTCATAAATGAAAGTTGAAAGGAATTTTTTATTTCTCAAAAGTTTGGAGTACAATTGCTAGGTTTCTCTCTCTAAGAATTCTCATATCTTCTCTCTCTACAATTTTATCTTTGAATTCTCAAAAAGTGAAAAATACCTAGATTCTAGAACTCAACTCTATTTATAGGCTTCAGTGAGTTTTGTGCTAGCACAACATTTTTACTCTAATGTCTCTTTCTCCTTGGTCTGCTAATCATTCCACATTTCTCCAGTCTAAGTCTTGATTGAACTCTACTTTCCATCGACTGTATTCACTTATCAAAATGACATCATTTTAAGTTCTTCTTAAGAAACGCGTTGTTTCATTCTTCAATATGATGTTGTTTTATAATGAAATATTTTCTCCCACAAATACATAAATGAATAATTTACTGATAAATTTAACGTAAATGAATTACTTATCTAACAAATCTGTTATTTATTTCAAATGTTTTAAAACCACATATTTATTTAAATTATTTTCTAAAAACTGTTGTTTACGTCTTTCTCTCTTTATACATGTCATAGTTTTATTGGTAAAAGTAATCAATTGATACGGTAATATTTTAGACATTACCAATAAGAAAACAGATGGCATATAAGTTAGTATTCAAAAAATGTGATTAAAGTTGATATTTTTGGTATTTTTTTTCTTGAAAAAGTTCGCGACATTTGGGGTGGATCTAAATTCTAAGCTCCCCAAGGTCAAAGTCAGAGTGGGTGGCTTAAACGTTTGCGTGACTGTCAATTTTGCCAATTACAACCCAAACCCACACCCCCCGGGGCAAAAAAAAAAAGATTCAAACGTTTCAGGGTCGTATCCCAATGCTCTAACCAGAAACGGTCAAAACATATTTTTATATAAAAAATTTTCAATTTTTTCTTTTTCTTTTTTAATTTTGCCACATTCTCTTTGGTTGGGAACGAGATGTAGATTAAAATATATAAAAGTATCTGATATTAAACGAACGAACAAACAATTAAGCAAGTCAAGCAAAACTTAAAGGAACAAAAGAAAAACCTTAAAAGAACAAATGAGTAAAAACCGACACTCTGATGTAGAGCCTGAAGGCTTTTAATTGATAATTACATGTCTTTTTACTCTCAAGTTGAAGAGATTTATACAATAATAAGAACAAGGATTTAGTACTTATATTGATTTGAGAGTTTATTCTCCTTTTAAATAAACTAGTAAGTTAATTTTGTAATTTCTTTTATAGAGGTTTAACAACTTGAAATGATGACGAATTGTCTATTGATTTTCCTTTTTGATTGGAAAACTTTTAGTGTTAGAACCGTTAGTGTATTTTTTATAGCAATAACAAATAGTGTTACAGCCTTTGGAATTCTAACCTTGGCATGTTTATTAAACATAAAGGAATGTAATGAGAAAGATAATGGGATTTGAAAGCAAAATAATATAATAAGAAGAAAAATCATTGATTTACTTCGTAATGTTTACTTGCCTATTAGACAATGTAAAGGAAAACAATTTCATTCCCTTTGTAGTGTTCACTAACCATAATAATGTTAATCTTACTAAAATAATTACTAAAATATCTTTTTATATAACAAAAATAATATTAACACATAGAAACTTATTAAGAGTAAATGAGGAAATTTGATATGTATTTCCTTTAACAAGAAATCAATATCAAGGGCGATGTAAGGATTGACATTCTCATTCTTCATTTCTATATTGTGTGGAGACCACTAAAACTTTTCTTCTTATTTTATAAGTAAACACATAATTAGATAGAGAAGAAAATAACTACCTACTTTCCATTTCTATTTGATGCAGAGTAAAAATGCCCAAATTTTACTAACCTGGGTGATATACGGACTTTGTGATATGGACTAACGTTCTCAATTTTATTAATGTGGAGTTGTCATTTTAGAACATCCCCAATCTTGTATGTTTCATCCAAAAACTAATAAAAGGACTAGATTTGTAACAATTTCATTGTTTAGAAAAGACGGATGTTACATTTTTTATAGTTTATTTGGCATTTTAGTATAAGCTCCATGTTGAGAAAAGTATGATTTTGTCCACCCCTTTTTTTTTGATGGGGCATAATTGTGGACTGGGATTGTCATTCAAAATGTTGAAATAATAGAAAAAAAAAAAAAAAAAAAAAAAAAAAAAAAAAAAAAAAAAAAAAAAAAAAAAAAAAAACGACCTCAATAATAATTGAATCTAGAACTCAAGTTTGACGGACAGACAGTTGTAAGGTGATGTCCAAATCAAACTCACCCCTCCAACGACAGAAATTTGGAATTTGGACCCAAATTCATGTAGGCCCAGAGCGCTGTTTTCTGCTATTGGATTTATTTACCGGGATTTCAGACAATTGGGCCAGATTTCCGTGTTTTCCACAACTTCAGTCTCACGCAGTGTGGCTATGTAACTTGTCTAAAGTCCTTCCCATAACATAAAATATATATATATATATATATTCAAACTAATACTGATATTGAAAAGATTACTTATAGTTTAGAATAATTAAACCTTTTAAAGTGTTATAGTAGAAAAAAGAAATATTTACATTGAAGAAATATCATATATATATATATATATATATGTTACATTCTCCATCTTTTAAGTCATGGAGAAAGACAGTCTTCGACGGTAAACAAAGCACACATATATATATATATATATATGTATGTATATATGTATATTGTTGTTTTTCTTTGTTGCAAAAAAAAAAATGCAGTACTAATCAACAGAAGAATATAGTGATTACTGAAAAAAAAAAAAAAAAACTATAAAATGATTCAGGGGTGGTTGTTTATTAATTATACGTGAAAATTGGTATTTTGTTATCCTAAAGAAAAGGCAAAAAAGATATTTAATATGATCCAGGAATACAGATTTATTAGAGCAAAAAAGAATCAACTTTTGAGGCAAGCATCAATGTGCTGGCAACGGACCAGGGGTGTCTTTAGGAATCGGCTTAGTGATTCTAACTGTGCTATTAATTTTTTCTTCTTTTCTGATAAGAGAAAAGAAAAAAAAAATTTTTTGGAGGAAAAACAAGGTCGCAATATTTGACCATCAATAGATTGGCTCCACAAAGGGAATTAAATAATATGTAGGATGGTTATTAACCTAACAGGTAAAAAGCAAGTATTCTTATATTTATGTCCATCATAATTTTAAAGTTAATAATTTTATCATTTCATAACACCAAAATTATTAACTTTAATGTTAGAATAGAAATATATATAAAGATATTCAAAATATAACTTTTCACCTAATTTTCTCTTAACTTATTATAAAAATTCAATTTGTTAACTTCTTTTTTTAACCAAGAGAAAAGATCAAATGATATTATTGTTTCATAACATATCATTAAACTAACATATAGCATGTTAGGGGTAAAATTGGAAAAAAAAAATGGTTGTTTTGTATTGCAGAACTTCTAAAATATTGGTAGACATAAATTTTATATGTTAATATTGATTAAACTTTTCATAATCTCTATTGCTAAGAAAGATAAATTACATAAAATTTGCTTCGACCAATGAAATCCCTATATTATCGATCGAGATGGGTTTGACTCTACAGAAACCCTGCAACCACAACAAATAACCCCCCCGGGGGGGAGGGGGGGGCGCCGCGCGCGGGGCGGACATTAAAAAGAGGATATAAAATTAATAACATAAATAATGTGGTGTAAGTGGGTTGACCAATTGCAGCCCCACGACATGCATAGGATAAAAGTAAAAGTATTTTATGATTAAAAAACCAAGTAAGTATACAGACATGTGTAATAATGCACATTATATATTGTATGAAAAAGATACAAGGAAAAAAAAAAAAGAAAAGATATTATATGATTTGAAAAAGAATTTAAGTATTTGTTTATTGAAGTTCAACCTCTTACTCGAGTGATGTTTTAGACAACCGACACACAAAGTAAAAGATGCCTTTCAGGTCTATTAGATTTGATGCCATTATCCAACCTTATTATAGGAGGGAAAAAAAAAAAAATCCTGCCCTACTTTTTTCCCTAAAACCCCAAATCTTTAGAAGCTAGCGAGTTTCTTATATCCCTGCGGTTCATGATGGACTTGACCATTTTCCCAGCTACAATATCTATGGAGATTTTGACCATCTTTCTCCCATTCCTACAAATTTATCCAAAACAAAAAAACAAATTATGATTTTTAATACCCTTTATTGGCTATATATATAATTGAAGAGGGATTGTTCATTTATCACAAAAAAAAAAAAAAAAAAAAAAAAATTCGAATTCTTGAGATATGATATTTTCAAAAAAGGACAAACAATTTTCGAATGCCACCATATAGAAAGGATGCCAACAATAATCTCCAAGAACCGGGCGATATTATACTGAAAACAAAGAAAAATGTAGTATAAACACGGGTGAAACGAAGTAAAAGAGTAGACAAATGAGTAGAAAAGCGAGGCAAAATGCTAGTATGGTGGGATACAAAGACAAAAAGAATGTCAAATTTTGACGTCACATGAGGCAAGTCAATAATAAGCAAACTAATATGGTATACTTGGAAAACAAGAACCGTGCTTTGGAAATTACCTGGCAAGGCGGCCCCGTACCGGATCATTATTTTGATAATCAAATTCACCATCCACACATGATATAGTGCTCTAATTTTCATGATAATCATGACCAGTTCCTTCTTGGGAAATATTTCCCACTATATATATATATATATATATATAAATGAGATCCCCTTTCTCTCACGAATTCATATGCATTTTGGGATCAACATAAACCGGTTATTGAATGTGAAAGTAACATGAAGTGGAGAGGCCTCTTAAAAGACATTAGTGGGTTTTGTGGGATGGTTGTGGCCTGTCCTCCACACACACACATACACACACACACACATATAGTACATATGGCGGTGGTGGAATAGTACTACTGATTAATTATCTATATAGTTTTATTAATAGTTATATGAAGAAATTAAGTTAACTAGTACTGTTTGGTCCGAGAGAAAATCCAGCTACTAATTTAATTGACAGTTAATATTTGGTATTAACCATAAGTTGATTAGCTTTCATGAAGTCCTGTCACATGTACACCTAACTGACGGCAAAGCCCAATAATTAATTATTATTGTGTATATGTTGTGGTGTGTGTGTGTATGTGCGCTATTAAAATCAAATATTCATTCGATTGTAACTAAGAATATGTACTACTAAGTGGGCGTTCAAAAGATGCCAACTATGGGAGAGAGAGTGAGATGAGAGAGAGAAAGAGAGAGAGAGAGAGAGAGAGAGACATGCGCAGATATATAAATATATGTACATATATGCATGGTCCATGCAAAGCGATCAAATTAACGAAATGAAGGGCTGAGATTGAGTAAGAGGGACAACATCAAGAATGCATGCAAATTAATTATTAATTGAAAGCAATTCAAGAAGACCAGAGAGCACCACAAATGGTCCGTATTGTCGTTGAAGTCGGTGTTAACACGATTTCAATTTGTGGCTAATTAACACAGCTTTGAATTAATGTGAACATTTAAGACAGCTGAAATATAAGTGCCAACAACTCCGAAGTTTTTTTTTTTTTTTTTTTAATTTTATTTAATATTTTTTCACGTTGGATGAGGAAATAATCAGCTCATGTGTGCCGTACGGACAGGAAAAAGTGGCACCTTGACCGATTCCGTTCATAATTATGTACTTAATCAATTATATTTACTTTCTTCTCTTCTTCTTCTTTTTTTTTTTTTTTTTTTTTCCCCTTCCCAACGAACCAGTTTTAAAATTATTTACCTCTCATGCGAATATGTAGGTAGTTATAGACAATAAATTAAGCGAATGTTAGGTGTAATGAGTTCTCAAAGATTTGCCCCTTTATGTTTAGGTCGTCTTTGATTTTTTTTTTTTTTTTTTTTACGGGGTTTCCGTCAAAGATTTCTTTTATACTTATTCAAAACTACTAATCATTTTTGTCAACTTCTTTTTATTTTTTATTTTTATCTTTTCGATTCCTTTGTTTTTCTTTTTAGACTTCTTGACCTATTCCAGATGAACTTGCATTTTTTTTTTTCAATAAAATTCAAACTATTACAAAGATATACAAAACAGAACAATATATAGATGTCGCATTATAAAAGACATGATTTTTATTAAAACCGGTTTCATCACAAATTTTAATGAAACTGCGCAATATATGTCGGCATAATTTGAAGGGAACTTCTCACAAACTCACAAAAATGTTGAAAATGGAAGTGGGAATGGGGTGGGTCTTATGAGAGTGTAGGAACATTCTAACATATAATAATCACAAGTACAAAGAAAACAGAAAGGAATTTAAGAAAAGTAGGAACCTTTTTTTTTCCCCTTGCACCTCAAAAGTTAAATATTTTTGTACACATTGTTTTCATCGTGTTTACAAGAAAGTCTTGTGTCTCCTTTTCTTTTCATTTTTCTTATGTCTGTATACTTATTTGAGTATTCGACATCATAATATTGAGAGCTTGAATATTCTCCAACATGGCAAGTATTCAATGACCTTTTACCAATAAAAAAAAATGTATAAAGTTAGCTCATAATAATAAGAATAATAAGATATTATTATGAAATTTGCAAAAGCATCTTGTTTTGGTCATGATTAGTTGTTGAAACTTTGTTCAATGTCCAAGTTCCACGTGGCGCGTCGTGACTGACGAAAGTTATCTTCACATTTACGAAGCCGACCCATATTCCGACTCTTCCCGTATATAAATCATAGTATATAATTATCTCTAAGATCTTGTCTTTGATTAAACAATAATAATATTAAATAATGTATAATTAATGAAAACCCACGTCCCCTCTTGACTTAAAATCTTTCCATATGGTACAAGGCTAATTAAAATCAATAACGTCGGCTAGTGGACCTTTGACTTTTTCATGACGAAAATACCCCTCACCCGATGAGCCACTTCCACCGTCAAATCTGCGAATTCAACGCGAACACCGCTGGCATTCTGGTCTTTCAAAACTCACATATATGCAGGCAAGGAGGCTCGCTTCTCATCCAAGATTTTCACACACAAGTTTATACATGTATACATAGGAATGGTCTGAAATTCGATACATAATCGTATTCGATAATATAAACTTTAGTTATTGTGAAGGTAAATTTCAGTTATTAAAATGTGAATTTATGTAAATATATATATATATAATGTGGGGAATTTATATTTACTTTAATTATATTTTCTTTTATTTGAATTCACATTCTTAATAATTAAAGTTCACATTCATAGGAACTGAAATTCACATTACTCAATATCATCAGGTGTCAGATTTAAAACTTTGTGTGTATATATATACACATATATAATACTGTATATAAACAAATGTTGTTTGTATATTATACATATACATTACTACATACATATATAACACTATATATAAACATATGATTGTGTGTCACTGTCTACAATTGAATTTTGTTCCCCACCACCACCCCCCAACTGTTATTATAGGACACTTCCTTACAGATATGTATATAATCTCCTCATTTAAAAAAAATAAAAACTCGCACCTATAACAACCCCCTTCGCCGTCGGATCAACAATATTGGACGGTAATGATTAAGCGGATCCATATTTCCAAAAGTAAAATTAAGTGGGGTTGAAATTTGGATCTCAATATTATATTATGTATGTACAAAAATAAGCTATATTGTAAGCTCCAAATTGACTCAACTTTCGGTCAGGTGCCACATATACATATACATATACATATATATATGTATGTATATATGTATAAACCGGCTATATAAGGCTTTTTCTATGTTCCTTTTTCATCTGTATTATCTATCTATCTCAAACAAAATAATATTCTTCAAACATGAATCGCTTTCACCTTTGTCTTCTTCTCACTCTTCTCCTTTTCTCCTTTCCTGCTCCAAGAAATGTTTACGCCATTCGGACAAAGCCTATCCCGGGCTACTCCAGCCCAAGCCATCAGGTTTTCCGACCGCGGCCGTTCGGTAGTGCCACCGCCCCTTTTGGCGGCACCGGCGACCTCAACGACGAGAAGCGAAGAGTTCCGACGGGATCCAATCCTCTGCACAACAAACGGTGATGTTTTGAAGATTTTTGGAGGCCCCATATGTTACAATATATTCTATTATTATATTATAACATCACATGATATATGAATGATGATGAGGATGATGATGATAATCATAATCATCTTCCTTTGATCGATTGTTTTATTTTGTTAATTTACATATATATATATATATATATAGGCTTAATTGACAACATGTTATTATTTAATTTTAGGTAGGAGAGCTTTTTATATATTAGTATACTAGAGATTTGTAGAGATGCTGTACAGAATGGGTTTTATATTTATATAGTTTGAAAACCCATGGAAGAATTAGGTTCACCGGAGGAGCCTTTGTTTCAGTAGTACTTTTTTGTTTTTTTCCACTTTTAAGTTTATTACAGTTAATGTTTATCAATATTTAATAGAATTTACATCGAGTTTTGTGCTTTCTATTCATTCTATGGTTTTGAACTTTTTTTTTTCCCCTTTTATTTGTGCTTAATTATATGAGCTTGGATAATTTGTTTTTCTGGGATCTTATGATTTTCATGTATGTGGTGTGTGGCATGCATATAAAACGAAAAGGAAAGGAAGTCACGAAGGGTTTTAGCTCTCTGCAACTTCAAATGGATCTTCTCTCAAAAGTACCATTTTATATCTTCTCCTTATGATTTGGTTTCTGGGAAACTGTGACCCAAGTTCGTTTACAATGTTTCATGAATAGTGGTTTTTTACCTTTTCTTTTTGTTTCTCGAGAAAATGACAGCCTAGAAGTTCATCGAAGTTGGGAATTGAGCATGTTCAAACAGCTAGCTAGCTTCACTGAAATCATGATATGATGCAACCAAAAAAAAAAAAAACGAAACAAAACAAAAAAACAAAAAAAAAAAAAAAATGTTTGACGGAGTTAATGAGTTGGGAATGGGAGCGAGTTAGGCAAAAGCAGTGAGTTAATTAGCTTAGCTGGTCAATACTGAATACTACCACACAATCCCATCAAGTGTTAAAGGCCCCCCACAATTTTGAATGCACATTGTAAATACCCATTATTTCCCACAACCACCATGCAATTAAGAAAAAAAAAAAATGATACCACCACCACCACCACTGACCACCCCCACCCACACACCCATACTCCTTCCCCAAATCTCTTTTAAAGGGAATGTATGTTTGGGTGTTTGGGTCCACACCACAACGTCCACAACGTTCGATTATGTAGTTGTCTCATATAGTTAGTTACTGAATTATTATAATATTTATGTATGCAATGAGCTTCTTTTCTTATTCAGTTAACTTTTGAGGATGAATTCTACCCAAACCTATTTAACATGATATCAAAATCAAATTTTTGAAGGCAATGATGGATTTTGGACTCTGGCCCACGCTTGGCGTGCAGGAGGTTGCATTGTTGTGGTGTTTATATATAAAATGGACTCTCTCTACTTGAATTAGCTTTTAGGATGGAGTTTTGTCTATATCCATCTAACATACAGACACAATTCTCCACCACAGTCCACAATTAAGGGCACCAAATGCAGTGACAATTACAAACCCACTGCTTTGTCAGTCTTGTACCTGAATGTTCTCTTCTGTCATCACTCATTAGCCCAAAAGGTACAACCATTAAAGCTAGGAAGGTCCTGGCTTGGGTGGACTTGGTTGCATGGGAACATGATCGAGGGAGAGAGAAAGGGGCTGATTTTTTTTTTTTTTTTTTTCAACAGAGCTCTGATCTGATCATCAGAATCAAACCGGATCAGGTGGGTGTGGAGTGGTCCACTCTCTGGTGGTGTAAGTGCACCAACTGGTTAACCCCTCAAAAAAACAAAAAATAAAAATAAAAAAAGGGCCAAAACCCACCAACAGACCTTGGTGACATTGGTGTGTGCGCGTGTTTGTATTTTTGCAACTTAGTTGAACCAATTATTACCCGGTTGAAAAAAATGTCATAAGAATATCATTATCAAGTCAATATGAAAATCGCTAGCTAGCTAGCTATAGCCCCACACACTCGACACCAATTGTGATGGCACGTGAGAAGTAGCTAGCTGCCACAGCCACACGGGCATACTTCATAGGCTTCTTTGGTTAATTGACTGCTAACTGCCCTATGCTCGGACGCACGAGGGTAGAAGCAGCATATGATTAATTGGATCGCGAGCCTTCGATCTCATCCATTCAAGACTATTGGTGGTGGTGGTATCACGATAAAATATACAAAATACTCTTTATATCTGTCTCTAAATCGTAGAAGTTATGCATTTTTTTTTTTTTTTTTTTTTTTTTTTTTTTTTTTTTTTTTTAAATAGCGATATCCTCATGAATTCTTGGATTGTTGACGTAAATGTTACCAGCCATCTTTACAATTTATTTTGTTCTAGTAGATTTCGAAAGTAGTATATATTAAGTGAAAACGTGAGAATATGATCGATTCATTATTTAAATCGGCAAAAGAAAATGAACTCACAACCTCTTCCATGTGAGAGTTCAGACCATCGGTAACAATAATATGCCGACAACAAATGAGTTGTATAAGAAGTTTGATTCTTTAAAGTTGTGGGTTTGAGGATGGTTGATTATAACATAAACAAGTTTCCTTTTTGTTTCACATTATTCTTAGTAAATTCTAAAAATACCGTAAAACAAGTATGTGAAAATACCATTAATCCTTTTTTTCCAATTCAACCAAAAAAAAAAAAAAAATCCACCATTTGAGAAGCAAAACGTAGTTTGGTATGGCAATTAGGGATTAATTAATCTCTCATCTATGGAAATTGTCTGTAGAGAATGAGTTCATCTTCCTCTGTCTTGAACCAAGAAATTGAGTTTGTGTCTATGTTGAAGTTAGAATATTGGATGACAAGATGAGTTCTATTGAACTGTAGCTTATTGGAAAAAGAAATGCTAGGTATTGCTGGTTCAAATGCTAGAATTGCCGTACATGGTCAAGATTATTAATTTTATCAACTGCTACTTTGAAAGATTTTCCATAACAAAAGAAAAAAGTGGTAAACCTGTCACTTTCAGCAACATTTTCCTGCTCAGGTTAATTATAGCCAACGTTAATAATGCCAATGGAGGAATTTAAAATTAAAAAAAAAAAAAAAATTTCCTCCCAACAGAAAAGTTTGTTAATTATTGAAATGAAAAGTTCATTAGAATTTAGGTTTTCTTTCAAGAGAAATTATTCGTTTTATTACGATCTGAACAAGGTTCAAGTCGAACATATCATCACATGAAGAGAAAGTTATTTCTATTAGCGTGGTTTAGAATATATATATATATATATATATATATATGCATGCATGTATGTATGTATGTATTATTGTCCCTATCACTTCACAATTGTAATTTATCTATGGAAAGGGAAGAGTTGATTTATAATCTAATTATACTAGTAGATAAAGTTTTCGGTCTTGGTCTTGGCTAGCATTATAATGTTTAATTGATGTCGGTCAACACCGTACGTCTTTTCCGATTGAAACTAAAAATAGAATCATTAAGTTATAAAAATGTCTTCCCTAAGAATAATTAAAAAAAAGGTTATAAATATGTCCTTCTGCAGAGGAAATAATTCAACAACAAACAAATTAATTGTTTCTGCACCGCCTAAACACCACACATTTCTGGTTATAACTATGCATTGCGGATATACAATTCTACGTATATACGTAAAGAAATGTAGAGACGAAAATGGATACATTTTTCTGTAGTGAAAATTTTCTAAATTGCGTATTTTGAAGTTCTTATGATCTTTTTTTTTTTTTAAGTTTAATTTTTCATAATTAGTAAATTTACAAACCTTAACATTGAGCTTAAATACTTTGTAAAGAAATATCATAGTAGTAACAAAGGAGAATCCTTTTCCACCCAGTAAAAAATGTGCTTCGTTTAAAAGAAAAAAAGATCAAGTGCTTGATCCGCAAGAAAAAATTTGTTGTAGTCTTATCTTTTAATATAAATTAAAATGCCTATCTAAATTCTAGCTTATCGGTCATACTTTGACTCTCCTCAATCTTCATGCTTCATTAATATATTGGACTATGATAATTCACATAAACTACAATTTCTTCTTGAAAAATGCACGAGGAAAACAACATATTTAATAGAAGGTGAGTATTATCTATAAATCCATATCTAATACTCGTTTTTATTAACAGATTATGCTTAACCTATCAATATTAAAAAAGAAAAATGCCAATCAGTATCGGTTAAGCATTCTTATTATTTCTTACTCTTCTCCACGAGGGGAAAAAAAAAAAAAAAGGCGAGTCTTCTTTAGTACCCGATCATTTTTGCCAATTGTGCTTTTCTTCTATTTTTATTATATATTGTAACCTAGAATATCAATGCATATTTTACAAAATAAAATGTAGGCTCAAGCGAATTTGTAATAAAAAAGATTTTCAACTATTTTGTTATAGATTTGAAATGAGAAAGACTTATTTACATCATTGTTTAATGAACTTCTCCTTTATTAATAATATATATATATATATATATATTTACTTTGCATTCAAAAATATATTGTAAAGATCCCAAAATCGATAACGATAATTTTCCTTGTGAGAAATTGTCACATGATTTATGTACAAGTCATTTATTAATAACAAGAATGATCTTTTTTTTTTTTTTGTCTAATTTTAACTTAAATTTCTTAGAATCAAAATCTTTAATTAAGTTTTATCGAAATAGATATTTTAATTTTTACTATATTTTAAGAATAAATTTGGGTAAAAATTATACAAAATTATCATAAACTAATATATAACCATTAAAAATAACATCCTAATTATAGTATTTTTTTCATAGTCTCTTAGAAAATTCTTTCTAAAAAATGATGAATATGAATAAGTTATTTTTCTGACCCCGCATCCATTTTTTTATTTTTTAAAAATTAATGTAAGGTCGCTTGGAGGAGAGTTCCCAAGAAAAAAGGAAATTGAAAAAGAAAAGAAATGGAAAACTTGAAGGAGAAGGTAAAGGCGTAGCATCCAAACACAACCTGAAGCCGGAAAACTATAAACTGTAGGCTGTACTCGTGTCGTACAGATCGCCACCAATCGACGACAACCACTTCAGATTTCAGAACTTTTTAGAGAGAGAGAGAGAGAAAACAAAAAGAATAAAAAAAGGGAAATGAGTTTTCTCGCGGGAAGATTAGCCGGGAAAGAGGGCGCATACTTTTTCCAGGAATCCAAACAGGCTGTGGGCCGTCTCGCATCTCGGCAGAAACCGCCATCGCCACCTCAACCTTCTTCGTCTCCGGCGCCGACGCCGAGCACGCTTCCCAAGCCGACGTGCTTCCCGAGGTCTTACGCCACTCTCTGCCCACCAATCTCTTCCACGAAAGCTCAATTCCTCTTCGTCCACCACTTACGTAGCTTCCAAATGGGGTCTTCACTCCGACCCTAACAGCAACGGCGCCTCCGTCAATGCCGAGGCTCTCAATCCCCTCAGGGCTTACGTTTCTCTGCCTCAGGTCACCTTCGGCCCTAAAAGGTCCTCTCTTTCTCTGTCTCGATTGTTTATGGTTTACGATAATGGAAAATGGAGATTTTGAGAATCTGCGGCGTGTTTTGGTTTCAATTTTGGTCAAACTCGATTGCAATTGAAGGTTCCGAGGTTCAATGTCACTCACCAAGTTATCAATTTGCACCTGTTTAGCCTTTTAAATGTTTTGGATTTATCATAAATAGTCTCGTGTTCATGTTAGGAGATTCTATTACCTGCAACTAGTTAAATTTAATTTCTATGCAACTGTTTAATCTCGTGTTGAATTCGTCTCGTTTGTATTATGTGATTGGCAATGAATGCAGGTGGCAACTGCCGGAGGCAAACAACTCGGTCTCGGCGTCAACGGCTAATGAATTACGCCGAGACCGGCACCCACCGGTAAATCCCGAGAAGTTGAAGGCTGCAGCTGACGGGCTTGCACAAAGTATGTCCAAAATGCATCTCAAGTGCTTCTTGTTTAGTTTACACAATCTGTATAGATGTGCCTATTGTTGTTATTCTATGATTCCTTAGGAAGATTGGTACTTGTTTTTTTCGTTTTGGCTTTGCCTTCATGTTTTTTTTCCCCTGCGATGCAATTATAAGCTTGGCTGTCATGATTATGGGAAATCATGACTTTTTCCTGCTTTCTCCAGCTAAGTAATCAAAGCTCAAGTTTTTTCTATTTTCTATTTATTTTTTCATTTTCTGGTAGTTGGAAAGGCTTTTGCTGTTGCTACTGCACTAGTGTTTGGTGGTGCCTCTTTAATGTTTGGAATGGCAGCGTCAAAACTGGACTTGCAAAATGTAAGTACATACTTTTTTATTCTATTTTTCACCATGATTTTCTGATTGAAAATATTTATAAACTCATCTATCGTATGGTACTTTACAACTGGTCTACAATACAAGCCATGCGTTTTATTGAGAACTTTATGTTTGTTTGTTGTACGAAGGAGAGAGAACAACTAGCATCAAGAGAATTTGAGACATTGCAGCTAAGTTGGCTCTCCCTAACTTCAAAAAGCTATCGCACACCAAGTTCCCGACTCAAATTTATTAATGAAATGAAAAAGAATAAAAAATTAAAGTACAAATCTGGCCAAAAGGCTGACAATTCCAAAAAATAATTAAAAGAAATAGAACCCGAAGGAAAGGAGACCTCATTAAAATCTAGATCGGATAAAACCCAAGAAGAGAAAAAACCCTGACTTTGGAAAAAGAATGCACAATCCTGGAACTCAAAAAGAACAGACAGAAATATAGAAAACTCAGCTATCTTCCAAAGCCTCAAATCGTTATCAATCCGGCAGCCAAGATCCTTGAATCAGTAGAAAGCGATGAAACTCACTATTTTATTAGCAAATAAGATGAGATACATTCTTTTTCCTTATAGATAAATTATAAAATAAAATAAAATAAAGCCCATGATGTTACCAGTTGCTTGTCTAACTTTTTGATTGTTCTTCTGAATTTCCATTTTCCTTTATTTACTGAAGCCATTAATTAGCTATATAAACAGAGATCTTTATGATAAGGGTGCAGAAATTTATTTTGTGACGTTAAAGTCTTTAATGAGTATTGATTGAACTATGGAAGAGCACTGCGTTCGAGGCACAGAATTTGGTGGATGCACGGTTTATGGTCTGAATCTCTTTAACAATGCATTGGCATGACAAAGAAATAAAATCTCTTGACAATGCAATGTCTTGATCTTCAGATGTTCGGTGATTAAAAGGATTTACTGACGAATCAGTAGTTCTGTCTAAGGTGTACATGGTCGGTTGGAAGAAAAGTACGGAAGACTCATAAATGGGTACACATTTCCCAATAAGCAGGAGTTATTTATTGTCTTTATGGATGTGAAAATCCTTGCCATTGTTATTGATGATACTGCAAGAAAGATTGTTGGCACGTACTGGTTTTAATGTGCCGGTGCACTTGTTTATTAGCTAATTTTTAGCATCCTTTAGTATTATCCAACCAAATCTTTTTAAATTGTTGTCTCATACTTGAATGCTTTTTAATTCTTTGTTTGGTGTTTTTTCTTTTTACACCTAACCTAAGTTCATTAGCAATCTTCGATCCCGTAAGGGTCGGCCAAGTGCTATAGAGTTTTTTGTACGAATAGGCAATTCGTTTCTGATGATTATCATGCTTCCTTGCTGTTAAAGAGACGCTATCTTCCACTCTTTGGTCGTTAATTTTGTCTTAAAATTGCGAAGGAAAGCACTTTCTCAAGAGGTTTTCATACATTTTGACAGAGTGATGATATCCGAACCAAGGGAAGAGACCTTGTCGAGCCAAAACTTGAGGTGTTCAAGACGCAACTACTTCCTTTAAAACATTGGGTATGCCAAAGCAAAGAATTTCGGGATAATATTTATGTATTTCTTTTTTCCTCACTATCTAACTTGAACTTGTAATTTCAGGCCGAAAATATGACGAAGAAATGGCATTTAGAAAGGGAGGAAGATATTAAAGAGAGACCTATAATAAAGGAACTTTCTAAAATGTTGGGCGCAAAGCCATCCAATTGATTTTCATTTATTTCTTCCCCACCTGTCTGTATTTAGTGTGTAAATACTTCCGAGCCAATGCTTAGAACTTTGTATAAGAAGCTAGGGAAACATCAGTTCATGGTTATTTTCCCGGGGAAATAGGTGTTTTAGAAGTGAAATTAGTTGCTCGTTTCTATGAAGCTGTGCAATGGAATGAAATAAAACTTTCTCAGAAAACTCCATTTTCCAATTTACTGCAATTTGTGGTTGGTTATTTGAACAGTTGCAAGATAAATATAGTCATGATCCGCATCATGGGTGGATTTACTGATAATGAATTGAATGGAGGATTTAAATAGTTGCTCTCTTGATTCTCTTCAATGATAACCCCTCGTTTCACCCCAAAAAATTTAAATTTAAAAAATAAAAATAAAAATAAAAAAAGATGCTTTCAGTTGACATGGTAAAATCATGTTTATGATGACAGCTTAAACTTTGTTGGGAACCATAATCCATCAACCTGAAGGTGCAAAACATATGGTGGACGGTTATGAAATCAATTTTACAGTGAAAAAATGGGCTCTATTTTTATTCCTATTTTTCGTTTAAATAAAACATGGATAGGGTCTGTAACTTGTATGCTTAAAAGAATAGATCATATTAATGTAACATTTAGTTCAGTACCATTTTTTTTTTTTCAAGAAAAATATGTTTGTGTGTCTTTGAATGCGCTACTTCATAGCTCATAGTCTAAACCAGCTCCATATTTCCAAGCCTCGAGACGTCGCTTCCATTGATATCTCAACTCTGGCGGGAGTGCACTTAGCAAAGGCCTAGCACAAAATGCAACAACACGAGACACGTTTAAATAGATAAATAATCTTTAATTGCCTCAAAAATAAATAATCGTGCTTTAGCAAAATGTTGTAGATGAAAACATGATTATGAAAATAATAATAATAGTAATTACCTGATTAGAGGTTCTGTAAAGGTTGACAGAAGAGTATACAAACCTAGAATGGTAAAATGCCCAGTGCAGTCAATAAGTACAGGAAAACCAGCCTGAAACATAAAGATCAAAATCACTTTTCTATTTTCATCTAACCATAACTTCCTTTTTAGTAATTTCACTACATAAATAATTCCATGAAGATGATTTTAGATTTCAGTGCTTCATTTTTATTTAGACATTAAAAATAAAAATAAAATAAAATAAAAATAAAAAATAAAAAAAAACACACACACACACACATCTTTGTTGGATAAAAAAGGGCTGTTCTTTCTTTTAAAATACAGTTATTAGTTACCTGTGCAAATATGGATGGAAGAATTTGAGGTTTGGTTATCATAACTAGCCCCAGTGTCTTGGCAAGAGGCCCAAACTGTACAACATCCTGGCAAAAGTAGCAAAACTTTATAAGGAAATTCAACTTCATAAAAAAAAAAGTAAGTTTCCCGAACTATTTTTTGGTGGATCTACCAAAAAAAATGATAAACATAAAGAAATTAACCTGAAGGAATGGTATTAGCACCAGATCGCCTAGCCTCTGAAGAGAAAAAACAGTAAGAGATCGGAAAACCGGGAAAAGAGACAACCAACATGCCAAAAAGAAGAAAGAAAAATATCTAATAATAAGAGTTTACCTGCATACTATGAAAATTGGCATAAAGTAGCTCATTTATAAACTCTGGTGGAACTTTAGTCTCTTGCTTTGCTGACATTGCTCTATGGACAACCAAGCAGCACTAAAGTTGGGCTGCAATAATAAGATCGTAATATAAATTTTAAAATTTTTTTTTCAGAAGATAAAAAATTAAAATAATGGATTTTTTGCGAAAACCAGACATTGACCATGTCGGGATTAAGCAGGGACAAGTTGTGTGCGTCACGAAAGTTGCCGCTGATTGCTTTGTATATACCTTTGTTTTTAGGAAAAAAGAAGGAAAATTCGATGCAGAATGATTAGCTAATTTTTTCCCTCCAGTCTGAAGATTACTAGTTTAAGATTCCAAAGGACTAATTATTATTTTACACCTCCGAAACCACAGAGATAAAGAGTCTGTATGAATATATTATACCACTTGAAAGTCTTTCAAGATGTCTCGTCAAGCTCCCAAAACTGCCGAATGAAACAGGTGACTGTATGCCACTAGCATCACCAAACTGCAGAGAATGGTATCGTAACACTTCTGTATTCCTTTTTGGTATGTGAGGATAATCTATTGGGAAGCTTTAGAAGTGTCTACACCAGCTGTAAAACACGGTTAAAAGCCGCTGGCAATGGGCGGCCGAAGGTGAACATCCCTCGTTAAGAATTTAAAAACATGTCAGATACAAAGCACACATTTTGGATGCACAATCTCCACAACTACAACAGTTAAAAAACCCACAAAATGTTTAGAGTTAAGTCACCTGTCACGGTGTGTTGGGAAAATGCCATAAACGATGTGCTGAATCTCACGATTGAGAGACTCCCTATAAACGTGTATGCAAACATTAACCAATATGAGGACATCACAAAGAGGTGAGAAGGAACTCAAGTTGTGCCAATTCGAAGTCTTTGAAATGACAAGGATTCCATTGAAATTAACAAGGACCAATATGGAAAAGAGATAAATTCTAACGCAACTAGAGCAGCGAAATTGCAAAAACAAATCGAAGTGACCTGATAATCCTGCATTAGATCCTAGTATTCTTCTAGTAATTCTTCCAGTGTAGGTGATCCAGGTTGGGGATCAACATAAGTGAACATGTAAGTAGTACAATCCGTAGGACCTGAACCCGTAGGAAACGCCTACAAATCTTTACTTTTCAGCACATGCTTGATACTCAAGATAAAGAGAGGATGATTTCTTATATCTACTAACCTCCCAAAAGCATTGGACTTTCAAAGTTCCAATCTTCCTTACTGATGAACTACTATAAATAATGTCACTGGTAGTATTATCAGGTAAGCCACAAGCGCAAGATCCAACAACAAGGCAGACACCATCCGGCTTCCTTCCAGATCTTATCTATAAATTAAAACAGATACGAGGACATGTTAGCAAAGGTACAGAATTTTACATATGTGTGGCCCAGTTTAAATACCCCGGTCACTTGAAATTCGTGTTACAGGATCACCATTAGATGTAATGTCATCAAACATATTTTTTGAATATTGTTTCTGGGAAGAACAGACATTATCAGTTGTGCACGAAACAAAAGGCTTACCTGCTTTACAATGGGTGAAAAGTTCCCCATTGCATCAATTATGAGGCAAGATGACAAGACTTTCCCATCGGTTGCATCAATTATGAGGCAAGATGACAAGACTTTCCCATCCGCAAGTAGTGTGACCTATGTGAAAAGTCATAAGCATTAAGTTATTCAACAGTTCATTAACTATAACAAATTTATGATTAAAAACATGTGAAATATTATTTTCTAATACCTGTACTAGGCACTAGTGTCCTGAAAAACCCATGTTCGAAACTACGTCCTGATATGCTCAGAAGTCATAATTACCAAACCACCATACTTAGATTTAAGCCAAACAATAACTAGGACATATTCAAAATTTTAAAATAAATAATAATAAAGTGTGTGTGTGTGTGTGTTGGAAAGATCATCCTAAAAGCTAAGGTAGAGTATCGTCTTTTTGCAACTTAGTGCTAAGATATAACTATTATTAACCTAACTTATCAAATATAATGATGGCACCTGAATGAAGTCTTTCGAAGTGTCAGAAACTCACGACTGCGTCCTCATATATGTCAATGCTAGAGAAACTGCAACCTTCAAAGATGACCCCACCAAGGGAAACGAAACGGTTCTTCATAATCTCAGTAAGCTTTGCAGATCTGTGAAATAGAGAAGAACTTGGAATTGAGAGATGAGCTGACTTTTCAAGAGTATCTGCAACAAGAATACACCAGACAGAAAGTTAAGCTACACTCCCTAGTAAGGTATTCAATGCTTCGAAGAATGGATTTATATCAATCATCTTGATTTTAGTATGTTAAACAAAGGAAATCAAATCAAATGAAGTACATATAACGTCGAAGAATGAAAGACAACTCACGATATGCCAAGATTACGGATATTTTCGACCTAAATATCACCTTTCCCTCCAAATCCACATCTGTTCCGTGCACGGAATGACAAACAAATTACGAAAATAAGTAGGATATCTTTGATACTGTAAGTGAGAAAAGAATGTAATTGTAGTGCCATTCTTTGCAATGGTTTGTGACAGGGAGAGTCCTTATAATACCGCATTAATGGTAAAAGTTGCACAAAACTACCATGGCCTTGCAAATTGATTTTGCTTAACTTGGAAAAAAATGAATAGGTTTCTGAATGTTAAGAGTTACAGGATTAAATTTCGCTGCAGCAATTTCGTCAATATCTTCTTCGCCTAAAATTCCGACTTTAACAAGTTCTAGAAGCTCTTCTCTTGAGATGTTCCATTCCTGCTCCCTCTGATCATTGACCATCGAAACATCGTTGACGTTACGTACAACATTTCAGTGAAACACAGAAAGTTTTTGTCATTATCCCTTATTAATATTGCATTACCTCTTTTAAAATATTTCTCTCAACTATGGCTACTCGGAGACCTTTGGAACACGAGGCCGTGGCAATGAAGATTCCCAAGGTCCCTCCACAACCACATAAAATCTATCCAAAGCCTTCTCCGCTATATCAGAATCACCAAATGAACCAGGCATAGTGGAAACCGCTTTCTGGGCTCTTGCACAACTAAAACACGCAAACGAAAATCATCAAAAACACAGAGAAAAATTTATTTGAAAAAAAAAAAAAAAAAAGGAAGAAGTTACAACAAGAAAGCAAATTTAGTGAGACCTGTTTGAGCAGAACAAATAGAAGACCAAAGTTGGTCTAGCCTCTTCAAGGCTCGATATGAGCTCCACCAGGCCCCACCAACTTCCCCACTAACTGAAATGCTCTCCATTATTCTCTACCACAAAACAAAAGCAACTTAATGTATACAAAATTTTCAACAACAGAAATAATAGCAAATTAATAAGACGAGCAAAAAAGTATATGAAGATGAGATTTGAGGTAAAAATTATACCTGGGTTCTAGAAGGAAAAGCCTGCATTTTTAAGCACGGGCTTGTGGAAGCTCTGAGTCTTCTCCATGAGGAAAGGGGCATGGTTTTGGGTATCTGAAGTTCACCCCGTTACTGGATTGGAGCTGAAGCAATACCATAATTTCTTAGTCAGGTTCTTTTTCCTCAGCTTGTCTGTTTGTTTGTGCCTGGCTTGGTTCTCAGTGAAAGGAAAACGTAGGCTTCGTTTGGTTTAAATTAAAAATTTTAAATTTTAATAATAATTTTTATTGATTTTTTAAAAAAATAAAAAAATAAATTTAAAAAATTTAAAAAAAATTAAAAAAAAAATAAAAATTAAGATAAAAATTTTAAATTAAAATTAACTAATCAGCCGAGCGTACGAGTATTGAGTCTCGAATCGCTCTGCGTGCCAAAACTGGACACGTGAACTGCCACTACCATAAAGTTGTGTAAAAGAATATCCTAGAAGAACCAAAGCCTAGTCAACACCGTGACCGTCAATATGTGATTCATGTGTAAAAGTATTGCTGTTTTGATTATTAGTTCATTTTTTTTTTTAATTGTTTAAACTGCTATCAAAGGTATTTCCTGTGTTGAAAACTTTTAAAACCGCTTTCATTGAGGTGTATGTATAAATTATACCTGGATAATTCATTTCATTGTTTGAATCAAGCCAACCATAAATTATTCTAATTGCTAATATTAATCTGTCTACCCCTTAAAAAATAAATTTAATCGTACTTAATTGCATTTCACGTTCCAAATTTTGGATGATTCAATCCATCTTTATTGGGCGAAAGGGAGGATATCTCGATCGGGAAAGAGAATGGGGAAATACCATATGACCCAATATATCTGACAAGTCACACTATTCTAGTGATTTTTTATCCATAATTTTTATGTTAAACTTTTCAGGAATCCATTTCGTGTTAAATGGGTCGTAAACGGGTTTTTCGTGTTAAATGGGTCATAAACGTGTTTGTTTTCATACCAACCCGTCGGGCCGTTTAATAATCGTGTTCACGTGTCGTGTCGTGCTACGCGTTTATTAAACAGTTCGTGTTCGTATTTAGATTCCTGGCCCGTTTATTAATGTGTCGTGTTCGTGTTCGTGTTCATGCTAATCGTGTCATGCCGTAATCATGTTGGCTCAAACACGGTCCGCGAACACAAATTGCCAGGTCTATGTATAATTCACTTCATAAGATATTCATATATTACTTAAGGGGTATTTATCTTTGTGAATTATTTAGACATTCTAACTTTTATTTATATAACCTATTTTTTTTAGCAAAAAAAATTTTTAAATATGAGTTTATAAATAAAATAATTGTAAAATTAATCTAACAAGTGTTATAGCCGTTTCTTCTGAGATTGTATTTATACATCTACTCTCATAGAAATTAGGGGGCATTCACCTATAACCTATTCATGTATCACGTAGGGGCATCCACCTTCTCGGGTTATTTAGACATTTTAATTTCTATTTCTATAACCTTTTTTTTTTAGCAAAAAAAAAAAAATTTAAATGTGAGTTTAAAAATAAAATACTTGTAAAATTAATCTAACAAGTGTATAGCCGTTTCTTCTTAGATTGTATTTATACATCTACTCACATAGAAGTTATGTTACAAGTTCATTAGGATTCTCAATCTTGAATGTATTTTGTGTCGGTGTTTACTATCAAAAAAAAAAAAAAAAAAAAAAGACAAAACAAAAACAAAAACAAAAAGGAACATGTAAAGCCTATTTGAGGTTTTTATTTCAAGTAATCAGCCCAAATAGTCACTAAATTCTTTATAAGACGACAGTTTAGTCCCTATTTTATTATTATTATTATTTGTTGAAATGACCCGAACTTTTAAAATATTGGTCGTTGGCCATTGGCCATTATAGTTCTTTCTGTCCAAAAATGTTAAATTTCTAACAGAATCAGTAATTTGATAAGATATTTTAGTAATTTAATAATAATTAATTTAATAAAAATTAAAAAAATCATTTAAAAAAAAACTAAAATTCATCACTCCTCTCTCTCTCTCTCTCTCTTCTCATTCCTTAGATCGATGGATGGGGGTGGGGTGGGGGGTGGTTGGGTTTAGGGGGTTGGGGCCTAAGCTCGGCAAGGGGTCGGACAGGGTTTGGAGGGGGTGCGACGCTTCATTTTGTGTTCGAATTTGAAGGGAGGGGGGGCAACCCAGATCAGATTGGAGTTTGGGAGGGGGGGGGGGGGGTTGGGGCTCTAGATCTTGGAAGGAAGGGCTAGATCGGAAGTTTTTTTTTTTGTTGAGGGACTCGTCATCGGTTTCTGTGCCACCGGTTGAGCGAGGTCTACACGGGTCTAATGCAGGGTGGAGGGGGCTCATCGCTGGCGATGACTCTCTCTCTTTCTCTTCTTCTTCTCCTTCTTTCCCCTCCCTTCTGGCGACTCCCTCTGTACTATCTGCCGACTCCCTCTCTCTCCCCTCCAGCAAGTACTCCCCTCCGGCAGCTCCCTCCCTCTTTGCTAAGAGAAAAGAAAGAAAGAAAGAAAGAAAAATTGAATGAGAAGATAAATGAGTAAGGAAATAGAAAATTAAGGGATACTTTGGTCGTTTTATTATAAAAATTATTATTTGAATAAGATTCTGTTAGAAATTTAACAGTTTTAAAAGGAAAAGACTATAATGACAAATATTTTAAGAGTTCAAGGTTATTTTAATTAAAAAAATACAATAGAAACCAAACCGTTACTTTATAAAAAATTTGAGGACTATTTAGACCGGTTACTCTTTTATTTCTCCCGTTGAAGCTTCTAGTTTTTATCTTGTCCGAAAATATTGTTTCTTTCTTTCACGCAGAGGAACTAGAAGTGTCCCACATTGAAAACGAACAAGTGTTCTCACGTCATGGTACAATATATAAATGGCCTCACTCTCGCAACGACAGAATTTTGGGCTTCTTGTTGAATGGGCTCTCTTTTCAATCTGACGTTTTACATGCCCAGCAAAAAAATCCGAAATCTCAACATTGACCAGGTAAGATGCTACACAATCATCTTATCTGAACCAAATACTAGCTTTTTTTTTTTTTTTTTTTTTTTTTTTTTTTTTTCATCTTATCTGATTGTTTCTTTATTCTCTGTCCGGCTGCTGCAGGAAATTGGAACTCTATTATCATTTTGGATAATAAATCAATAAATAAAGTTTGAGATTTTTTTATCCCGATGAACTAGTACTGGGAAAACAAATATAGAGTTTTTTCTTCCTGGATTGCTAAATTCTAAATTGTTTTGGCAGGTGAACTCTCGAAACCGTAATAAAGAAACAAGTAAATGGCAAGAGTCATCTTGACCCCAACCATTAGCTCCAGCTCCTTTCCTATAAACATAAGCAGCCAAAATTTCAGAAAAACAAACACCACAAATGGATTGCGTTTCGGCATAAAAGCGATGCGGATAGAGAAGCCTTTGGAGGAATTGTACAATGTGAAGGTGGAGCGGAAAGTATCATCGGAGCGGCTGACGGAGCTCGGGGTCTCGAGGTGGTCGATGTGGAAGACCGGGAAGTGCAAGTTGCCGTGGGACTGGCAGGTGGATCAGCTGGTTTACATTGAGGAAGGGGAAGTGAAAGTGGTGCCTGAAGGCGCCAGCGCTTCATGCAGTTTGTCGCCGGAGATCTCGTTCGCTATCCCAAGTGGTTCGAGGCTGATCTCTACTTCAATGGTCCGTACCAAGAACGTTATAGTTTCCGAGCTTACGGCGATGATTAGGCTGGTAGTGGATTTCACACAGATATAGGATTCAGGTTTCACATTTCACATTTGTTTTTCTATGTTGTATGTTGTAGTAGTTAGTTTATCTTTTAAGGGCTATTTGTAAGGATTTCAAGTCAATGAATTTGTCTTTTTTTCAACCAACTTTAGCATGTACTATAACAAATTCCAGAGAAGATATCCCTTGCATTGAATGGAACAAAAGAAACTGAAAGATCACAATTTTTGCTTGCATTATACAAGAAATATCACGAGGACATATCTCAATAAAGCAAATTCCTTATAATACACGCCTCCATAGCTGAAGAGGAACATAATCTATAACCCAAAAACAATGCAACTGCTATGATATCCACAAAACCCGACTTTCAAATTTCGGTATATCCCTCTCTCAGCATAGGAGTCACAAGGAACGGAAGGGAATTGAAGCCATTTGGTCCACAAAAGCCAGCTTCTTTGATCCAGATAAAATTCACGATTTTCAGCTCATGGGGATCTCAGCTTCCGGCAGAAGTTCGTGCCTTTGGGCTTGTAGTAATGGCAACAGAGGACACAAATTTTGAGACAAGAACGGCCTCGTTGCTTACAGCATTGGAAGCAGCCAGATCTTCTACACGCTTCCAGGTTGATTCGTGCTTCTCTGTGTTTCCCTGTCCTTGACTTCATCTTCTTGGAATCTCTCCGAGCATTCATCAAAAAGTGCTTGATCAGCATCTGAGAAGATCTTTCTCACATTCAGTGTCAAACTCTGAACAGCTTGATTCCAATGACTCCGAGAATTTCTCTCCAAAGCTGGCAAGACTATAGGCAGAATCACTTGGCGGTTCTGGATTATCAAATTTCTTATGTGATCATTGTTCCACAAAAACAATGTTCGTTCCGCTACCTGCCATGCAAAACCAAAAAGGAACAAAATACCGTTCAGCACATTGCCTTCCTACTTTGGATACATCAAATTTTACTATGTGACTAAGTCTTCAATTTTGTGCCAAGTCAAAGAAAAGTAACACAAATAATGCAACTTTTTTTTCTTTGCATGCTACTAATTTTGACGTCTATCAAAGACAAACATGTTGCTTGTAGCTTGTTTGGACACTAACTTGCTACCTTCGAATGATAATTCCGTTGGCCTGCATTCTTTTTCATTTACACCTAGAAAGAGACCACGGGACTATTTCTCAGCACACACAAAACTCATCAACTGCTCCGGCAAAATAAAGCTTTAGCTGTTTTACCATCTAAATTTGCGCTTGGAAATTCATTAAGCAATCTTTTAAAGGACAATATCATCAAGAATAATCTAGCTCTTAGCAAATTTAGTTACTCAAATTATGAAAATAAAAATTGTAATCTGTACAAAGCTTAATATCATCCTAGCAACTTTTGAAAGAGCCAAAAAAACAAATTGAATGGTTTTAAAAAGTGCACATCAAGGTAATGTCAATGTGAATTTCGGGAAGATGGACTTGATCCCTGAGGCCAACGGAGAGAGAGAGGGGGGGGGGGGGGGGGGGGGGTTGTGTGGGAAATCTCCTTTCAGTATGGAACATAACACAAACTACAAAATACACTCCGGGAATGGATTGGAAAAGAAACAACTGAAATGGAGTGAAGGATTCATCTCAATGGAAGAAGTTACAACAAAGCAAAAGGAAAAACGTAAACGATAAATAACAGGGAAAAAAAAAAAAAAAAGCAGAAAACAAGGAAATGAGAAATAAAAAAAAAAAAAAATCAGATTCGTTAATGTATGAAAAATAGATTAGTACCTGAAAATGAAAGCTGTTGAGGCAGCGACCAATTTGGCGGAATAAAGGGACCATGCAGCGTTGAAATTCTGCTGGCTGAGTGGCTTCCAAAATTTCTTCCAATTCAGTCAGGAACATAACCTCCTTTGAACTATTAGTCACAGGCCAATACTTCAAAAGACCTCCAATCACAGTATCGGCAAGCTTGACATCTTTCTCCACAAATTGAGTAATGCAATACAAAAGCTGCTGATGGTACATTGACGCACACTTGGGCTTATGAAGGGGTATCAAAGCACGGACAAGGAACAGCTTATGCTCTTCCTTTAATGGCAAAGCAAAACCATTGATTATGCTTCCCAATATCTCAAGCAACTCCGCTATCCCATTGTGCTTTTCGGTCTCAAAAATGAAACGATAGAAGATATTGTTGATAGCTTTCCTAATGAATGGTCGATGCACCATGAACTTCCCGTAAATCCGGTGGAGGATCGTCTTCAAGTAATCTCTCTCTCTTTGGTCCTCAGAATCAAACAAGTCCAGCAGTCTCAACACAAAAGAATGGTCAATATACCGTTTTGCTAGCTTGGCATCTGTCTCGGATGAAGCAACAAATCTCAGCAGAATTTCATATACAATCTGAAGGTGAGGCCATGCGGGTTCCATGGTCAGTTCCTCCTCTTCCAAGTCATACATTTCAAGAACCCTGTTCTCATGACTCAAAGATGGGAATGTTCGAAACAAATTGACCACCAACATCTTCGCCATCTCTTGCATTACCACCTCATTAAACTTGGAGTTCACTGACGAAATGTAATCCACAAGCTCAAGCAAAGTTTGCCTCTTGATATCCTTTTCTCTAAGATTGCTCGAGGTGTCGCTAAAATCGAATACCACGCAGCACATATTCAGTTTCTTGACAAACAAATTCTGCTTCTCCGAATTCGGGACATCTCGGAAACTCGGCAAAGGCTCATAAACCCCAGAAACCAACAAAGGACCCACTTGGGTTGCAATGGCACCTGATTTCTTTGCTTGATTCGATTTGTTCCCACCAGCAAGAGTCCCATTACTAGAGCGGGAAATGCCCAAGTCCGAATTCGAAGGTTTCGATAAAGCCGAAGAGAGTTTAGAGACGTTACTCGTATTGGGTCCGTTAGAAGAGTTCACAGAAGAATAGCCATTGTTGACCCCACCATCGCCGTACGAATCACCTTGGGATGATTTTGAGGGTTTCCGAGGAATCTTACCCAGTATTTGTTTGATCATATCCACAAAACTCTCCGGAGGAAAAAAAAAATACAAAAAACAAAAACAAAAACTATAACCCAAAACACTGACAATAAATACGAAGCTAATTTTTCTACTACCTTAAAAAGATTGCTCAAATCATTATACGGAAGAAGAAATTGTACACAAAGGGCAACTAAAACCCTAACCAGATTCTTTCATACCCTAGCTGGTGTCAATGAAAAGGCCTCGTAATTTCAAAAAACGAAGAGTAGTTTGAATTGAGCAGAAGAAGAGAAACTGAAGTCGGAAGAAATTGAAAAGGTACGGAATAACAGAGGGTATGAAGCTATAACTTACATTGACGAGCCGTGATGGAAGGAGTGGGTACGGGAAAGTGAGAGAAAACGAGAGAAAATCAGAAAAACCGCGAGAAATCTGAGCTGGAAACTGTGTCCTCCGACTAAGATAAACCCTTCGGCTTGAGAGAGAGAGAGAAAGAGAGAGAGGGAGGGAGAGAAGGAATTGAAATATACGAAAATGAAAAGAAGAGAAAAGTTAAAAATAATTATAAAAACCGAAGAAAAGGAAATGCCTTTTCCATACACAGTTGAGCTCCTCTATAGTCTCTCGTCCTCTTAATCAATTACAGCCCACAATCTCTCTCTCTGAGGACTGTGAGTCTGTGACTTCAATTGTTTCTTCTTCTTCTTCTTCTTCTTCTTTTTTTTTTTTTTTTTTTGAATTCAATTTCCATTTTCTAAACAAATTAAAGAACATAAAAATAATGTTTCTTTTCTTTTTTGGTTAATAGGCCCTTTCATGCTAGTTGCTAGTCCGTATCATTGATTTTGAGAAATTATACTGTAAGCTTTTTTTTTTTTTTTTTTTGGACAATTTTAATCCATGATATTGAAATCGACCAAACATTTTTTCAATTTAATGGAGATAATCACAGTTTTATTAACATTAAGAGTATTATTAACATTAAGTACTAAAGGTTAAAAAAAATTATGCTATTGTGCAATTGACAAAGCATTATTTATCTCAAATTTTCAAAACCTTCCGTCAATTTTAATCTACTAAGAATTAAAATGATAGATACGTACAGTTTATAGAATAATACTAATTACTTTTTCCCAAGAGAAAAAAAAAATACCAGCTACCTTTTTTTTCTTTTTTTTTTTTTTTTTTTTTCACATGAGGGAAATTCAAAGAGCTTTTAATTACCTTTTTATGTCCCACTTAACGTTAATAAGGGAACAAATGCATATATAAGCCCCAAATGAACCCCTGTTGCAAATTTAACCTCCGTTCTAACTGATTTTTTATTTTTATTTTTTTTAATTCAATTTTTATGACAAAAGACCAAAAACCCCTTAATTCATCTTCAGAGGAAAAAAAAAAAAAAAGTCCGGCTGCTTTCCGGCATGACCAGGCCGGACCAGTGCCAGTCATGCCGGAAAATGTACTGGTCCGGCCGGAATTTTTTTTTTTTTTTATGACTCATCTCACGGGTTTTCTGGACTCGGGTTTTTTTTTTTTTTTCTGATTTTTGAAAAAATATATATTTTATACATTTTGTGGCATGACCAGGCCCTGGTCATGCCGGATTTGTACATTTTCCGGCATGACCAGGCCGGACCAGTGCCAGTCATGCCGGAAAATATACTGGTCCGGCCGGAATTTTTTTTTTTTTTTATGACTCATCTCACGGGTTTATTTTTTTATTTTTTTTTTATCACTCATGTCACGGATTTTCTGGACTCGGGTTTTTTTTTTCTGATTTTTGAAAAAATATATATTTTATGCATTTTGTGGCATGACCAGGCCCTGGTCATGCCGGATTTGTACATTTTCCGGCATGACCAGGCCGGACCAGTGCCGGTCATGCCGGAAAATGTACTGGTCTGGCCGGAATTTTTTTTTTTTTTTTATGACTCATCTCACGGGTTTATTTTTTTATTTTTTTTTATGACTCATCTCACGGGTTTTCTGGACTCGGGTTTTTTTTTTCTGATTTTTGAAAAAATATATATTTTATACATTTTGTGGCATGACCAGGCCCTGGTCATGCCGGATTTGTACATTTTCCGGCATGACCAGGCCGGACCAGTGCCAGTCATGCCGGAAAATATACTGGTCCGGCCGGAATTTTTTTTTTTTTTTTATGACTCATCTCACGGGTTTATTTTTTTATTTTTTTTTATGACTCATCTCACGGGTTTTCTGGACTCGGGTTTTTTTTTTTCTGATTTTTGAAAAAATATATATTTTATGCATTTTGTGGCATGACCAGGCCCTGGTCATGCCGGATTTGTACATTTTCCGGCATGACCAGGCCGGACCAGTGCCGGTCATGCCGGAAAATGTACTGGTCCGGCCGGAATTTTTTTTTTTTTTTATGACTCATCTCACGGGTTTTCTGGACTCGGGTTTTTTTTTCTGATTTTTGAAAAAATATATATTTTATACATTTTGTGGCATGACCAGGCCCTGGTCATGCCGGATTTGTACATTTTCCGGCATGACCAGGCCGGACCAGTGCCAGTCATGCCGGACCAGTGCCAGTCATGCCGGAAAATGTACTGGTCCGGCCGGAAATTTTTTTTTTTTTTTTTTTTATGACTCATCTCACGGGTTTTATTTTATTTTTTATTTTTTTTTTTTGGCTCACATATGGGCTCTCGGGTTTTCCTGACAGGGACGGACCGGTACCGGTCCGGCCCGGTCCGGAAAATTTGATGTTTTTTTTTTTTTTTCACATATGGGCGGATTTTCCGGACCGGACCGGACCGGTACCGGTCCGGCCCGGTCCGGAAAATCTGAGGTTTTTTTTTCACATATGGGGTCTCGGGTTTTCCTGACCGGACCGGACCGGTACCGGTCCGGCCCGGTCCGGAAAACCCGAGAGCCATAATTCCCTCTTTTTTTTTGCCCAACAAATGGACTCTCGGGTTTTCCGGACCAGTGCCAGTCCTGCCGGAAAATGTACTGATCCGGCCGGAATTTTTTTTTTTTTTTTATGACTCATCTCACGGGTTTGTTTTTTTATTTTTTTTATGACTCATCTCACGGGTTTTCTGGACTCGGGTTTTTTTTTTTCTGATTTTTGAAAAAATATATATTTTATGCATTTTGTGGCATGACCAGGCCCTGGTCATGCCGGATTTGTATATTTTCCGGCATGACCAGGCCCTGGTCGAGCCGGATTTGTACACTTTGGTTTTGCTAAAAAAGTTTTTGACTCCTAAGTAATATTTTAAATTTATACTCCTAAGTTTTTAGGTAAGCCATGCTCTAGCTTTTTCGCTTTTTTTTTTTTTTTTTTCAAATCGAAAAAAATTTTTGTTTAAAAAAACCTGTTATTGCTAAATAAGAGATGAAATTAATATATATATATATAGAGCAACGACCATCATAGTATATTTTTAACTATCACAAAAGAATGGGTGGTTGTTGGATGATTCACCTATGTGAATATGATAGACCCCGTAGTGATCGGGAAAAAGAAGGTTTTAAAAAAAAAAGGATAGCACCACGGTACGGATAATTTCAATTCCGGACCGGCCTAAATGTCCGGTTAGGGCGGCATGCCGGTCCGGAGAACCCGAAGGTGTTGTGAAAAACTTGTTAAATTGTCTTAAATTTTTTTTTTAATTAAAATTACGCACATTTAAATTTTTTTAAACATAACTATATTATTTTCTATCCAAATTGAACACAAGAAGTATAATAATTCAATGACATATCAGTATCTAGAAATGATACAAAAATCTTCTTAGTTTATTGTTAAACTTTATGTATAATTTTTTATCTCTTATGAGTGCAAACTTTAGATAGTTTATTGTTAAACTTTAGGTATAATTTTGTATCTCTTATGAGTGCAAATTTTAGATAGTTTATTGTTAAATTTTATAATTTATTTTTTTGAAATTTAATCACGGTTCTCCGGATCGGGGTGTTCTCCCTTGTCTTCTTTTTTTAACCGGACATGCCGGTCCGGAATTGAAATTCTCCGGACCGGGGTGTTCTACATTTGGTTTATTTTTTTAACCGGACATCCGGCCATGTCGGTCCGGAATTGAAATTCTCCGGACCGGGGTGTTCTCCCTTGTTTTCATTTTTTAACCGGACATGCTGGTCCGGAATTGAAATTATCCGTACCGTGGTGTTATCTTTTTTAATTTTTTTTTAATAAAACGTTCTTTTTCCCGATCACTACATCTAATAAATAGAAAAGAAATTACGGGGTTTATCATATTCACATAGGTGAATGATCCAACAACCACCCATTCTTTTGTAATAGTTAAAAATATACTATGATGGTCGTTGCTTTATATATATATATATATTAATTTCGTCTCTTATTTAGCAATAACAAAGTTTTTTTTTTAAGCTAAAATTTTTTTAGATTGGAAAAAAAAAAAAAAAGAGCGAAAAAGCTAGAGTACGGCTTACCTAATATGACGTAGTATAAATTAAAAATATTACTTAGGAGTCAATAACTTTTTTAGCAAAACCAAAGTTTTTTTTTTTTTTTTTTTTTTTTTTTACTTAAACTTATTTATATTTAAAAAAAAAAAAAACCCAAAAACACAGAGCACAACGAACAAACTGTTTTTCTGGCCCGGCATGACCGGCCCCGGTAAGGCCGGTTCAGATATCACGCCAAATTGGGACTGGTCAGGCCTAAGTCTGGCGTTTTTTTTTTTCAAATATCATAAAATTTAAGTAAAAAAAATTTCCAGAACAGTACATTTTCCGGCCGGACCAGTACATTTTCCGGCAGGACTGGCCCTGGTCCGGCCTGGTCATGCCGGAAAATGTACAAAATATATATTTTTTCAAAAATTGTAAAAAAAAAAAAAATTCCGGAACAATACATTTTCTGGCCGGACCAGTACATTTTCCGGCCGGACTGGCCTTGGTCCGGCCTGGTCATGCCGGAAAATGTTCAAAATATATATTTTTTCAAAAATTGTAAAAAAAAAAAAAATTTCCGGACCAGTACATTTTCCGGCCGGACTGGCCCTGGTCCGGCCTGGTCAGGCCGGAAAATGTACAAAATATATATTTTTTCAAAAATGATAAAAAAAAAAATTCCGGAACAGTACATTTTCCGGCCGGACCAGTAAATTTTCCGGCCGGACTGGCCCTGGTCCGGCCTGGTCAGGCCGGAAAATGTACAAAATATATATTTTTTCAAAAATGATAAAAAAAAAAAAAATTCCGGAACAGTACATTTTCCGGCCGGATCAGTACATTTTCCGGCAGGACTGGCCCTGGTCCGGCCCCCCTCTTTTCGGAACCTCTTTTCCCGTCCTTCAGATCCTTTATCTATCTCATATATCTTTTTTTTTTTTTTTTACTTGTAAAGGGTATTTTAGAGAAAACAAAAAATTGATTAATGAAGGAGGTTAGTCTTGCAATGTTTTCTCTCTTGAGGTTAGTCTTGCATCAGTTTCCCATTTTAATCCCTTATCTGCAAAGGCCCCGTTAATAAGTGAGAAGCACGTGTTTGTGAGTCAAAAAATAGCCCTCAAAGGGCATGGTGAATGGTGATGACAGGTGATATATATATATATATATAGGGAACATGTTAATGTGATGTCTGTGGATTGCGTTCGTTTTGAGTCATTTGAGACCAGTCCTTCACTTCACAACTTCTACAACTGCTTTTCAAAGATATTTTCTCTCTCTCAACTTTGTCCAGCTTTTTATTCTTATTGCCTATGAACACCACTTCGTGAGCTTAGAAAATTAAAATTTTAGAGAAATCATTATTTCAGTCACTCATCTTTTAAAAAAATTTAATAGATTTTGATACCTTCATGTTTCAATAATCTCGTTGTAGTTTTTTTTTTTTTTTTTTTTATATCATCTTGATATTTTATGATCATTTTTAGAGACGTGAAAATGTCTCTTTTGCATTTTAATCTAAAAATGTTTCTTAAGAATAAATATTTAACAAATCTTTAAAACGAAATTAATATTGTTGTTCATTAAGTTATAAAGCACCTATATCTATTAAAATTTCATGGTCTGTTTATTTTAAACCAATTATAAATCACGAAAATAACTTGATAACTAATCCTGTTGTAAGAGATGGTAACGGCATTTCAATTTCCAAGAATGAGAAAGACGGCAATTTCGACAGCAAGTAGTTTTGCACAAGGCACTTGACTATTTAACTAAGAGGAAAGAGGAGCCGTTACGTGAGACTTTTTTTTTTTTTTTTTTTTTTACCTTTTTCACATTTGAATTCAATCCAATAACCTAACAATGGGTGATCGCGTGAAGTTCTTTTTTTTTTTTTTTTTTTAGAAGATAATCCTCTAAATTTAACATGCTACCTAGATACTGACAAAAGTATTCCATGAAAGCCCTAAAATCGGTTAATATGCATCAGCAAAGAGCGTATCACTCCAATCTCACCAAATATACAAACTTTTAGAAGACATGAGGGCATGATATATCAAAAAGAATACATAAGACATAATGTCAGACATTCTAAATTGAACATTCTAAATTGAATACTAGACTGATCGAAATAAACCTTCACATTTAAGATCCTCTGAAGATCACCCAACACTCAAAACATTTTGACCACGGATACACCATGATAGCTCATTACTGCCAGATCACCCCCATTCGGTCATACAAATAAAATCTTTTAGAAGCTGTGTTTTGAACCTGGAGCCATGTATCAACAAATTTTGGTTTTAAAAGCAAAAACCATTTTGGGTAAATTCTCCAACACCCAAATACACAACTTACTGCTGCGGTTATTACTAGTTTTACTATTACACAAGCCATCCGATCTTCCAAAGACGGACATTGTTGCATGGTCACCAGTTTGCCATAGAAGTTGGCTCCTCAAACAGAAATGGCTTGAAAAATGAAACAAATTAAGGGCAACTTTCCAAAACCAGTTAATGTCAAACGAGCTTCTTCTCCAGTAGTTGCTCGTCTGCTCTGTCACTAGGGCAAAACAGCGAATTTTCAATAAAAAGACCAAAAAATATATATATATATATATATTGGGCTTATTTGCATTTGAATGCGTTTAAATGATCTGCTAAAAGAATTTCTGGTCTCTAGAATAACTTTCTGTCAAAATTAAAAAATGACTTAAAAAAAAATCTAAATACACTTTAAAATTTGGATAAAGTTTACGATAAACATTAAAATTTTATTTTAACATTTTTAATACTTATTAGATAACTTTAAAATCATTGACTTCAAAATCTCTTTTAAAAAGGTAGTTCCCAAACACTAAATGAAAAATCAAACCTTTTGCTGCTCTTCTTCTAGTGACTAAAAGTAAAAGTCAAAACTCTGTAAAACATGTCCATAAAACTGCATCTCCCTCAACCCCATTCCCACACCCTTTTTTCTCATTCTCAAGAACAGACAACAAAAAGGGAAAGAGTCAAACAGTTACAATGGCATCCATACAGTAGTAATCCCAGTAACAACCAAATCACATGATCAAATCCTGAGTTTGTTTCCTCCTAAATCTTTTTTAGTTTTTGATTTGTTCTCGTTGTGTTCTGTGCTTTTTACACAAGAGATTATTGTGCTTTTTGCACACTACTTGCAAGGGAAACACAGATCACAATGTCATCTCCTACACTACCACACATACAAACATTGAGCACGATAAATTAGAGGGAAAAGATTTAAAAAAAAAAAAAAAAAAAAAAAAAAAAAAAAAAAAAAGCCTTTGGTTTGTGCAAGCACAGTATCTTCTCTGCACTGTACATTACAAACACACAACACTGGAGCTAATGCCAAAGAACTAATTTCTCCTTTTGCTGTGCCCAAATGAATAAATTTCATCTCTTCCTGCGTTTCGGCTCCACCTGGGGTAAAAATTTCAGGAGCCAACATCCCATTACACGTAAGAAAAGAGAGTCCTCAAATGAAATCATTTTTTAAAACAGTATTCAATCTGGTTATCACTTATCAATCGAGTATGGTCAGTGGTAACCCGACTAGGCATATTGATTAACTGTTCGCTGTTATCTGTATCCATATGGTAAAATATCTTCTTTGCCACGATCAGATTTTAGGATAAGCCAACAAGGTTTAATTGCATCAAGTGCCTACTATCAAAGATCTAACGATGACAATCAAATAATTTTAATGAGACCTTTCTCTACAAAACCAGGAAAGTAATGAAATTATTGACACGCATTGGCCCACAGGCCACAGCATCTTCAAAGTTAATAAACTATTGCTAACAGTGAACGGTTATCACATTCACCATAATATATTCAACAAGACAACAAAAAAGAATCAGGACGAGTGAAAGAGGTCTCACCTTATTCTCAACGGATGGTGATACAGGGAATGGGTTCAAAGATCTTTTGGCATCATCATCTGATGAACAATCAGAACACAAAAAGTGGTCCAATTTCTTTGCCTCTTCAATGGTCATACCCATACAAGAGGGATGAAACCTGCAAAATGAGTAATTAAAAAACAAATCTGTGGATATCATTATACAAATCAAATTATGCATCATACATACGTCGACACTAAAAAGCCCACTTTAGTTTGTCCTTTAGAAATGCACACCAATTTTGAGACGCATTTTTTTCTCTACACCTTACTACCAAGCTATTAAGTTGCAACAAATGCAACAATTTTGCTCAAGTAAAAGTTACTTAAAAAAGAAACATAGTTTCTCTTTAAATACTAGGCATCAAGTTGATAAAGTCTAAACAAATCAGAAACAGTGGCTGCTTGGACAGAACTTTCCAAATTATCATCATTGAAGACTATCTCAATAGTCAATAGCATGTAAAACTTCAGCAGAAATTAACAGGCTTTCAATTTCATTACTTTCTCATAATAGCACTTTCTAGAATCACCATAATAAAGAATCTTACATTGAAGACAGGAATTACATATTCAAAACATTTAAAAATAAAACAGAGAAGGACGAACTTATGATATATAGACAATGGTTAGCTTATTTCCATCTTAAAAATATGTTGATTCTATGATGCTTATGCCCTGGCGTAAACCATCCTGTCCGTAGGAAACAGAATGTTTTGCTTGAACAACTTGCCTTTATCAGCCACTCAACTAGAGAATTTGGTACTGGAGTCAACGTAAATAAACAGCAGATGAGCAAAGCATTACTAGATAAGTTAAATTAGCAACAACTTTTAGTGTTGAATCCTTATTAAGTGGAACCTAAAAGCTTGCTAGATGTCCCCTACTGGTCAACAAAGAAATGTTCATGCTTGCTAACATCTCTACAGCAACATCTTCCGAACTACTTAAAGAGTATCTCCAACTAATAAATCACCAGGTAGCTTTGCAAGTCTATTATGGCACAAGTGCAGCTTCTGGCATTACTAAGAACATAATAAATCTATTATGGAAAAAGTACTGCTTTTGACATTAATAAGAACATAATAAAGGGAAAGATTTAACAAATGTGTTACATTATTTCCCAACAGGATGCTCCATGCAGGAACCAACATGAGCACTCGGCAAAATGAATATAAAAAACGATAAGAAAATTGAACGAACCACATCCACATTACAATTTGCTGTTTACAAACAAATCGCTGAAAGTGAGCTAGTGAAGACACTCAAAAGCCAAAACATGATGTGTGAGACCCTCAAATTCTCTGTAAACGAAGCACAACGTTAAGGTTGTAGGTTCATTAGCTAATAAAGAAATTACACACATACCACTACAATTAGAAGCAATGTGACCACATTTAGCTGGTGAATCAAACTAAACCTATTAGTTGAAAGATCTAAAATTCCCAGCAATTTTCTATCAAACAAACCAACCACACACAATTGAACATACTTTGGACGGAACACACAGACAGCAATGTCAAACACGATGGAACCGAACCAATGAAGAATAAAAAAGAATCCAGTGCAATGCAAATCCATCGGCATTAACCAAATAACATATAGAAACACACAGACTAAATTACCAGTCCTTGCACCCCTCACACTGCACCATAAGGTCGTCCGGGTTATAGGGCATCTCGCATTTACAGTACCTGCATCAAAATCCAATCAAATCACCAACTAATCACAAAACAACACAACCAATACAAACACATTCGAAAACATTTCCAAGGAACCAAAAGAGACTCACACGGCGACGCGGTCGGGGGTGAAGCCGCCGGTGGCAGCCTTGTACTCGAACCTACAGAAGTAATCCTCAGCTCCCACATTCTCAAGCTTGGTGTAGTTCTTGAAGGAGTGGACTATACACTTCCCTTCTATGGTGTGGGCGCTCTGCACATCGTAGTGGTCCGACAAGAAGAGCTCTTTCGCTCCATGGAACTGTCTCCGCCCTCCGATCGACTCCTCGGGCCGGTAATACCACCGGACCCGGACCTTCACGTTGTTCCGGTGATCGGCCTCGATCTTCTCCACGCGCGCCACGTAGGGAGGCTTATCGGAGTCCGATGGGCGCATTAGCACGCAATCTCCAGCTGAAAATTACCCACAAAAATTCAAACCTCCCACCATCAATGCAATGGAAACAGAGCAGAAATAGAAACAGTAACAGACAAAATCTCACACCTTTAGACTAAGAGATTCAAAAATTTGGTGCAAAAATTCAGATTACAGCCAAAAAAAAACAAAAACAAAAAAAAAGAGGAAAATTTTGCTTAGAGAGAGAAAGAGAGAGTACGTCTGACGATTTTGTTGGTGCCCTTGATAGTGTACGAATCGAGGTCCTTTTTCCCAGGTTTGGTCTTGGCCATGAAAATTGTTGGATTGAGATAGTACTGGGCAAAGAGACGAAGAGACAGAGAGAGAAAGTGAGTCGTCACTGGAAAAAAGGAGATGAATTTGGAAGATTGCGAAGAAAATGCGAAGAGACTGGTGGGAAAGTGAAGGGGTTTTGAAGGGTTTAACGGGATGACGAGAGGTGAAGCTGATTCGGAGACTTGAGTGGGGTTTTGGTCTTGGAGAGGGCAAGTGAAAACCCTAGAAATGCTGGGGGGAAAAAAAGAGGAGAGAGAAAGAGGAGCGTGGTCGGGGGCAGAGAGAGAGAGAGAGAGAGAGATTTTGTTGGGATGCGGCTTGGAAAGACGAAACAGAGTGGAGGACACATCATCATCATCATCATCATCATCATCATCATCCATCTTATGCATGCATGCATCCTCCCATCTTTTACATTTATCCTACACTATTTCTACTCTCATTATTATTATAATTTTTTTTAATGTTTTTACCGTTTTTTAATCTCGGACTTTTTATTTGTTTAGTAAAATAATTTTTTCCATTAGGGTTTGTTTGGTTGGTTAATTTGAGTTGAAATATTTTAGTTGTAATAGTAAATTTTTTTGAATTTTCAGAAAAGACAAAAAACTTTTTGAGAAAAAGACAAAAAAAAATACAGTTTGAGTTGAAATGAGATGATGAGGTAAATAGGGACTTAATTTCAATCAATCAATTTGGAAAAGGCTCTATCCTCCACCGGTGAGCGAAAATAGACAACAAGGTGCTATAAATCTTGATCTCGAGTTGAGCATCTTTAGTGAGCAATGTCCGACGCAATTTTTGACAAGATCTCACGATGGCAGTAAAGAAAGGGAGATCCGTGTCTACCAATCTAGATCCGGTTGAGATCGATGTAATGCTTGACGATTCAATCAACTTCCATCGTCGGATTTCTTCTCCTAGTGTTAGGATTGACAAGGGGAACATAAGTGAAATATTAGATGAATCACCTCTTGCGTTCAAATGGAAAAAAACAAAGCCACCCAAAAAAGTTACACTTAAAGAAAAATGGAAAAAGAATGTGTCTTTTAATCGTTTCTAATTTTAAAAAAGGATGTTTTTAATTTAATTATATTGGGATATAATTAAGTTTAACTCAAAATTTTATAAAATAAGTCCTACACGTAAGTTTCGCTGGTCCATTATAAAACCAGTCTAACCTAATTTGGTCAATGACGTACCACGTAAAACATACGTATAATAATTGTCATTATCTTTTGTTATAATGATAATTAATGTACAAGTGATTAAAAATGCGTATAATAAAGTATCAACTCTGAATAATCAATATCTCACCCAAATTTAAAAGGAGGGAAAAAAAAAAAAAAAGTCTTCCAATATTAAATTAATAAATGTGAAGGTCCCTTAAAAGACTAATAAGTCAGAGAGGCCTTAACTAAAAAGAACTCTACCTTATTTTGCTGTTGAATTCTGTCGTAATTTTTTTTTTTTTTTCCTACCGTAACAATTTTGCCTAGTCAATGTTTATTCAAAAAATTAAAGCTAGACCTCTTCTTTGTCTCTCCTTTCTCTAAAACGAATTGCTATTGTGGAAAGAATATGTTCTAAGTTGAACAAGATGAAGAAATTCGAGTCAAAGACTCGAGTAACACTTCTCCTTCTTTGATGACAGAAAATACAAAAAAGTACTGTTTAGGGCACATCGAGAATTATTTTTTCTAGAAAATTTTTTATATTTTCAATAAATTAGCACTTTTTTTTTTCTTTTGAAAGGACCATAAGCCTACCTTTTTTTTTTTATTTTATTTTTTATATTTTCAATAAATTAGCACTTTTTTTTTTCTTTTGAAAGGACCATAAGCATACCCTTTTTTTTTTCTCTTTTTTTCTTATTTAGGTTTTGCATTTACTATGTCAATATTAGAGAGTCTGCAATACAAGAATAAATTATTATATCATAGTAATTTTGGTATTTGGATAAAAATATATTGTCGGATAAAGTGATATCTTTATTGTCAAATTAGCCATATATACTATATTTTATAACAAATTTATCATATAAGTTATAAACCACGTCAAATTTAACATTTGATTTTTATTAATTAGTGTCTTGACTTTTTCACATAATCATAACAATGTTTTTATTCTTAAATTATCTAAGTACTAATTAGTTGACTCATATATATGACTTCAAACCATAATAATAATAATAATGATAAAAAGATAAAACATTATCGTTAATATTATACATTGAAATATAAAATAGGGTAATCCTATTCTTACTCTTTTTAAACAAGCACAGTGTTGATATAAATAAATATATTGAAGACATCCTACGTTTGACAAACAAATAACAAAAAAGAAAAAAAAAATACAGACCAAAAAAGTGAAAGAACATACAAATGCCAATCAACTCTGTCAATAGTTTTAGATTTCTAGGTATTATGATTAAAAAAAAAAACTATTGGGTGATTTTTTCGTCATCATATAAAAGTTATTAGTAATTGGTTAAACCTAAACCCAAACTCAGGTAGAAGTCTACTTATGCAAGAGCTTAAGTAGAAATCTATTTAAGCATGTGCTTAGGTAGAAGCCTACTTAATGATAAGGTGAAAGCCTATCTAGTTTTAAGGTGGAGGTTACCTAACTGTAAGGTAGGAGTCTACCTAGTTATAAGATAGGAGCCTCCCTAACTATAAAATATCAGCCTATCTATTATAAGGTAGCAGTCTACCTAGCAATGAGGTACGAGTCTACTTAGCTATGAAGTAGAAGTCTACATGAGATCATGCCTAAGGTCAGAAAAGGAAATTCAAGCACCTACAAGAGAATAATAGTCGACAATTAAAAAGAGCT
Source organism: Ficus microcarpa (assembly GCA_025413485.1). Classification (NCBI taxonomy): domain Eukaryota; kingdom Viridiplantae; phylum Streptophyta; class Magnoliopsida; order Rosales; family Moraceae; genus Ficus; species Ficus microcarpa. Next base: position 26,320,732 of record CM046379.1, on the reverse strand, counting down.
TACAAAGAGAGCTCAATCGTCCATTTTGATTTTGAAGATGTTAAATGTTCGGAATTATTATGTATTAAATCATTAGAAAATGAATGATTTCATTATAATTAAAGACAAAATAAACGCTTAAACTAATAGGAGAATTAAACTCATTCATTCCCAATATACTATAAATTATCTTAAATTGAGAGCAAAAAATTGTATACACAATTCTCAATACAAAGTCTTGAGGCAATTATATCGGACTCCAGTTTTCTGTATATTATTCTTAGCGTTCTTGTGTTTTCTTGTGTTCTTACTTAATGTTCTTAATTATTTTATTTATTTGATCTTATTTTCTACTTTAGGAACATTCATTTAGTGTTGGACGAAATTTTGCTCTAACGTTTTGGCGCTAGAAGGAGGGCCTTGTGCGATTAACATCTAAAACCCTCATTGGCATTTAATTTTTTTCTCTTCATCAATCTTCCAACCAAATGGTAAGAAAGAATATTTCAAGTGGGAATCAACACTTCAAGGAAGTCTAAATGGAAAGTAGCTTGGCTAACCAAGGAGGAAGGACACAACAACCACATCAATTCTTGACTAGTATGAATAGGCACAAGAATATTTTTGGTGGAAACAAACTCAGTCAGATACGTACACATATGAGCGGCAGTATAACCAAATAGAGAAGAAGAATATGGCGTATCCCAAGGCACTCAACTCGTATGGATAGGCTTAAAGTAGGCACAAAAGACTTAGCTAGACTTGTGACAAAATTCGTCACCACTATCAATGCGATGTTATCGATTGATAGGCAACAAACATCACCAAAAAACTCATAGAGCGTAGGAGCTAAACAAAGTGATCAAGCTAAGGAGGAAGACCAGCTTGAGGAATGGCTAGGAAGAGTCCCACTTGTTGAGCAATAAAGGTTCCAAGAGTGAAACTACCCAAATGTTCGAACTTAAAGCATAATAAGTACATTCAAAAGGAGAACATAAAAAACTTCTATTTTTTAGAGGTTAGAGACCTATTATGGAGAAATCCAATATAAAATTTACAACACATTGCCTACGTTGGGCTTTTCGGAGAATGTCAACAACGATTTACATGTACAATTAAACACGCAATGAAACACCCAACTTGAGTCAATCATGCACCAAAGTTTCTCGATCGGAGGAGTATATCGAAGTAAAGTCAATAAGGCAAAACAAAGAATAATGGATCCAAGACTTCTCAATATCCCGCTCTAGAATGTAAATGGATGTGCCCAAACAAATAAAACAAGAACCTCAGTCTTCAAGAGGTTGAAGACATACTCAAAGGTAAACGTTGATGAAGCTGATGACATGTGGACTACTTCAAGCTTACAAGAATATGAGACTAATGACTTGCGTTATCGATTAAATGCTAGACGGATTTCCCATTATAAGATGTTTAAAAGAAATTCTCCCCAATAATCTAGCCAATCAAGGAAACAGAGATGGCCATGCTATCAACTACATGAAGATTATCCAACTAAAGGTGGAGAAGTTAAGCATACTAAGGGGCTACTTAGGAGCCAAGAGCTTGGATTGACAAAGAACATACCTTAAAGGGTCAAAGTCATGATTGGACAATGAAACAGCTGGGCACCTAAGATGATTTCAGTCAAAATAATAAAAAGAAAACTCCCATTAAAAGAAGCTCTCAATCTAGTAATGAAAGTGATAACAGTGATTTACCCTACAAGGTGAAATTCTAATAAAATGGACGAGAAATTAGAATTGAAGAGTAATAAGACAGACTAAATAGTAAAATGAAGCATCCACTCAGGTAGAAGTAGAAGAAAAAGCAAACCCAAGCATCCACTTGAGAACCACCATGGAAAAGGGGATTCAAGTCGTACTCTTCAATGAAAAAAAAAAAAAATTGCTTAGTGTCATCAACAAGGAAAAAACTTGTAAATTGAAACTTCTAAGGAAAAAAAAAAAAAAAAGGCAAAATTTCTTAGTCTCAACAAGGCTATAAAAAAAATGAATTTCTTCACTTTGTTCAAGTAGTCACTCTTACAATTTGATAAATACCCGTAACCAGACAAGTTTGTATCTAGTAACAAGCTCGAAGATGTACATCGTAGTTCTAGTTATCATCCAACAACATCTCCTAACTATGTTTAAGGTTCACACAAAAAGCTGTCTTGTATGTATTATATATAACATGGTCAAGATACAAGATTAAGATTGATGAGTTCAAATTGACATAGGTGAATGGTCATTATATTGTCAAGAAATAAAATCAAGTTCGACACTTATATAAAACAAAAGCACACAACTGTGACATTATGAAGCCACAAATAAAGTTCAGCAGAACTGGATATAAACTCATTCGGCAGGTCCAGACATAAAAAGTCTAGCAGGACTAGACATAAACTTGTTCAGCAGGTCTAGACAAAAATTGTTTGATAAGTTCGGACATAAACAAATCTAATAGGGCTGAATATAAATTGTTCGGCAAGTCCGAACGAAAAAAGTCTAGCAGGACTAGGCATAAAATAGTCTAGCAAGACTAGAAATAAAAAGTTCAATAGGTCTAAACACAAATTGGACATAAAACTTGTTTAGTAGGTCTAGACAAAAATTGTTTAGCACGTTCAGACGTAAACAAATTCAGTAGGACTGCATATAAATTGTCGGCAGGTTTGGATGTAAAAAGTCTAGCAAGACCAGTCATAAAATAGTCTCGCATGATTAGACATAAAAAGTTCAGTAGGTCTGAACACAAATTGGACATAAAAAGTTAGTAGTCTGAACCCAAATTGTTTAGTAGATCCGGATGCAAACAAATCCAGAAGGAGTGGACATATACTTGTTCGGCAAGTCTGCACAAAAAAAAAATCTAGTAGGACCGGACATAAACTTGTTTAGCAGGTCTGGACAAAAATTGTTCAGCAAGTTTGGATATAAAAAGTTCAACAAGTCTAAACACAAATTGTTCGGCATGTCCGGACATAAGCAAATCTAGTAGAACTGGATATAAATTGTTCGGCAGGTCCCGAATGTAAAAAGTTTAACAGTTTTGAACACAAACATGTTTGGCAGGTCCCAATCATAAAATCTGTTCAGTAAAACTGAATCATGTTCAATATCTCAAGTTCCCTTCACTTGACATGCTACACTCGAAAATTAGGGGGCTGATATTGGGTATATTTTCTTTATCGAATAAAAGTTATTAGTAATGGGTTGAACCTAAATCCAAATCCAAGTAAAAGTTTGCTTATGCAAGAGGTTATGTATAAATCTATCTAATCCCGTGCTTAGGTAGAAGTTTACCTAATTATATGATAGAAGCCTATCTAATTATAAGGTAGGAGCCTACCTAGCTATGAGGTAGGAGCTTATCATAATAAGGTAGGAGTCTATCTAGCAACAAGGTAGGAGTCTACCTAGCTATAAGGTAGAACTTACATGAGACTATGCCTAAGGTCAGAGGAGGAAATTCAATTGTCTACAACTACAAGAGAGTAACAATTGATAATTAATAAGAGTTAACAAACAGAGCTCAATCGTCCACATTTAATATTGAAGACATAAAATGTTTGAAATTATTATATATTAAATCATCGGAAGGTGAATGATTTCATTGTAATTAAAGAGAAAATAAACTCTCAAATTAATAAGAGAATTAATCTTCTTTATTCCCAATATATTATAAGTTCTCTCGAATTGAGAGGAAAAAAATATATACACAATTCTCAATACAAAACCTTAAGATAATTATATTATACTCCAATTTTCTCTATATAAGGTTCTTGTGTTTTCTTATATTATTACTTAATGTTCTAGATATTATTTATTTGATCTTATTTTCTAATTTAGAAACATTCATTTATTGTTGGATCGGAATTTTGTTCCAACAAAAACTACTCTAACAATACTAACTGATCCATGTCACATTTTGTTAATTTTCTTATAACGTGATTATGATAACACAGATCACTAACGAGGTTCCTCCGGTACAAATCTTCTATATATAGTTTGTTACTTTTTTCGTGAAATAATGTTTTTTCTTTAATTTTTTCTGTATTTTTGTTGCCAAATAACTCAAGGTACGTCGGTCTTGTCCGAACAAAGAAAATATAAAACAAATCATAAATAAAGCCTTTTTCAAACCATGCACAAGAACCAGTGCAAAATGGCGACCATAACGCAGCAGAAGAAGAAGAAGAAGAAGAAAGAATGACGAAAATCCAGAGAGGAGGCTTAATCAAACAGTTGGGGATTCTGAATCCTGATAATATTTGTTTGGGCAAAAATAGGATAGCCAGTCATGTTTTTGGACCAAATCTGGGTCAAACTCCAGTCAATCTCCACCCCCACGTCAAATACGTCGTTCCCCCCCTTTTTTTTTCTTTTTTTTTTAAAACTTATTTTTGTCAGGTCAATTTCTGCAATGAGTAATGGGCATTCATGGCAGGGTCTGGTTTTTTTTTTTTTTTTTTTTTTGTCTTGATTTAAGTTATGTTTTAACTTACATTCGGTTTATCAGTTATACATAAAATTTTTAACTTAGATGATATTTGATATTTCATCTTATTTTAAATTAAATTATACTTTTTCATTTCAGTTTTTATCTTTTTCTGAAAAAGTTTTTTATTATTTTTAAAAAATTTTTTTGTCTTTTCTGAAAAGTCAACAAAAATTACTATTGAAATTTAAAAATCTTAACTCAAACTCATTCACTAAACACCCCTTAAAATTGATTAATTTTTTAAAAACTAATTATAATTTTTATTAATTAAAAAAAACAAAAAAAAAAGATAAAAAATATAGTTTAGTTACAAATTTAAATGTCAAATAAAACCTTAAATCGACCTCTTTTAACAAAAAAAAGTTGTGTTTGGAGGGCAAAGCTTTTGTTACTAAAAATATATTGCTATTTAATTATTAAATAACAGTTTGATATGTGAGTACTGTTTTTATGCTAAAATTCACAACATGATATGTATAATTATTTCTAGTTATAAATCAGATTATGAAAAAGTCAATCCAAAAATTGAACAACAAATTTTTGAACAACAATACTTATATCCAGAAAGTAAAAATACAATTTTTATCATAATTAAAAAAAATTAATTACAGGAGTTTTGAGCCAAACCCAGAGGATCAAACGAAAATAAATTTATTTACTATAGATGCCATCAAGACTTGCATTAATGCACGTACAAATATCTATATATATATGTATGTATATGTATGGTATCTATATATATGCGTTTATACATGCCAATTATATACATATATGAATCTATATGTGACTAATCATAGCCTTGAAATTTGTCCTTATCCAAATATCTATATGCATGTGACCAAACCTCTGTTTAGTATTGGTAGGAAATAAAATTTTTAAGTTTGAATTAATTGATTTTTTAAAAATTAGTTATAAATTTTATTGATTTTTAAAAAAAAGATAAAAATTAAGATGAAAAAATATAATTTAGTTGGAATTAAACTTAAATACCAAAGGGAGGTTAAATATTTGAAATGCGGCCATACATGTCAATGATGGAATAGTTTCCACAACCATGACTAGATCCATTTTTCCATCCATTTGGTAAGTTCTAAGCTTGCGTTTAATTCGTCAGTTGGAAATAAAATTTTTTAGTTGTAATTGATTGATTTTTTAAAAATTAATTATAAATTTTATTAATTTTTCAGAAAAAAATAAAAATTAATATGAAAAAATATAATTTAATTAAACTTAAACTTAATACTAAATAAAACAAATGTTTTTAAACGAATAGTTATGGTATAATTTGATTTATCACAGTTTCATTTATTTTCAAACCCCACTGCCATTCAATCAACTAACAAAATTTAATGTTTTGCTGGCTGAATGCGAAGCTTCATCATATCCAACTGTAATAAACTGTCCAGCTCAAAGAATAATTAAATAGCAATCAATTTCCAGCTTAAAAACAATCTTCTTGACCATCTAGTAACATAATAATAATGGATTATCGTAACGGATTAATGGTTAAAAGAAAAACCTAATACACAATAAAAAGTGTTTGATATATATCCTGACTGTTAGGTATACTAATACAGATCGTTTTCCTTTCGAACTTTTCTTTATTAAAAAAAAATTATTCTCGCTTTCTTGACTAGGTTATTCTAGGCTATTCTATTTGATCTTACTCCACACACACACACACACATATATATAACTTGGGGAAATCAAAGCAGTTTTCAGAAATCAGAATCCCAAAGCTAGAAGAAGACATCTAATGGGACAAAAAATGAGAGAGTTGTTTAAACATTTTGCCTAGGATTCCCCTTCTCAACTTGCATTATTTCATCTCGACCGTTTGCTCAGCCAGAAAAAAATTTAAAGCTCAAAGAGTCAAAATAAATTAACATCGCAGAGATGTAAAAAATGTATTAAAAAGTTCCTTAATCATGATCAATTTTTTTTTGAAAGAAAATCATGACAATTTCCCAAGAAAGCAAATTACAAAAAAAAAAAAAAAACCTTTATTTAGCACAAGAAAAAGAAAATTAACTACATAACGTTTACGGAAATAAGCTACAATGGGATAAAGAAGAAAGACTTAAAAACTAGCCATACGTGACCATACGTTTGATAGGAGAAAACCCAACCCATGTGTAGGGTTCCGAGTCTTTCTTATTTTTTTTAATCAAATTCTATTAGACTTTTATATTTTGTCTAACTATAAAAAGTAAACTTCCTTCTTATATCATCTGACAGTTCAAAATTGTAACATAATTGTATTAAAAAGTTTCTTAATCATGTTAATTCTAACAAGAGTTATTTTCTAATACCTTAGCATATTTAGAATCCTCCAACATTTTACTATGTATATGTGCGTGTGTGTGTACGTAAAAGCTCCACTTGTTGAAGGACCTACTTGAAGCCTATTAAAAACATGACCCTATGAAAAAGGACCAAGATTCTTATGTCGCTATATATAACATGAATCATGGGATCAAAGTAGACAGAAATCAGAATCGCTAGCAAGCCCTGATTTGTTAAGACAAAACAAGTACATTTATATGGTTTCAGAAAGTCTTTAAAGCTCTTACCAAGTAGTGAGAAAGGTAAAAAGTTTTGCAAAGAGATTAAAACATGACAAACATTACATGGTTATAACAAATTGGCATGTCTAGAAGGTGGGGGGGTGTGATTAGAGGAGTGTAGATGAGCAGTCCATGGGGAACGGATTGTACATGATGTTGTCCATGTAGTAGTGGACGGGATGCGCTGCGTCCATCATGACGAATTGCATGTCCTCCGAGGGCTTCCAGTGGCGCTTCCGCTGGTTGATGAACCAGTTGTTTATCTGCTTCAGATCCAGCCCGGTTGATTCTGCAAGCGCTAGTTTTTGAGCCTCCTGCATATGTATGACATACATCACACATTTCTATCAAAACATAAGCCTATTGTGACAAAGAATATAAATGTCTATAAAATTAGTTAGTACAATGTCTCCAATTCTAATAATCAGATAATTAATTCGTAAATTTGGTACTTCGGACCAACATTGGTTTTGGTATGTAGACATACCGAGGGATAAGGCCATTTGTAGTGTCTACTCCACCAGTCAAGCAATTGTTGCCGGGCTTCCTTTGGCAGTTTTCCATTCTTTTTCTTCTTCAGGAATTCCTGCTTGAGACTGCCAAGATATCCGCTATACTTACGTAAGAGCTGAACTTTCAATTCCTTATCTTCGGCATGAGGATCTATGATACTATCATTCACGTCAACCTCTTCTTCGGAAGATCCATTTTGTCCAATGAAATCACCGCAAGCTGATCATGTTACAAACAGAAGAACAAAAACACATGAATCATGGAGTAAATCTACAAGCTAGACTGTATCATCACTATAAATCCACTGCACTATGTCCAAAATATAAAAGAAACACCACTATGTTCGTCGATAATTTAATATTGGGCGAAAGGAAAATACTACAATTTATAGACTCCAATATTCTAAAAGATCAAACATACAAACTTTTAATTACACTCCTGCTGTCACAACACAATTAAAAAGGTTCTTATATAGTGCAGCAAAAATGAAAAGGTACACAAACTTATTTTCCTTTTTTCACCAACACTTTCTTTTTTCCTTTTTGTTGCTTAATTAATTACCACCACTGTGGATATGATACTGACGATGATTCGCTAATTTTATAATATGCTCATGATTAAGCAGATCACATCCCCGATTCTTTTGCAAAAAAGATGCTAAATCTTAACTAATAGCACGTTTAAGGCTTTCCGAGAAGCAATTAATGTGGTTTCTTAACTTTTCTTCACTAAGTAATTAAACCTCCTTGCCTTACTAATGAGATCTTAAATCGTCTACTCAATTAGCAGTGAAACAAAAATGAACATTATGGACGCAGTTTTACATATATAATCAAAGTAGCCAATGATCAACAGCTTAAGATAAAAACTATTATTTAAAATAAATGATGCAACAAATTAAAATCAGATATTAGAGAAAGGGATAAGATTTTAAAGGGAAATAGTAAGGTTGGTATCTTTAGCTATCATGGTTTGTTAACTCGAGTACGACTAAGAGCAGCTCCAATGCAATGTTAAATTGTTGTGTCAATGATAAATTTTAGCATTTGGATTAAAAAATTGCTCTCCAATAGAGTGCTATCTTTGATGCCAAATTTGTCGTATGCTAAATTTGTGGTGAGATAAGGCTATTTTTCAATCTTTTGTAACAAACATGACATTGACATAACAAATGCACTGGAGATATGGTTGAAGTAGTCTTTCATTACTTTGACTCAAAGCCTATACTTGTACAAGTCTACAAGTATGTATGATATGTACACGTCAATAGACATGAAGTTGGGAAATTTGTTTTCATTGAAAAAAAAGGCTAAATTTTTTTTGACAAGTTAATGACATTTTTAGTTGTCAGCAAATATGCAAACACAGAGACAAAACAAAACCTGACGTATTGAATGTGCATTTCACGAAAGATGGAGGAGTTTGCACATTCAAAATTTACTTCCAATACGATGTTTCCAATGATGTTTCATGAAAAGATGCATCAGACACAGATCTGCAGATGATGCTGCATGAACAAATTCACTTTTCGTGTTTAATTTCAGAGAAAAGATTCACCTTTTGTAGTGCAAATTTGTTTCTACTTTCAGCAAAGTAGAAGCCACCAATAAACAAAAAAAATAAAAAATAAAAATTTGTCATGACGATTTCATCCCTAATCAAACTTTCAGTTACGGTAACAGCTTCATGCGACTCAGCTAGGAAGGCATATAAATACACATACACACACACATATGTGTGTGTATCTAAACAGGAAATGGATCACTATTATACAGTATATTAAAAGCAATCTTTCTCAAGTCTAGCAAAAACCCTAATCAAACCACTTTAATGTTAACAATACAAAAATCTAGAGATGGAAGTATTATTTCTCTTATAAGATATGAATTAGCTTGACAACAATAAAATCTATATAACAAATATAATTTATACGTATATGATGCTTGGATAGAAAACAAGGGCGTTTTAAAACAGCATTTTGCAAAAAAAATTGTCTTATCTTTACCGATTTACTGGAAACGATCCCAGCAATGCATGTATATATATATATATATATATATTTTACATAAGATTAACAAAGCCCCATTAAAAAAAAAAAAACATATATATGGATGTAAACGAAGCAGCCAGGACGCTAAGTTCTAAATAGACAAAAAAAAAAAAAAAAAAAAAAAAGTTAAAAAAAGAGCTAACTAGCCAAAGTACGAAATTATGTGTAGGCACTTACCAAAAAAAATAAAAAAAATCATGTGTAGGAAGTTCACTTCTCCCTAGGAAGTTAAAAAAACATGCATAAGATAGAGCTACATATATGTTGATGTTGACAAATGAGAACAGGGACCTTCATGTTATTTCTCGGAAGAGTCCATTTCCAGACAGTTTATAAAGATGATATAGGTATTTATGTTGTTGATTTCTCTAATTATATATGTATATGATGTGTGTGTGTGTGTGTATCAAGATCAGCAGCAGAGAGATGATCATCACCAGAATCAGAGGTGGAAGAGAGGGTTAGGGCTTTGAGCTGAAACTCGATGGATGAGAGGAAAAGCATAGCTTCCTTGAATGGCTTCGTGAGTTCTTGCTCGTATTTGGCTAGCATCTCACAGTATGCTTCCATGAACTGGTCCAACGCTGGGTCTTCTCCTCTACCTCCTCCTGAGGAACAGTACTTGTTCTATCAGTAGTACTAGTTCTGGTCGAAATTCCCACAGTGCCCTGTGAATAATTTGCACACGCCTGCTCTAACTTCGCCACCACTTCTGCTGGCGCTCCAACCTAATATATATACACACACAATTATTAGTGTGTGTGTGTGTGTATGTATATATATATGGATATAGATATAGATACACGAGTGTGTGTGTGTGTGTGTTACCTTTTGGCAATTGGCGTAGGCTGATAAGAGACGAGGAAAGAGAGGATGAGCCATGATCTTGGATTTCACGGTGGAACTACTGCTCGTACTAGTAGCGGTATTAATATTAGTATGAGTAGTAGTACTATCCTGGTGAGGGTCATTGGTGGGGTTGTGGTAAGGATCACCACCTCCAGCTGATGATCTGATCATCATCTGATTATGTTGGTCGGGATTATTATTGTGGGCCAGGAGGCTGCTGGGTAGAGGGAGAAGAAGCCTCGACGAGGACATTGATGATCTATGATCTGGCGCTGTACCAGTACCATTAGAATTTCTGCTGATCATATTATTCACCATCAGCACCGAAGAAGCGAAAGAACAATTAGCTGAAGCTCTTGTATTACTGTACTTATTATTATTCTGATGATCCCCAAACTCCATTTTAGGTACCTCTCTCTCTCTCCTCTCTAAAACCCCATGATTGTGTTTTGTCGCTAGAGCTCTTCTCTCCCGGTTTTTAAGCTAAAACTCTCAGACTTTCTACGGAAAAAAAAAAAAAAAAAAAAAAAAAGAAAAAAGAAAAAAAAATCCTAAAGTTTGCAGGGTTTTGTGCCTGCGCTAGCCAGTCAAATATTAAATGATCAGGAAGTTTGGTCTCTTTTCTTTTTCGTTCCTTTTTATTATTATTTTTATTTCTTTCTTTCTTTCTTCTTGGCGGGTTTCTGTAAAAGGTCGATTCAGACACCCTCCCTCGGAAATGGGTACTTTTTCTTTTCCTCTCCTATGCACAAACAGTCAGTCTCTCTCTCTCTATATATATATATATACATATGGAGATACATATCTCTCAACGCAATCACATAATAAGTTGTATGTAATTACCGCAAATAGGGAGAGACAGAGAGAGAGTTGAAGAGGAGCGGTAGGTTTAAGATGGGTAGGGGTGTGCACGCGGGGTTTAACGTGTATCTCTGCAAATTTCTTTCTGAAAATCTCTCAGAGACACCAAAAATTTCCTTCCCGATGAACATCTAACCCACCCCCCAAATATTTCAATATATATTAATTTAATAATAATCTCCTCGTTTATTGCACTGGCACTTATTATTTCACTCTCTCTCTCTCTCTCTCTATTCAGTTCTACAGTTCTTTCTCGGTGGGAGGGAAGAGAATAATAATGGGACATTTGATTACAGTGAAAGTGGATGACAAAATCTTTGCTTAAACGGGTCATTAGAGCCACCGATATTTTTAGTTATTGTTTGGAAAAAAAAAATAAATAAATAAATTAGTGCAATATAAATAGTCTATCTGGCCTTGGAGACCACAACAATTATACTCGTATATATATTTGTTGATTGATGGTAATGGATCAAATCTTGACCGTCCGTTTTTCTTGTGTGATTGATGGTAGTCTCAATCCTCTTACCTCCCCCATCCTACCAACCAACCATTCCATGTGTTGATATTCCCCTCTTGTGACTCCCTCTGTTAATTTGTCCATTTTCATCATCTCTTTCTCTTTGATTTTTTTTTTTTTTTTTCACTTCACATCTTCTACTGAGCTTTGTTTTGAGGTGTTTGGTTTCCAATTTATTTTAAATTAAATTATATTTTTTTATTATGATTTTTATTTTTTTTTGAAAAATTTTTTGTCTTTTCTAAAATGATTTTTTATCTTTTTTAAAAAATTACTATTAAAACTTAAAAATCTTAAACTAAACTCATTCATCAAACACCCCCTTAAACTTTAACTTACGAGATAAGAATTTCTAGTGTAGGAATTATTCATTTTCATTTTTGACATAATTGCGTTTTAATTATTAAATTAATTTTTTGACGAATTAATTAACAATGCATAATAAATTTTATAACACATTATATAAAATTATTTCTATCATAAATTAATTTAAAATAATAATTTCTATCCGGGGTAAAATCTTACACTTGAAATTTCCTTAATGCATAGGGAACATTAATATTGTCGTCACTAATCATTTAACACACACATTGTCCTCTCTTACCCGAACTGTACTTTCCCTAATGTTACCGCTTTTTTTTCGCAACTAAACAGTAGATATATGTACGTTAGAATATTATTGTAATAGTAAAAATAAACACATTTTCAAAAAAAAAATAAATAAATAAAAACACATGAAAATTTTTTTAAATAAAGAAAACACGAAAATATGAGCAGATTTTTATAAAGGGTACTATAAATATTTTATTCACAAATAATTATCTCTTAACCTGACCTATGAGAATAATTAAATGAGATCGGTGTAGTCTCAGTCGTCTCTCAGTCATATCATTTGGGTCTAGTCCTTAATAATTTAGCATTAGAAAAAAAAAATTAAAAATTTTTGAAAAAGTGGGGTTGGGAAGAGCCGGAGGGAAAAAGAGAAAGCTGAGAAAAGAAAGTCGGTGGGTCAGTCCAGATGTCACTTCTATCTCTCGGTTCCTCCAGTACAATATCCCCCTCCAACTATTATTATTGTTATTATCGTTTTTACTCCATTTCTTTTTTTTTTTTTTTTTTCTTTTCCCCTTTTCAGAGGACTAGGTGTATGTTACGCGCTTCAAACGTGTGGAATTAAAAAAAAAAAAATCACATGATGTTGCCTGTGTCGTTACGTAGACAGTCATGTAAGGATAATCTGACTGTCAATAACAATCAAGGGAGGGGATGACAAAAAGTGTTTTTTAAAGATTAATTTATTATACGACACATGTTTTGTACGTATAAAATAGTTTAATATTAATATAATCATTATGTGATAATAATGTAACTGTCAGGCGATTAAGGGAATGATGACGTCCATTTCATTTTAAACTCATTTCAAATTTTTTTTATTTTATTTTTTTAAATTTTTATCTTTTTCTCAAAAAATTTTTGTCTTTTCTGAAAGTTCAAAAAAATTTATTATTACAACTAAAATATTTCAACTAAAATATTTTAATTCAAATTAACACACTAAACACCCCCTAAATTTGTGGTTGAATCCATCTCTCTATTTAAATGCTCTGATTTGAGATCATGTAATGTATATCAGCTTGATACGTAAGATCGTATGCATATGTTTGAATATTTCCCAGGTTCCTTAAATTAATTCGTTCGTGTGAACTTGCAATACGTAAGAATATGAGTATAAGGGACGTGACAAATGTTTTTATTTCATTTTTTGTTGATACACATACATGTCAATACAAGGGTTGTTTGTGATGCAGTTATACTTTTTTTTTTTTTTTTAACATTAATCACGCATTCATGAAATTATACGCAGAAATTATGCGAGGGGTATAAAAATGTAACATATCATGTGATGCTGTAATATATATATATATGTTTTTCAATTGATCACGCTTTCATGAAATTATAAGCAGAAATTATGAGAGAGGTATAAAAATGTAACATATATCAGTACCTCTAGATCACACTTCAAATGACTTTCTACATTTCCATGCACAAAACTGATCACCTCTAGTTTTGTTGTGTGTGTAAAGTTTAATTATTTATCTAACCCGAATAATCGTGCTGATCAATTTTATATGAAGGGCATGTTTGGTGATAAGCTCGTTTTAAACTAAATTGTACTTTTTTCATCATGATTTTTGTCTTTTTCTGAAAAAGTTTTTTGTCTTTTCTGAAAATTTTTTTTGTCTTTTCTGAAAAGTTACTATTGAAATTTAAAAATCTTAAACTAAACTCATTCACCAAACTCCCCCGAAGTGCATTGTATTTTAAGAAAGGATGGAGTCCAAACAATTTTGTTCTTTATCATAGTGAGCAGCTAAAAAAAATTGAAAATAAGTACAAGTACTTTCACAAAATCGCTATAAATCTTGTATATGCAAATTTCTAGATGCTTTTTGTCATTTAATTGTTCTTATTAGTAAAGAAATTAGGTAGGAACATCTAATTCTTAGCAATCATAACTTTGGTTAATAGCCAATACCTTGTAAGAAATCCTTTAAATTTTAATTTGTCAGCAGTAGCTTAATCATTAATATACGTTCAAATTCTATCTCCCAATCCATGCATGCTCCATTTTGGTCCCTTTTTTTTTTTTTTTTTTTTTTTTTTTAAAGATTTCATTTCTCTGAATTTTTATTATTATCGTAGACAATCAAATATAATTACATGCAGAGGAATAATTAAGAAGTCCGTCATTAAATAACACTCACGTTATTACGAGAAGAAAAAAGAAAATATTAAATTATTTGCTTTGAAAGCTATTAACTTTAACATATACAAGGCAAAAATCCTCCCTTAAAAAAATAAAGATTCAAAATTCGAGACTCTTCGAAGCTTTGCCAACTCCCGTGGATTCCACGGAGGAGCTGATGATTGTCCATTGTCCCCAACGCACTATAAAAAGCAATAGAGTTTTTTTTTTTTTTTTTTGAAATAAAAATAATCTTATGTCCTAATTTAGCACTATTCTTTTCTCAAAAAAAAAAAAAAAAAAAAAAATCTCCGGATTCGGATTATAAGAAAATGAATATAGCAGGATATTTTTTTTTTGTCCTTTCAAATATTATTATCAGTAAGTAGGGGGGGGTGTGTGGTGGGGAGTTGGGGTGGAGAGTGAAACGGTGAGAAATGTAATGGATGAGATGACACTTTGTCAAGGTAAGGCCCAACCAAGCAAGATTGTCCTGTCCCTCGCGTGCTTTAAGTCATTTCCATAAATCTATTGGAATCCACAAATCCATCAAAAGAAATGAACTTACTTAATCATGTCCAAAAGCCAAATAAATAAATAAATAAGAAATAAGCAAATAAGTGAAAGAACGAGCATATACGGCGTAACGTTTGTGGTAGCAAAAAGAGGAACATGACATATATAATACAGAATGGAACAGAAATTGATTAAAGAGATGATAAATAACCATTAGACCTTGCTTCCATATAAGCGACAGTGTTAAAGATATTATTTAATTACGTTCACCCAAAATGTCAAATTTAGAACAAAGTTAAGCAATGATTTGTTTTTAATTAACCAACATCAACTTATTTGTAGTAAAAGTAAGATTAGACGAGCTGTAATGTGATTTTGAAAATGTAATATTGAAAATGATTTACAACCTACAAATCTTGACCAGCCGTTGATAAGGCAACTAGGGTTAATCAGATGCCGCTTTTCAAGGCATTCATCATATATATGTGGAGCAAAAAAAAAAAAAAAAAAAAAAGTGCTTTTGAAAAGCATGATTAGACCTAAAGTATCCATTCAAAGTGCAATGCTATATATGTATATTATGTATGATATATATAAAACTAGTTGGCTCTGGACTCCAAAATCAGGCATGTTTAAATTTTCTATCCGGTCATCATTATTTTCTTAGTGCTCTTCCGATTCCAAGCATGTAAAGACATGTGTTGATGTCGAAAAAATCCCTGACACAACACCCAGTGTGATTGACTGATCCGATCAATCTTGCACGGTCACTCCGCTGAAGACCACCTGCAAAATGGAAGCACCTCGCAGTGATGGGGACACCGATATGGTGTCTGCCGTAGACACTCCGATGTTTAAGTCAGTGATAGAGTTGATAAGCAAGTGGAGAGGCAGAGTTTTGATAAGGAAAAATATCTATACCTGAAATAGAAGGCCGATCCTTTATTTATAGGCCCTTCCTGCAGGCTCGGGTGTTTGGGTGACCCAGTCGGGTCGATTCCTTAGGTCTCCCGGCAGGTAAGTAGGCTTAAGGTACATTGGGGCTACGGGTCCAATAAGCTGGCGCCATGTGTCCCCTATTCGGTCGTAGGGGATGCTAGGGTAGCTGCCATCAGCACTTATAGGTGTGGCCTTAGCCAGGATAGGCGACAGAAATTAAGGAAATGATGGAAGCAGGTGGCGGAAAATAGCGATGTGACCCCTGGGGTTGAAGGACATATCTCATACATAAGGCAATGTACTATGTGACGTGCGAGGGGCCGATTGCCCAGAGCAGTCGGCCCGTTCTCGGGTACAGTCTAACCCGGGCACATGAAAACGTAGGCGAGATGGCTACTTTGGTCGGGTAGCCCGGGCTCTTTGGGGGAGCTTTCTGGTCGGATCAAGTCGGCTAACAAGTGTCTAGTTTTGCCTGCAACATGCGGTTAAGCCGTTTTGATGTGATCGGGTCACTCCCAAGAACAGGAGTTTATGGTCGGGACAAATTACGACATCAACAAGATGTGTTTCTAGGTGTAGCATGACGATTTTGTAGCAATCTAAACATATATGTAGATTTATTTATTTATTTTACATAGTTAATAGTTTATGTTCTTGAATCAGGTATGTTCTGTTTCCATTTCTATGTTCTTGTATGCAGAGTGGAGCTACCATTACTCTATGTATAAACTCTTGCTATCACGTTTCGGGGGACAAAAAATGTAGCAAATAAGTTATTCATCGAATTATTTATTTATTTATTGTATATAAGTTATAACTACCAAAGATGTAAACCTTCAGATCAAAATCAAATGGTTCATATTATTGTATCTATCCACAAGTAAAAAAGCAGACACCCATCACGGAAGTATCCATTTATGTATACATACATATATATATTTATTTATTTTAGGTATTTTATTTGATTCTTCATTGGGCGTCCATATCGGTCGCACTGGGAGACAAGGGGAACAAGAATATAGAACGAAACGACAAGTTTAAATGATGCCCCCAAAAACCAGCCAAAAAAAAAGAAAAAAATGAAGCCCCCAACAAATATGTCCCACCAAAGGGAACTGTTTTGATGTTTTTGGGCTTTCATTCTCTTTCTTTCACTTTTTTTTTTTTTTTTTTTAAACCTAAAAATCCTTCACCCTATATAAATATATATATATTTTTTTTGTTGGTATCAGCCATATTTTTATTCTATTCGTAGGTGTTGTTATTTTAATTATTGAATCCCACTTTCTAACAATCTAATTTAGTTGTTCTGTAAATTTTTAACCTAAACACAGATCAAGTTGTTAAAAAAAAAAGTAATCCAATGTTCCCATCAATTGGGAAAAATAAGTTTTGCCCCTTTTATCTTTGGAATAGAGGGCTTTAATTCATTGCCATTGCACATGAAATTCAAAAGCACTTATTTTGCTGATCAGGACTTGAAAGCACTTCAGAAACTTCAAAGTCCTCTTTAAGAACCGTGACTATCGTCGAGGAAGAAGTCAATTATAGGTCCGTTTAGTCACTCACGATAATTACACATTTTGCACATGAAATTCAAAAGCACTTATTTTGCTGATCAGGACTTGAAAGCACTTCAGAAACTTCAAAGTCCTCTTTAAGAACCGTGACTATCGTCGAGGAAGAAGTCAATTATAGGTCCGTTTAGTCACTCACGATAATTACACATCTGACTTGCCTATCACACTCATAGCGTTCAAATCCCCCACCCTCATTCGAAAGAAAAAGAAAATCTAGTAATATATTGTTTCAAGTTTATGTGACCTCAAGGAAGACATGGGTCGTGCTGCTTAAAACAGTGGTTAGAAAGAGTGTCTGGTCAAAGACAGTCCAAGCACTTCCATCTTTTTTTTTTTTTTTTTTATAACCAACGACTCCCTTGCATACATACATACAAATACACACACACACACACACACGTGTGTGTGTGTGTGTGTGTGTGTTTTCCGAATCATTAATGCCACCAAAAAATATGAACGAATAAGAAAAAGAATTTAAGTATTTAAAAGAGAGAAGAAGAAGAAGAAGAAGAAGAAGAAAGAGAGGTGAGAAAACAGGACTTACTAAAACACATCATGAAAGACGTAGATCCATTAAAAGAAAATTAGAATGCAGAACATCTTATGTATAACGCAGATTCATCAGAAGGAAAGTTTAGCATAATATTATATGCATTTGAATGTGACTAGTTGAAATATGAAAATAAACATTCAAACCTCCTAGAGCCTTTGGATGACAACTGAATTGGCTATCCCAGCCTGCTCTATGGTCTGGTCCAGATCAGTCAGCTGTTTGGGAGGAAACCCCATTACTTGTAGTTGGTAACTTCTCGACCCGCTGGACCTCGATGCATCAATGAAAGAACGGATATCTCTGATTGTGTGGCGGTGGTTGAAACGAGAAACCATGCGAGTACCATCTGCCAACCTCAGCTGAAGAGAGGTCGATGGCAATGAATCATCTACAACCAAACCCATTGACGGTAGTGGTGCACTGGTCAGGGATGTAGCAGCGGTGTTTGTCTCAGGGGCAGCTGATGAGGCACTGCTGCTGCTACCAAGAGTCCTTCCCACACCCTGAAAAGGAATCTTCTGCTTCACTGGTTCCTGCAAAGAGAAAGCAAACATTAAAAATAAAGAATCAGTTTTAAAAATAAGCAACAATTTCACAGGAGCTAAAGCAGATATAGGGGCGCACAGCATAGTCTTCTTGCTGCCTAATTATCTTGACCTCCACCACGGTCCTCCTGTCAGCTGCCTCAAGCTCCGGTGGACACACAGAGTTCTTGATGCTCTACAATCAGAAATAACTGTTACTAGTAACGTGTATAGTTTTACGAAGAGAATGATACCAACGCAACCACCTATTCAGTTTGCTATCAATACAGAATCCAAAAAATTGAAGATAGAATATAGCATATCCAATGTCTTAATATGTCTTAACAAAAACCTCTTGCAGAGGAAGTTTCATTCAAGAAAAAGAGTGACCGAACAAGAACAATCACTCAAAATTCAAAAAGGGGAGAATTGTAAGATAGGATTAGCATGAGGGACCAGAATAAGTGAAGAAAATGATTGTATTCCTCAACCGCAGGAATTACACCATGTTGCTTTAATCTGTTCACAACGGCCAGTTGAAAATTTGGAGTAAACCGATACTATCATTACGTCTGAACAGGTTATTCAAAAGAAAACATGCAGACTCCATGGACTCAACAAAACATGCACAAACACATCTTTTATGGCGCAACAATCAGAGGTAAATAAAAGTCCAAACCAACCATGTTAAACAGACTTCATTGAAAATTACCTCCAAGAAGGGGGCATTTGCAGGATCATCATACCGACGCAGTGGACCATCATCAACGGTAAATCCGTTGCTCCACAAAGTAATTGTGTGATTTACAACTTCAGGTGGCTGAGGAGCAGATGATACAGTCTCTCCCGAGAGCAATCTTGCTTTCCCAGCAAAACTTTTCGAGATTGAAGGCCGAGGGTGCTCGTAAGGTCCTTGCACAGACCCGAACTGTGCAGCTCGATTGAAAATCGCATCCCCATCATTAACATTACCTTTGGTGGGATCTTGGACAAGCATTCCACTGCAAAATCAGCAGCATTCAAAGATTCACATTTTCCCATTTTGAATTCTAGAATCCTAATCAAAATCAATGGCTCCAACAAACTCCATTAACGGTAAATAAAAGGGAGATTATAGAGCCCAATTATGCAAAGATTCTTCTTCTTCTTTTTTGAAACACAAAAAGACTCTTCTTCGATATCACCCAATTTTGGATAACGCAAAGTCAGGTTTTTGATATCTTAACAAGTTGAAGTTCGTCATTCTCTTCCACTAGTTTTTAGGTAAGCCAATCAGTAAGACTTAGGGCAAAACATACTGATTCAGTCATTGGAATCCAAATGCACCACCAAGAAAACAGAAAGAAAGTCAACACTTTTGTTTAATCTTGATTTTACCACGCATTCTCGGGAAACAAACACAAAAATTTAGGGAGAGAATGCAAGAAGGTACCTTTTCTCGCCACCGGTGTAGTACTCCTGGGGCTCATCCGAGTCGCCGCCGGAGTCACCATCATCGGCAGGCCGGTTCAGATCGGCGAGTGTACGGATACCACTTGAACGGCTGCCGGACGGCTTCGTGACGGCCTTTTTGCCCCGCGATCGGAGCTTGTAGGACCGGCGAGATGGGTTGGGCGAGGGCGAGCGAGACCGCGACGGAGACTTGGACGGGGAGTAGTCCGGCGACTGTGAGTGGGAGGGCGAGGGGGAGCGGGAGGCGGCGATCTCAGGCGCGTCGGCGAGGGCGCTAAAGCGGGCTGCGTTGTCGAAGGCGGCGGCGGCGGCGGCTGTGGCTTCGGGGGAAGCGGTGGCAGCGGCTTCGGGGGATGCGAGGAAGGTAGAAAGGGCGGCGTCGAGGTCCCAATTGTGGCTCTCGAGGAAGAAGGTGGCTTCGTCTCTGGTGGAAAAGGCGATCTCGCAGAAGGAGGAGATTAGCGAATCGCGATGGGGCTTGGATTCTTGGGACTCCGTTTCCATGGCTGCCGCTGCTTGCTATGGTTGCTTGCCTCGGTAGACTTGCTGCTGTGAGTGAATGAATGTGATTCTTCGATCGCTTTTGGTGAGAGACTTGTAAATGGTAATAAATGACTAGAAAAATGGAAAATGAAACAAAAATGGAAATTATAAAAAATATATATATTTATATTTATTGAATGACGTTTTTGCCTATGTAAGAAAAAACATGTCGTCTATTGTTGTTATAATATATATATATATATAAATTAAAAGGAGATCTATTGATGTCTTTTTCTATTTTTTTTTTTTTTTCGTTCTTTATTTTGTCTGCCTATTTTACACATGTACCTATTTTTTTTAGGTACATACATATTTTTTTTAGCTTAAAATATATAGGTATACTATGATATTAGAATAATAAAAATACTAAAAATTTCATAATCGTTTTATGTGCTTTATCGAATGTACACGTCAAGTATTTCGTCTTTTCGATAGTTTGCTGCGTAAGATCATAAAAACGACATGTAGTTTTTTTTTTTTTTTTTTCCTGAAATGACGACATGTAGTTATTTGATTACAAGTTTGTAGGCGTATCTTTTGTTGCATATAATTTTGATGCCGTTTATTTGCGGAAAACGTCATATCGAGTAGACCAAAGTGAAATTGCCATCATTAAAAGGAAGAGAGAGAAACTCGAAGTGGCAGCAAGGGAAGATAGTAGTGAATCTCCAAATGTAATTACTAATTCGTATTGATGTTAAAGTTCATCACCACAAAATATAAACGGAGAGAGTCGTTTGCCAATGTTCAATAACAAACGAAACGACAGCAAGAAAAGAAAGTGAATCTGCAAATGCAACCATTTTACGGTTAAAGCTCATCACAACAACATCTTCCCATTAAGGAGACATTTCTCATTTCTCAATCATCCGTGATCTCTAGAGAAGCATAGAACACTCAGAAACGTGCCTATCAAAGCACTTTTTTTTTGTTAAAAAATTTTTCACGTATATCTCACAGCGTCATAATTCATCATTCTAAATCTTCACTACAAAACTAACATATATAGGGTACGCCGAGAATTCAAACATCATGACTGAAACCATCTCCCCACGTTGGCAAGGCGAGGAACAACAACAGGTGCGCTGCGGACTTTTTCAAGCGCAAAACTTATCCTCAAAGGTCGACCCAACAATGCCTGGAACCATGAAATTTGATGAATTTCTCAGACAAGATTATTGTATAGGTGATTATTTTACACACAATCTCAAGAATTTTCCTCGAACTTCGTTATCATCTCACAATAACTATAAAAAGCGATGTACATTTTGTTAGAAGGACAGCCTTCTCCTTCTGTAAAGTTTTTGGATGGAAATGGTAAAGAACAAATTTCAAAGTTTCACCCCGAAGTTTGGTCAATGTCTCAATATTGCCTCCTGAACTATGAATCACATCCCCTGAACTTGTAATTCTAGTAAAAACACTCTTTTTGTTAAGTTCCACCTAATTTCACATAAATTGAATTTAAAGGATAATATAAAAACACTAAGAGTTGACAAACTAGTCTTTGTTGAAACAAACAAATTCTGAGTTTTTTTAAAGAAGAAAACTAAGAGACGGGTGTTTAAATTTTGTTATTTATAACTAGTTCACGTGAGTTTGATGCGAATATTTTCACTTACGAATTGGATATCTAACAGAAAAAAAAAAAAAAAGATCATTTAATCCAAATTTCAAAGTTCATGAGGAGACTATATCACTTATTAAAAAATAAAGAAGAAAATAAAAATGGAAGAAGAGAAGAAAAAGATTTAAGGTGGTTCGGTGATGTGCCTACATCCAGGAACTAGAAAAGAGAGAATATTCACTAGTAAGGAGCACTATGAATGGACTCCTACATAAAGACAAGTTATAATTACAGAATCAGTAAGTTACCCAAGGTGATCAAATCTTCTAAAATCAATAGATTTGCTAATATAAACATAAATACACAGAAATTCAAACTACTAATAGAGGTAACCAATACACAAAATGTTATCTTTCCCTAATATTACTTTATATAATTTGGATGGCATAATGAGACGATGATTATTAAAGTTTGGAGGGAGTTTTGAAATCTATCTAAAGATGTGGTTATTTCCAACTTAACATTTACCAAACAGATTGATTTGGTCACAAATTTGACCCTAACAAATGCCACTTTTTGGAGTTCGGGAAGCAGATAGATCACTGAGACAGTGACTAAAGTGCTGGGGAAACATTGAAAATTATGTTAAACATATTAATACAGGCCCTAGTTACCTTCCCATCCATGGATTCTTTTGCACTTACAGCATCTTCTTCCTTCAAAAAGTGAACAAATCCAAAGCCTCTAGAACGACCCGAGTCTTTGTCATAAACTATCCTCACTGCAAACGAAAATACGGGCATGATTTAGAAGTCACATCACTCACATCACATTTGTCCAGTACATCTAAAAGGGAACAATTTTAGAAGCCAATACAAACAAAACTATACGAGTTAGCTTCTAACTTAAGTTACAACATATCCAACTTGGTAGGGGAGAAAATGTGCAAGTGTTTCCATGACACGCTTTGTTGCTCTCAACCTACGCAACTATATGAAGTTCACCACTCTTCCCCAATTTAGAGCCCGTTTGGTACATTAGCTCAACTACATTCAACTCAAACTTTTTTTTTTTTTAAAGTTTTTTTTTTTCAAAGTTTTTGTCTTTCTAAAAATCAAAAAATACTATAAACTAAAATATTTCAACTCAACTAACGAACCAAACGGACCCTTAATGTTGATCAATAAAAAACCACCTTCTTTTTTCGCAAACTTGTTACGAACCACTTAAAGGGTTAACACTTGAATCTCTTTAAAGAGAATCCGATCCCTAAAGCTTCGACTTCTATTCTTGGCTTTTCATCCGTTTGTCGTTCAGTCATTTAAGTCGCCTTCGAATACCAACGCAAAGTACTTGAGTATAGAACATTAAAAGTAACAAACAACAGCCATTTGATCAGTCAGGCTTTTATTCGAACATGTGGAGTGCAAGATCGATGAAAAAAGATTTGTCCTCAAAAACTAGACACTACAATAATAAGCTTTAAAACATAGATTTTTACCTTCATTAACCTCCCCAAAGGAAGAGAAAGCGTCTTTCAAGGACTTCTCGTCGACCGACCATGACAATCCTGAAAACCCAAAAGCCAATCACCATCAGCAAGTGAAAAAAAAGCATTAGAGAAAGAAATAGCTTGTGTGCGGGAGAGAAATCGAAAGGAACCTCCGACAAAAAGCTTGTTGTTGGAGGCGGTGGAGGACGAGGAAGGTGAAGAACCAAAAAAGCAACGCAAACCCAGAACTGGGCTTTGGAAGATACGGATTGTTATTGATGCTCTTCTTCTAGCGAGTGAACTCAACAAGGTGTTGCTGCTCATCATAGCTGACATTTTACCACCTCTCTCCTGTTCTTTCGTATATGAGGAACCCAAAAACATGAGTCATCGCTATTGGGCTCAGAAGCCCAAATATTTTTTAAAATTTTGGTTTTGTCCCTCAAAACTTTTAAAATTTGCAATTGTAACCCCTATTTATATCTACTTTCTTTTTCCCTGCCGTTCTGCCCCCCCTCCGTCTCACTTTTTCGCAAGTTGTTCCTTTTCTTCTCTCTCCCCTCAACGGAAGCAGTTTTTTGTCTTTGGCTGAGTAGAAGAGAAGGCCAATTTCTGCGGCCAAACTTTTTGGACTAAAAGGAGAGATTTTGAGGTTACCGTTTTCTCTCTTCAATGGATTTTAATCTGAAATTTCCCTATTCAATTGATGTTTTTCCTTCTTAGATTTCAATTCTATGTGTGATGAAATCTCTCTTGTCATTCTATGGAGTTTTTCTTTGATGATTGCTCTTGTTAGTTCTGCAAACTGATGGGAATAGCTTTTGCTATTACCTTGGTTTTGCATGAGCTATAGAAGCCCTCCATTTTCAATTCTGAAAATCGGAGTTGGATTCTGGGCCGTGATGATTATACTGGTTCATGTTTTTTCTGGAGTTTATCTTTGAATAATAATAATAATAGAGTTGTGCAAGGGTTGGAAAATCAAACCGAGGCATAATTAACAGAATTCATTTATTTTTATAGAACCTAATTAATATGAATAGTTTCAATAATTTTGAGACTTTTTAGATGGATAATTAGTTAAAAGTTGATGGCTTTACCCTAGAGCCGGGTCTGAGTTGAGTATGCAGCATAGCTACTGGTGATGCTAATTAATTGAAGATTTTCAGTGAATCACATGAAAAATATATATATATATATATATGCAAATGTATAGGTTTTTATATATATCAAACTAGGTTATACCTTTTGAAGCAAAAAGCCAGGTGAAATGCCCCGTCAAGGCGTTTCAGTTGCTACAAATGATTAATTATGATCACGGATGAACATCGTTTTCTGATTGTTGATTTTATGGCAAATATTGGGGGCGCAGACTCCTTCCTTCTAAATTTTTTAGAGAAAAAAATACCTTTTATTTGTTATGGTCAAGAATAGATATTCTTTAATGTTTATCACAAAACTGCACTTTCCTTGTTCTAAATTCGGTTTTGTTGTGATATCTTATTGCTGTGGTTTTCACTATTATGCAAAACCTATACTTATAAACTATTTGTTGGGCTCATTTTGGTGTGTGTAGGTTCTAAGGCACAAACATGAATGCCTTCAAGGCTTTCAAAGCCTCCGTCCCAATTGCATGGAGTCCTCACCTGTACATCACCTTGGTGAGAGGTATTCCAGGGACCAGGAGACTTCACAGGCGTACTTTAGAGGCGTTGCGGCTTCGCAAGTGCAACCGAACTGTCATGCGATGGAACACCCCTACGGTTAGGGGAATGCTCCAACAGGTTCGCCATTGAACTTTCATTCATTGTATGAATTTTTTTTTCTCATTTCTATACGTCTGCTAATGTCTACATTTTGTATCTACTACTTCAGGTCAAGAGATTAGTTGTTATTGAGACTGAAGAGATGTACAAGGCTCGGAAACAAAACGAGGCGAACCACCGAGCTTTGCGTCCCCCATTGGTCATCAGTCACCTACCTGCTGCAACTGGAAGCACTTCTTCGTAATGGCTCGTGTAATTTACCAGAAGGTCAGGTCTAAGAGTTTTTGATGCGGGTTTGTTGCCCCAAGGGGAAAAAAACTTACAAATAGTGTAGTTTCTGTTAGCTGTTCCGGCTGTGGGTTTAAATATCATTTCTGGTTTGGGTATGAAATTCTATGATGTCTCTCAACTAGCTGAAGTAATAAAATTTTGTTTCCCATATCTATTTGCATATGCAATTTGGTGAATGGTTTGCGTTTATGCATGCCTGAGACTTAGTTTCAGATGTTTAACATGAATATATCATTGTTTCATACATTTATCGCTCTCCTTGTGACATTGTAGCTCAAATCACACAATGCCTTCAAGGGCATACAAACAAGAAGAATGAATTAATACAAAATTACATGGGAACACATGGATTCCCTTTTTTCTTTCCCTGTTTCTTCGACTACGAAAAAGGAGAATTCATTGGTAGGGTATGGTACCAGCAAAACAGTTTTTAATTGTCTGATCTTCATCAAGTTCCATCAATTAATCGTAACTTTCTTAATTTAATATGATTTTGATGTGAGCTCAAAAGGGTATTTTTTTCATGATCATATCCTACCACAAAATTCTCCAAGAAAACATGTAATATTTGAATATAACACTAGGATTACTCTCAAAGGAGATATTTTAGGGCCCCTCCATGGCTATTTTCTCTCCCAACTTTTCTGCTATTACATCATTTGAGCTTTTAAGCTTCTGTTCTCCGCTGTCTTCTGGGCCAAGGTAGTGCTGTTCTTTGTATTGATGTCTTGATGCAAATACGAGAAAAACACCGATGTTCATGAACATTAGCACGACAAGCAGCCAATAAAAGTTTTCTAACCTCCCCCTGTTCAAGTTGCTCCGGAGCCATGTTTTCTTAGTCACTTTATCAACCAGGGAAACCAACAAACTGCTGACAAAGAACCCCATTGAGAGGGTGCTAAGGAAAAACCCCGTGCTCATGGACTTCATCCTCTCCGGTGCCTCTCTGATGAAAAACTCCAATTGCCCTACGTAGGCGAAAGCTTCCCCAGCACCTACCAGAAAGAACTGGGGCACTAGCCAGAAAGCACTTATCATGGTGTTCTGGTGGACGGCGAATTCCCTTCTTTGTCTTTCAACTATAGCGGCAGCCCCCATAGCTACCATTGACAAGACAAGTCCAATGCCAATCCTCTGGAGGCTTGTGATTCCTTGGGGATTGTGGGTGAGTTTCCGAGCAAGCGGGACAAAGACCTTTTCATTTAGGGATGTAAAAAGGAGAATGGATAGGAAGAGAAAAGTGGAGAAAGAGCCTGCAGGGACAGTGAACGAGCCGATGTTTCGGTTCATGAAGGTGGCTTGCTCGATTGCAAAGGTACCGATTTGAGAGTAGACAGTCCAGAACAGGATGCAAGTAGACCAGATGGGGATGAGCTTGAGAACCATTTTCACCTCTTCCACTTGGGTTACCGTGGATACTATCCAAGCGTTGTTTTTGTTGTCACCGCTGCCGGCATAGTTGTCCAAATTGCAGCTTTATCCAGGCACCTAAACATTCACATATATGGAAATAAAACCTTACATTGTCAATTAAAAATAACACTAAACAGGACGAAAGTTCCTTGTTTACTTCTGTTTAATTGAAGGTAAATAAAAGTTCCTTGTTTACTTCTGCTTAATTGAAGGTAAATATACTTACTTGAACTTCTGTGTGTGTGGGACCGTGGCTTCCTGGTACTTATTCAAAAGGCTTGGAAGAGAAGGATAAGGCTGGTTTCTCTTTTTCCAAGCCAGGAATATGACCCTCCATATGACTGTTAAAGGGCTTCCTCGGGGCTTCTTGAACCGATAAAATGGCGTCCCGCAGAGGAGCACAAGAACTGCAAGAACCATTGTCCCTGCTGATATTCCATAGCCCCAGCCTCTTCCCACATTATCTTGCACATAAACCAGCACAATCACAGCAAAAAGAGACCCGATGCTAATACTAAAATAGAACCTATTGAAGAAGAAGATCATGGCCTTCTCCTCCTTGGGGTCTTGAACGTCAAACTGATCGGACCCGAAACCTGAGACATTCGATTTTATTCCTCCTCCACCAAGTGCTATTGTGTACAAAGCTGCATAGAGCAAGGCAAGTTGATTTCCGGTGGCCTCAATGCACTGGTGGTGCAGATTTCTGTAGTTGTCACATGGAGGGGGTCTCATACTGGGAATGGTTGTGGCCAGTGTTAACATAATAACGCCCTGTTGACGGATAAAAAGAATATATTAGTTCTTGCACTTCAGAACGAGAATTTTGTGTTCTTTTCGGGGTCGAAAAGGCTTACAATAGCGGTTATGGTTGCAGAGAGTGCAACGGTAAGATACCGCCCGAGTTTAGCGTCTGCTAAGAAGCCACCAAGGAGGCCAAGGAGATTGAGAGTTCCCATGAAGTTGGTGACAATGGTTGCGGATTTCGCTGATGGAATATGCAAATTCCCAACCAAGTAGGTCACGAGATTCATTGATATGCCCATCACACATATTCGCTCGGAGAGTTCAACTCCTGCAAACATTACCACGACACTTCGTGATTTATTAGCATGAAATTAATGATTTCACAAAGCTAGTTCGAGTCGATTAAAGCATTAATTCGAGTCGATTAAACCACCTAAGGCGAGCCCTGCGCCAAGCCACCTCCCGGTCTTGGACTTGTCCGCAGGGTTCCCTCGATAATCGTATGCAGCTCCGTCGCCTTCTCCATCTTTCTCACCATGTGACGAGACCAAAACCTGCCGACAACCGAAAGAAAAAGTTGAAGGAAAGATCATCAAATTCATCAAAGCATTTCAGTTGTTTGAGCAAGTGTAGCTACCATGGTTATAGCAGATAAGAAGAGAGACTAGTGGTAGCTGCTGAATAGCTCTATATATGTATATATATGTATGTATGTGTTGTAAAGATTGGTATTATGGAAATGTATACAAGATAGAAGATTGGAAAGAGGAGTTCTTATAAGAAATGGAGGCCACCAGCTGGCCTTGGCCTCCACAACTTCTAATGGTGAAGAATGGCTCAGAACCAGGACTGCCCAAAAAATAAAAAAATAAAAAAAAAAAGTCGTGAAAGTTTTGGCCATAAACTTCTTGTGGTTTCTATGCTTAGTATCTGTAACGATCGAACTGATTATTGAGAAAGACAATTGCTTTCCAAATTTGGTTTCTCTCTCTCTCTTTCTCTCTCTTCTATTATTACCAACTATTGTACGACACATGGGGCTTTGAATTGGGTCATGGGAGACTGATTAGAAAGCGCCAATGGCAATTTGCATAGTAACAATTTGGAGATGAAAAGTGAAACTAATCCGTTTTGCAAAGGGCCGGTTTTTGGATAGTTCCTCATGACAAATCAAATAATTAGTCATTACAGTCAAATTATCATGATGAGCCGTCCAAAGCTGACTTTTAGTATTCCGCAAACGATATCTATGATACGATTAATGTGTCTGTTTATACCTTTGTTTTGTGAATCCGACGGTGCACATGCATATATTTTTGATAAATCCTTAAGCACTCGTGATTTTGTTTAGCAGTGGTTAGAAGCTTGTCGGCAGCCTTAGGATCCTGTGCAACAAACCATATTAATTCTGGCATATAAATCAAAATGGCGAAACTCTTTCAGGATATTTGGATCTGGTAAGTGGGAATTTAGGTTTATTATTGTATTTTAAATGGGAAATAAAGTTCATTATTGTTAGAAACACGCCTAATCTGCTTTTAGGTGGCCAGTGACAAATCTCTTGTGCACTGTTCCAATCTTCATGGCTCTAAAATCTGTCAAATATCAACAAGACAAACGCACCAAGATAGAAAAGTAGCTTCTCTTTCTTCCCAAATGACACGTATGTTTATCGTGCATTGAGGATCTCTCTCTCTCTCTCTCTTTTTCCCTTTTTTTTTTTGCCCTTTTGGCTACTTTCCCCACCCCCCCCCCCCCCCTTTTTTCTTTTGAATAGGAAACGTTTCTTATGAATGATTGATGGGTCAGAAGGGGCTACCACTATGACACTAACCGTTCAATGATTGGCACTGGAACTACTGAATCAATGGTTATAATAAAGTGCAGCAGATTAACCTTACATAGCTGTAACTAAAGAAACCCCCTATTATTCACCATTAGTTGCAGTTCTTTCCGTTCCATTGGTGGGACCAGAAGAAAGAAACGAGAGATGAGATTGCACTCATGATTCTAGCAGAAGTCGTTTTAATTTAGGCTAGTTAAGGTTTAGCTAGAATTCGACCCTTGTAAGAATTTGCCGAAAATATGATGATGCAAGAAAAGATTAGGAGGGATTTGTAGACACAAGCCATTAGCGATTCCGTGGACACAAGCAAAGCCAAGAGCCCCGAGTGAGTTGTTGTTTGTTATTATCATCAATTAAGAGGAAAAGGTAAAGAGATAACAACAAAAACAAAAGGGTGAGGATGTGTTCTTTCAGAGAAGCTGCCAATGTGTATTGGGTGGCATTTAAAAAAAGAAAAAAAGAAAAAAGAAAGAAAGAAAGAAAGAGAGAGGGAGAGAGAAAGACGTGAAAGAATGAAATCATGTGAGTTTATCATCTGGTCACACTAGTTGCCTCTTGTCACTTTCAACTCCTTCCCCATCAAGATCAACTACTGATATCAGAGCCAACAAGGGGAATATGTGGTCTAGCTTTTAGCTATATATGCTTCTTCTTTTCTTTAGGCCGGTTGTATGGTACATATTCACGTGAATTTCCTGTTTTGCAAGGGGAAATACATGTATGTAAATATATATATATACATATATACACACACACACCAATACATATATAGGATGTGTTTTGTGTGTAAGATAAAAGTTAGTATAGGATTGGACAAAAACTTATTGCAGTGATTGTGCATGTGAATGAATGTTGGCGAGCAATTTCTTTTTATGTCATGTTCATACATATATCTTTGTGATGAATATAATTTCATTAGCCTCCTTAATCGAAATATCTCGTCCCTTTCATAAGGTTTTGCAAATGAATTGAGTACGTTTTCAGCGTGTGACGTGTTGCAATATTTTATTGTCACGCGCCTGAGACTGCACGGAGGAGGGAGTGGAGTGGTATTTTGGGGATGCTAGTTGCAGGTTCGATTATGTCTTGTATTAAAAAAATAAAAATTAAAAAAAAAAAAACTCTGTAATATTAATTTTTGACGCTCTGTTTAAGAGAAGCGTTAATGATTTAACTTAGACGCAAATAGTAGTACGTACGTGTTCCACTCATGTGGGATCCACTTAAGATTTTTTTATGCTGAGTGTGAGGACGCTGTCCAAGTTTTAGAACAGATGTAAATTAGCAACAGGACACCTGTTGGATTGATGACCCTTTTTAGATTTTGATGATCTTAAATGTGGGGATTTTTGTTTCTGAGAACCGAGAACTACTCATCCAATCAATCCGCAGTGAAAAGTCTTCTAAAATGGTTCAGTTAATTCAGTTTTGGTTTCTGAAGAAGGACATCTTGCTATGGTTTTAAAGTGTCTCATTAAAAATTAATTTGAGAAATGCTAATATTTAGAACGCGTTATAACTTGCAACAAAATGTATTTTTTTTTTTCTAATTTAAGAAAATGCAATTATAAGGTCTCAAGATTGAATGTATTTTTACTTTTTACGTTCTTCTTTTTCATCCTTCTTTTTTTTTTTTTTTTGAAAAAAATGTTTAAACAAAAAGAAAATAGTGAATAATCATTAAAAGGTGACTTAGGATACAGATTGGAATATTTATCGTTTTCTTTCCCTTGAGCTGACAAGTATCCACTACTGGGCCAGATGTATAAATGTATAAGGGTCCCTCCGTTTGTCTTGATGCTTTCATTCTCTTCCAATTTATGTTTCCCTCTTATTACATCATTTGAACTCATAGCTAGGCTATGTTTTGATGCGTCTACATGAAAATAGGAAGCACACAAATATAGGCATAAAATGTAAGTGAAGAAAATGATAAGAAAGGAATTTTCTTTTCTTGTGTAGTGTCTGTGTTTGTAACACTATCATTATGTTTCATATATATATATATATATATATATATATCTCCCCCTCATTTCGGATATAGATATTAAGGGAAGGGAAATAAAAATTTTTGTTTGGTTTAGTACCATTTTTTTTCTTCCCATATTGGTGCTTACGCATAGCTTTTTTTTTTTTTTTTTTTTTTTTCTGGTGGCCAAGTTACCTACATGTATAGTGATTTAGTTCTAGGGGTGGAGGAACGAGAAAGTGACTCCATTGTTAAATATTTTTAAAGATATGTTGCTCATTTGGTCCACGCACATATACAAAGTTGCGTTTTGAGTTTGATCCTTTTTTTTTTTGGCCCCGGTTAAAGGCGTCATAAATTTTTAAAGGATGTAATTTGTTCATTTCGTTAACTTTTCAACGAAATAATTTACTGACATGTGAATGTCACGTGCACACTGCTATAAGGGTGCATGGTGGATTTATTTTATGGCGGTTTGTGAAAATTACAAACCATAAGCGGTTTGAACAATTTTTTAAGCGAACAGTATGGGTAGTTTGTTGGGTGGCGTAAGTTTTACACCAATATTTTTAATATATTATAATTAAATTCTCAAAGTATTTTACATTTTTGTTAAATTTGAAGGGGTTTTTAATTAAAATAAAAAATTAGAAACCAAAACACAAATTTATATATAGATAACTAAATGAGCAATTTACCTATTTTGAAATTGCAGCCAATATCTATTGTTGATGGTGTGTGTAATTTAACGCAACGATGGAATACTGCCCCGAGAAGTCAAATTGCCGTGCGAGAACATAAAAACCCAATCATGAAACACAGTTATTTCCGACCAGACCAGATTAGACGCCCAGTGCTTTGTTTCCCGGGAACATTATCGCTGGTCACGTGGTCTCAGTGTTGATGCCACTTGTCGAGTACCCTAGATATCGAATGCCCAGGGCATACCCCAGTGATCCGGACTAAGCATCCCAGGCAAGTGGTGGGTGCCGCCTATTCTGCAGACCCCTTAATTGTACTCTCCCCGTTAACTCTGCATAAGTTGATAGCGGTGTCCTAGCGCAACTCCTACAGTCCGTCGCCTGACACCTGACACACCGCTTGTGACGACGCTTGTCCCTTCGTCAATATCCGCCACTTGTTGATTTCCATATGATGATCACTTATGTCAGTACTAGCCCACCCTAGTGTCCCCCGGCACTAGACTGCGGACATGCGGCATCAGTCTATTAGGCTTATGGTGCCTGCGCACTTGCAACTTGTCTCCCTGCCGGGAGCACTTGGCGTTCAACTTGACCGAGTTGTCCGAATGCCCAAGCTCGTGGGGAATGGCTTAAATAGAGGATCAGCTCATTAATTCAGGTATAGACATTTATTTCTTGCCAAAACTTTGCCTCTTTACTTGCTCATCAGTACTTTCCCTTTTGCAGGTAACCAGCCACAGAGTGACTGTGCAAGACCAGTCGTACCAGACAATCACCTTAGGTGTTGTGTTGAAGATTTTTGGCATCAACATCTATTCCAATCAATAGTTGATTTAGATAGTTATCTCTATTCATTTCTTGTTTCTTTCAATCCTTTGTACTAAACAAATATGTACCCCAATGACAGCCACGTTCCCACTGGGTCCTTCCAGTTTTCTCATCTGCCAAATAGCTTATTGCTCTCAACATCTCCATTACCATCACAAGTGTATAACTAAAATAGTGCTGGTTATTCAACTGATCAACATACAATTGTTGCAAACAAGAGAAAACAGGTGTAAAATATTGGCATTATCTTATATTATTAACCCTATTCGTCTCTCTTCAATTGTCTTGCTTCACCAGTCTTGACTTGAAACACTATTTCCTTTGGCCTCTGAGTCCTTCTTTTTTAGAGTGAGGCAATGAAGATTGTATGCCTTCCTTTTTAGTTAGTAAGAATATGCCAATTCTCAGTTTTAGAAGTCCAAAGAGCACAAACTAGCCACGAAGCTTCGATATAGTTTCCCGATCGGAGATCCATAGATCAAGAAGTTGAGTTGTGATTCTTAGACATCGGACTTACATCTTATGAGACTGATCATGAGTCAATAATTGATTAGTCTGATATTAGTTCATTTGGAATGCTACCATGGATTCATGGTCCAGTTCGAGATTGTTGTGTATCAAGGGCCTGATTAGCAGAGTTTCCTAAAAGCTGTTTTTAGCTTCCCAGGTCCAAAAACAGTTTCTGAAAGTATTTGGATGACCGGTCAAAAGAGCTTCATGTGACAGTCATCAATCCCTATAAGAAAAGGGTAAGCTGTGCAGTCTTACATCGCTTGAGAATTGATATATTGAATGGTTCATAAGTAAAAAGACCACCTCCTAATGATATAAGGCTTTTCGACGTAAGCCCAAGAGCAAAATCGTGTGGGTATGAGACCCAAAGCAGACAATATTATACCAAAGGAAGGCATTGGTCGTTACAAATAGTATCAGAGCCTATACCCAACTAGAAGTGTGGTCAACGAGGATTTGAGCCCCAAAAGGAAGGGTGATTATGATAGTCATCAGTCCATACAAGAAAAGGATACACTACTACAAAATGTGGATTTCACGACAGAACTTCCACGATCGTTTTTTAAAAAACTGTCGTTGAAAATGTGGCAAAAACAGGAAGTGGAACAGAGTTTCCAAAAACTGTCGTGGAAGCCGAAACTTCCACGACAGTTATAAAAAACCGTTGTGGAAGACCATGCTTCCACGACGGTTTTTAATAACCGTCATGCAAGGAAGCTAAAAAATAAAAATATAAAAAAAATTTTTAAGCTTCCACGACGGTTAAAAAACCGTCGTGCAAGGAAGCTAAAAAAAAAAAAAAAAATTTAGCTTGCACGATAGTTAAAAAACTGTTGTGGAAGCTAAATTTTTTTTTAGCTTCCTTACACGGCTAAAAAAAAAAAAAAAATTTTTTAGCTTCCACGTGTTGGGGTCTATATGTGCCCTAAGGATAAAAAATCAATATTATGGATTTTCTGTAAATATGACATTTTGATATTAATAAGAGGATGTTATTCATGTTTAATAAGTTGTGTCCTATTTACTTTCATTTGTTGATTGTATAATTATT
Organism: Ficus microcarpa; assembly: GCA_025413485.1. Taxonomy (NCBI): domain Eukaryota; kingdom Viridiplantae; phylum Streptophyta; class Magnoliopsida; order Rosales; family Moraceae; genus Ficus; species Ficus microcarpa. The sequence goes on along the minus strand of CM046379.1, from coordinate 26,285,844 downwards.
TTGAGCAAACATAAAATACTATTAGGCTGTTGGTAATATATCGAATTACCATATGTATACGGGGTATGCATAGAAGACGTGATAATTTGATAACAGTCTAAATAAATAGTCCGCAATCAACGGAATAAGATTTGGGGATCTTATTCATGATAAGATTGTAAAGGTTGTCTACTTCCTTGGAGGGATAGTCTGTCTTAACCATCTGATAGGTTCCGAGTAGAAACTTTAATGTATACCAGTATTGAGGTATTTCATTGGACTGGACCTAAAGTGTTATATGATTCGGTTTAATAATTCCGTTTATAAGAATCAATGATGTTTTGATTATCATCCTGCATTAATCTTAATCCTGAAATGATTACTTGAGTTCGCATCCATGACTTATGTACTTTAATGCACTAAAGGTGAGACACTGTTAATTCATGGTCAACATACTTGTGTTTTGGGTGCATGACTTATGGATGGAGAAATCAAGATTCATAGATACGAAATCCATAGCTATCTTAACGATAGTAAATGTTATCTACTGAAAGGCATTATTCGGGGATTGAAAGATAGTATAACAAGATCTTGGCCATCGGTTTACTTTGTGTTCTCTGATGGTTTACTAATTGTATGGTTTTACAATTGGTGGTTCTTTCAATAGAGAATAATGGAACTTTAAGTTAAAATGATTGAAAGGTAAAACGGAAAAAGTCCTTAATTCAATCATGGATAACATATGTGGATTAAGTAAGCGATGAATAAATCATGGAAGAAGTACTACGTGAGAGAGCTTTCGTAATACGGTATGTAAACAGGAGTTCAGCTTCAAACTTTTAGTAGAATAGTTTTGAAGTTGATAATTGATGGATAATTAATCTGGGATTAATTTTTCACAATTATAGGAGCCTCTTTACATATTTCCATCGGGTCCCTCTATTAACTCATATAGTTCCACGAAGCGTCTCGGGATTTGTTCCTAATGAGATCGGTACATTGTAAATGGAATTTTGTAATGTCTATTAAGACATGGTACTTTCTAACATGCAATCTGGAAAGGATTGGACATGTGAAATTTGTAGACAAATGATTTTGTCAACATGTGATTGGTTAATTGAATTTTGAAATAAGATTGTGTTTGAATTATTTAATTTTGGAAAACAAAATTTTTTCTCCTAATCTAATTGTGATGTACGGTTTTTAGATAGGTAGAGGAAGAAAATTTTGTTTCAAAATTATTTAAATATATTTCAAACATTAAATTATTAATTGATTTAAATAATGGAGATTATTTGATGGATTTTTTCTTTCCTTTTAAAAATGATGGTCGGTTTGTTGAGGAAGAAAAATTTCAAATATTCCATTTATTTAAATTAATAGATATGGTTGATATTTGAGGAAAATATTTAATTCAAACAGGAGAATCCTATTTAAATTCAAAAAGGTTTAAAAGAAATTTGAATCTAGATAGGACTAGGATTTTTTGACTAATCTAGATTCTTGATTTAAAATTTAAATCACCAATCAAGATTTATCTATAAGTGACCGAATTTTTTGAGCAAGATTTCCTCTTAAAAAATTGTTTTTAGGTTCAATGAATCTAGCCCTAAAGTTGTATGATCTTTTGGTTCAAGATTTATCCAGAAAAATAATTATTAATTATTTTTCAAGTAGGAGATAAATTTTGAAAAGGATTGGAATACTATATAAAGGCTAGGAGTTCTTGAAAAACCAATTTTTGATTTTTTAAGAAAAAAAAACGTTTTTTGGAAGAAAAAATTTTTTAATTTAGGTTTCTTCCACATCAAAAATTTGGCTTTCTTGTGAGAGAGAAAAAAAAAAGAAAATTCCATTGAATCAAAACTGCGAGGAAGGTTAAACCGAGTGATAATTTTTCATAGGAGGTTAACCGGTTCTTGTTTTGTAGTTTTGAAGAAATAAGTTGGATCAAATTCTCAACGAGGATCATCGGAATTGAGAAGGAGAAATCTAGACTTCGGAAAGAAATACCGGTCGCTTGGATTCATAGAACGTGTGCCCACACACACTCTGAGACGTGGAACTTGATAATAGTAGAGAAGACACGTTGGTCAAACGCTCTAACAATTCCGGAATCCAAGAAATAAGGTATGCTTGATCATAAATTAATTTATTGTTATATGCATCATGAGCTTCTTTTCTGAAAACGGCATAAAAATTTTAAAACTTCCGCTGCGCCGTAACTCTGATACCGGATCCGATTTTTCCTACACTACGACGGTTTTTTAACCTCGTGGAAGCTTTTTCTTCTTCTTTTTTTTTTTTTTAAACTTCCTTGCACGACGGTTTTCGGAAACTTTGTTCCGCTCCGTGTTTTTGCCGCATTTTCCACGACGGTTTTTTAAAAAACGGTTGTGGAAGGATCTTTTTTCACAATTTTTTTTAAAAAATTTTTGGACTCTACCACTTTTCAAAATTCCCGCCTTAGTACCTACCACGACGGTCATACCACGACGGTTTTCCCAAATAACCGTCGTGGTAGGTACTAAGGCGGGAATTTTGAAAATTTTTGAATTAAATTCAATTTTTTGGAACGTGTATTAAAACCAGAAAAATACCCTCTTTCTACCCCATTACATGCCGAGCCTTTTTGATTTTTTTCACTCTCTAATACACACTCTAACTCCATACCAAAAGCCACCCAATTTCCTCCCTCTAATTCTCTCTCTTCGCTCCCTCCCTACTTAAAATCTCTAAAAATTCACTCTATCTCACTGCGCCTCCTCTCTTTATCTCACCTCTCAAATTTTTCTCTTGGCTCCATTCTCCGACGGCCTCTTCCACCACTCACGCGGCCTCCTCCATTCTTCGATGGGTCCACCAAGGAACTCACGCGGTTTTCCCTCTCTCTCTTGCCGCACTCCGCCCGTACCCACGCTTGACAAGCCGGTAAGTTGTAATGTATATTGCTTGGGTAATGCACGGATTTAGGAATTTTTTGTCCAAAATGTTGATTTTGTTGATTGTGGTTGTTGATAAAATGTTCCGTCTAAAATGTTGATTTTGTAGATTGTTGAGTTGGGAATATTCCATCTGAAATGGCCAAAATCCGTCTCCTACATTTTCGGTAATTGTTCATTGTGATTGTGTTTTAGATTGAATTAAATTGGTTAGGGTAAGGCACGGTTTTGGGAATTTTTCGGAAAAAAGTGTTGATTTTGTGATTTAAATATTTTTGGGGAAATGAAATGAATTCGTAAATTTTTTTTTTTTGGTTACATACCACGACGGTCAAAAAACCGTCATGGTAGGGGGTCCTACCAGGACGGTTAAAAAACCGTCATGGAAGATTTCCTTACCACGACGGTTTTTTGCGTAGAACCGTCGTGGTATGTTCTTAAATGTCCATATTTATGTCATATTTTTGTCCATTCCACTACGGTTAAAAAACCATCGTGGAATCTTTTCAGATTCCATGACTCTGGATTCCACGATGGTTAGAAAACTGTCGTGGAAATGTTACCACGATGGTTAAAAACCGTCGTGGTATCCACATTCTGTAGTAGTGATAAGTTGTGTAATCCTACATCGCTTAAGGATGGATATATATGATTGTTCATAAGTAAATAGATCATCTCCGAATGATATGAGGCCTCTTGAGTTGAGTCCAAGAACAAAACTATGCGGGCATGAGGTCCAAAGCGGACGATATCATACTCAAGAGAAACTTGAGTTGTTACACTTCTAGTCTCTAGAAGTGCTTCCTATCAAATTCAAAAAATGTAACTTTCGGCAAAAGCTTTCTAAGTAGACTTTAAAACTTATAACAAAATTTAAATTAGATATTATAAACTTCATTTAACATTTTTAGTATTTATTGGAATACTTTAAAGATATTTTGACCTCAAAAGCTCTTTGGTTCGAAACAATAACTGAGATAAATAACTTTTGTTTCTATTCTTTTACTAGTAAGAAGCATAAGTAAAAGCTTTGCCAGATGGGTCCTAAATAGAAGTAGTACTTTTATTTATGCTAAAATATGAGATAAGTAGAAGCAAACATTAGAAGTTATAAAATCTAACTTCTCAAAAATAACTTTAAAAAATGAAAAATACTAGTGAACATCAGTGATATTTAATATCATATTAATAGAGAAGTGAGTTTTATATTGTGGATAATATTAAACATCATTGATATTTCCTAGTATTATTCTTAAGAAATCCATTGATTTTTATGTTGAAGTGGTTCTTTACACATTTACAAACATTATAGTTGCATTAATTTTTTGGGGAAAGTGATTTTGAATATTCAGCCATTCGAAACCGAACACATGGAAGAATTAATTCTGGATTCGTATGATTAGCGTATAATTTTCTTTGTGGAATTTTCTCATGATGATCATGAAAGTCAAACTCATTCAAGACTTGAACAACTTTGGCATTTGCTTATCACTCGTGCTTCAAATTAGTTACGTGACTAATTTGAACAATATCTCATCATGATCAGCATTTAATCATCCGTGGGATAGACTTCTCTGATCTCCTATAGTCAGAAGCCACTAAGCCAGCCACAAATGTGAACTAAAGGGTCATTTGGGGTAACAATTAGATTTAAGTTTTAGAAGTCAATTTGGAAATATATGTTCCATTGAATTGTTAATTAGAAATGAATTATAATATAGAAAATAATATAAAAATTTGAAATGAATATAGAAAAAAAAATTACAATCTTGCTTCGTTATTATTATAATTTTTTGTGCAATAAAAAATATATCATTTGTTAAGATTTGAGTGTTTCTAAAATGAAAAGTGGAGATTTGGATATGTAACAATGGGAGTTGGAAAGTGAAAAATTCTATCTAGAATTGTTATCTCAAAGGGGAGTTAAATGAAGTCTTTTATTATTAGTATTATTATGTTTTTTGAGATTACTTTGTAATGATTTATAATTAATTATAACGGGGTTCGATTACCAATTTACAGGTGAATAATTGAGATATAAATATAGAGTAGTATTCATAATAAACGCAAGGTGTAGATCAGTCATGTCATCACTTATTAGTTGTCAAGCGTCGAAGAAACCGCTCTAGTGCGCTGGCTGGGGGTCCCTTTTCTGAAGCTTATATAGCATAATAGGAAACTCTATTTATATACATGCATCCCAGAATGGATTAGTACGACATTGGTTTATTGACAAAATAGGATTCTCTCTCTACTCATGAGAGATTCTAAACCCAATTTCATTATATGATTGAGCTAGGCAGCTCCTTACCCAATTTGAACTTACCATCAGTAATTTCTCACATGTGAGTGGACAATTGAAGTAAATGGAAGAAATAATTACATAAAAAAATTTATTTTAGTGTCATATTTTAAAATATATCTATTTTTAAATAATGTTATGTAAATTTTTATTTTATTTTAAAAATAATTGCTTGCATTATCTTTTTTACATTTTCATTATATTTAATATTATTTTCTTTTATTATAATTTATATTATTTTCTTATTTATTTATCATTATTTTATCTTTATCTTAATAACTAGTTCTTTATTACAGTGATAGCTTAGTAATATAATTAAGGTCTTTTATAAACATATAGAATCATAATAGAATCATAATAGAGCTAACCATAATCAAGTAGGTAATATATAACCTACTTGATATAGAATCATAATAGAGCTAATCAATACTGAGGGACCAAACAGGGCATGTCAATATTAATTATCCCCATTGGCGAAGTTGGTATCAATGAATCTAAAAGGTCTCTAGTGACTCCAATGGAGGTACCAATTCCATCTCCGTGTTGGAAGATGTACTGTGCAGTTCTTGCCATGTTCAAACACATCCTCACAAACGAATTTGGCCCGGAATAATTGTTCTTTGAAATTATCTCCTTGTTCATCGTTTTCCATGATTGACTTATCAATTCCTTTATATGATCTATTGCTTCTTCTTCAGTTATGCCTTTCTCCACCATGTGACACTGCACGGCTTTTGCCACATCGCCTCTCTTGCTCTCGTCCTTCGATCATTTGGTGATCAATAATAATTACTTAAAAGAAGGAAAGAAAATAGGAAGCTAGACTAACTGAATATAGCTTATTTATCATACCTTTGAAGTGCCGAAATCATCACTAAGTCTTGTTATGAGGGATGACCATGTATCAGCTCAGCGCCATGGTTGAAGCAATCAAGGCAGCTTTTTGATATGGAGAGATCGAGGCCTAAGATACAAGCATGGACAATTCCTGCACGACCACCTACTGAAATACACGCATTTTCCAAGTATTGACTCACAGAGGGTGTATCCACTGAAAAACCACCTTGCTTCCACAAGATATGATCTACAAAGATTAAACCACTGCAGATTAAAAAAAAAAAAAAAGAAGGGGTTAGAAATGAGTCAAAACTCATGTGAACAAAATTCGATATAGCCTTCCATATTTCTTTACTTACCTCTTCCATAACGTAGGGAGAAACATCCAAACCATGAGTTTTAAGGACGTCATAGATCAGATCGTTACCAAAGTTAAGCATGGCAAGATAGCATATTTTCATGTAAAGTGGAAGATCATTTATTGCATCAATGTCCCATCTGCCAAATAAGAGAGAATATTAAAAGAAGCCAATAACCGATATAATGAATTGATGACAAGATAATCGCAGACTCTCAAATATTTCCTCATTCATACCTCTTAACTGCGTGTGTGAAAGATTCTAGCTCATCCGAGGACCCATATACATCATAGACGTCATCAATCACGGTTAGTATGCAGACAAATTTCGTAAAGCCAATCCTGCATTTCGATAAGTGGGGCTCAAAGACGATCCCCATAACCCACAGAAAGTTCTCCATCAACCGATCTCTGGAAAACTCAGAATTTTCCTTGAAACGCAAGTCAGTCCACCAACTACAGGGTACAAAGATGCAAACATGTTAATATTATCGAGTCTCAAGTTTTCGGAGCAATTATACATGAACTACAAATTACACTACCTTGCTAGTTCCTTGAGCTCTTGTTGATACACGGATTGCACTAGGTTGTAGTCCAACTTGGCTAACTTAAGCAAAGTCGGACTCTTTGTTGGATCAATCTCATAGAGATTGATGAAATTTCGAGCTTCAACTCTTGGCACCCGCCAATGAAGGGGAATTTCCATTGACAGTTGTACTTGCTTTGCTAAATGACTTTCCATTCTCTCATTCGAAGAATTTTTCACTTTTTTGTGGAAAAACTCTTGGCTTCCTCCAGAACATCTTCTCCTGGCATTCCAAGGTGTGAGGCTTCATACAAACTTAATATTCCATTTACATCGTTGCTTAAGCCGTCCAAGAATCTCCCATCCTGGCCTCTGAATCTGTCAAATACATCTGTTTTGTATCGAAACAGATGACACAGTTTGTTACTTTGAACTGTTTAATATGAAAAGAGGGCCTCACTTCTTATACATTCATGGAACTTTTCATAACCTACCTGAGCTAACTGATAATCCATGTTCTCTTAAAACACGAAATCGCAGAGCCATTGTGTAGAGATCATTTCTAGTTTCATCTTGATAAACGAGGGAAACAGCTTCTCTGATCTCGTCTTCGAAGTGATATCCCAGTCCTAGCCTCTGTGTTGAATCAATAAGTTTCAAGAGTAAAAGAGGGTCTTTTGTAGTTTTTAGTGACCGGCTAGTAATTTGCTTCAATTCCTCTAGTCGGCCAGCATGTAACTGGTACTGCAATGAAAAAAGAAAAAAAAAAAAAAAACTTTCATAATTCTTATATAATAACTAATAAGATGGTATCTAAGTGGAGCTCAAACAATTAAACTCACAGAGTAGGGAGTGACAAAAGATTGGATGTGTTTGGTTTCCCAGATTGTAGGATGATAACTAGCCGATCGCCTTTCCTTCACTTCCAAGTCACATCGGGCATGATTTCTTGTTTTTGATCTTTGCCATGGCGCGAGTGGACAAGTTAAGGGGGCAGACAAAGCAGAAGCCATCTTTGCCACAAGGGCAACTTTTTGTCTCCTACACAACTTGATCATATGATATGCATCATGAAGGCTGTGTGTGTGTGTATGCATATATACATACTCCATTGGCTGTTATATATACGCACAGGGCAATTCTCATTTGAAACTCAATATGCATTCTCGATTTGGAAGCAAATGTGCTATCCTTTCCCTAGAGTCTACCCTTTTGCTGTCTTGTTAGTCAAGATTAACGGTATCATCTAATAATTACTTCAAATCTTGAAGCTAACATGATCATTTATTTATTTGTTTATTTTTTATTTAGACGACGTAGAAAATGCAGGGCAACAAAAAGATTTTGACTCTACAATTCACTGATGCCACGTTTTCCAAAATTTAGTAGCGAGCTGCTAATTATTAAAATCAACGCGAACATTGGAATTCTTGGTTCTTATGGCTCCAACGTGTACAAAATGTTTTTCTTTGGGGAAACAAATATAAAACGGGTACCTCGTGTAAATATATTAACAATTCCAAATAAGGCATAAAAGGAGCATGATTTTCTCTAATTAAAAAAAAAAAACTAAATCTATTCAGAAAAATAACATATAGAATAATTATATATTTAGTAGACTATGCAAATAGGTTTGGGAAATTTAAATCTATCATCACTTCTAAAATTTGATTACAATGAAATCATGTTAAATGATATTGGATAAAATTCATTTTCAAAAGCTAATTCGAGGGAAAGAGTGTTCAATCCATAAAAAAAAATGCCACAATAATCCACTAACTTCATATCATGACAAAAAATGTAACTTCTCGCAAAAGCTATTCTAAGTAGACTTTAAAACTTATAACAAAATTTAAATTAGATATTATAAATTTCATTTAACATTTTTAGTACTTATTGGAATACTTTAAAGATATTTTGACCTCAAAAGCTCTTTGGTTCGAAACACTAACTGAGAAGCCATAACTTTTGCTTCTATTCTTTTACTAGTAAGAAGCACAGGTAAAAGCTCTGCCAGACGAGTCCTCAATAGAAGTAGTACTTTTATTTATACTAAAATATGAGATAAGTAGAAGTAAACATTAGAACTTATAAAATCTAACTTCTCAAAAATAACTTTAAAAAATGAAAAATACTAGTAAATATCAGTGATATTTAATATCACATTAATAGAGAAGTGAGTCTCATATTGTGGATAATATTAAACATCATTGATATTCCCTAGTATTTTTCTTAAGAAATCCATTGATTTTTATGGTGAAGTGGTTCCACGACCGTTTTCATAAACGGTGATGGAAGCTTCGGCTTCCATGACGATTTTTAAAAATGGTCATGGAAACAGGAATTTTAAATTTTAAATTACTTTTTTTAAGATTTTTTGCCGCCGATTTTAGAGCAAATAAAAAATTAAAAAAAAAAAAAAAAAAAAAAAAAACTCATTTCCTCCCAAAACCCATTCTCTCTCACGCCTCTTTCACTCTCGCCTCCAATCTCTCCCTCGAAACCCATCTCCTCCTCCTTGACTCCTCCCTCCATTATCTCTTGCGTCTCTCCCTTTCTACCTCACCTCCAATCTCTACCACCCTCCCTCCATTCTCTCTCGCCCCTCACCCTTTATCTCTCGCCTCTAATCTCCGTCGGCCGCGACTCCACCATTCTTTTTCTCTTACGCCTCTCCCTCTCTTTCTCGCCTCCAATCTCTGTCACTATGCTTCCCTCCAATCTCTTCCTCGAAACCCATCATCCGCTGACTACCCCGCTACCGCGCCGCCTGCATCCATACCCGTGGAATTGGTAAGTCTCTCTCTCTCTTGCTCTCTCTTGCACTGCACATATTATGATTTTGGAGACCATTTGGTTGATTGTGTTTGTGATTTTGGGTGATTGTTAATTGTATTTGTGATTTTGGGCGATTGTTTGCTGGAAAAAAAAAAAAAGTTTTCATAACTTGATTATATTTTTGCATATTACATGTTCGACAAAATGCCCGATCGTATGATATTATATGACGGTTTTGCTTCGGCTTCCATGACGGTTTTGCTTCCATGACAGTTTTTAAAAACGGTCGTGGAAACAGGAATTTTAAATTTTAAATTTTGAATTTTAAATTTTAAATTACTTTTTTTTTTATTTTCTGCTGCGGATTTTAGAGCAGATAAAAAAATTAAAAAAATTAAAAAAAAACCTCCCAAAACCTATTCTCTCTCACGTCTCTTTCACTCTCGCCTACGATCTCTCCCTAGAATCCCATCTCCTCCTCCTTGACTCCTCCCTCCATTATCTCTTGCGTCTCTCCCTTTCTACCTCACTTCCAATCTCTGCCACCCTCCCTCCATTCTCTCTTGCCCTTCACACTTTATCTCTCGCCTCCAATCTCCGTCGGCCGCGACTCCACCATTCATTTTCTCTTGTGCCTTTCCCTCTCTTTCTCGCCTCCAATCTCTGTCACGATACTTCCCTCCAATCTCTTCCTCGAAACCCATCATCCGCCGACTACCCCGCTACCGCGCCGCCCGCATCCACACTCGTGGAGTTGGTAAGTCTCTGTCTCTTGCTCTCTCTTGCACCACACATATTATGATTTTGAAGACCATTTGGTTGATTGTGTTTGTGACTTTGGGTGATTGTTAATTGTATTTGTGATTTTGGGTGATTGTTTGCTGGAAAAAAAAAAGTTTTGAAAACTTGATTATATTTTTGCATATTACATGTTCGACAAAATGCCCAATCGTATGATATTTATGTGACGGTTTTGCTTCGGCTTCCATGACGGTTTTTAAAAATGGTCATGGAAACAGGAATTTTAAATTTTAAATTTTATGATTTTCTGCCACGGATTTTAGAGCAGAGAAAAAAATAAAAATAAAAAAACCTCATTCCATCCCAAAACCCATTCTCTCTCACGTCTCTTTCACTCTCGCCTCCAATCTCTCCCTTGAATCTCATCTCCTCCCCCTTGACTCCTCCCTCCATTATCTCTAGCGTCTCTCCCTTTCTACCTCACTTCCAGTCTCTGCCACCCTCCCTCCATTCTCTCTCGCCCATCATCCTTTATCTCTCGCCTCCAATCTCCGTCGGCCGCGACTCCACCATTCATTTTCTCTTGTGCCTCTCCCTCTCTCTCTCGCCTCCAATCTCTGTCACGATGCCTCTCTCAAATCTCTTCCTCGAAACCCATTATCTGCCGACTACCCCGCTACCGCGCCACCCACACCCATACCCGTGGAATTGGTAAGTCTTTCTCCCTCTTGCGCCGCACATATTATGATTTTGCAGACCATTTGGTTTATTATTTTTGTGATTATGGGTGATTGTTAATTGTGTTTGTGATTTTGAGTGATTGTTTGCTGGAAAAAAAAAGTTTTGATAACTTGATTATATTTTTACATATTACATGTTCGACAAAATGCCCGATCGTATGATATTTACGTATTTGGGTGATGATTAGTTTTAGATTTATTTAAAATGTTTGGGTGAGGATTTGGTTTATATTGTTTTTTGGAAAAAAGTGTTGATTTTGTGATTTATGCTTTTGCATATTATATGTTCGACTAAATGCCCGATTGTTTGATATTTACGTATTTGGATGAGGATTAGTTTTAAATTGATTTAAAATGTTTGGTGAGGATTTAGTTTAGATTGTTTTCTAAAAAAAAAAAAAAAAAAAGGTGTTAATTTTGTAATTTATGGTCTTGCATATTACATGTTTGACTTAATTAAGTTGTAAGTATATTTTTATGTTTCAAATTATAATTTGACGTTACATTATTCTTGTTTTAATTGTTTTGAACTTTATTAAATTGTTAGAGCATTTAATGACTAGAACAATTTGGTGGACGAAAGAGTCAGAAAGCAACGCAACTATGAAACATTGATGGATACTGTTTGATGTCTTCTACGAAAAGGTTATGTTAAATGGGGGATATTTTATTTTAGCCTTTATGCTAGAAATAATCTTGACTCTCGATGGATTATCCTTACTTCAAACTAAGGATTTTATACTGACATTGAAATGAGTTTAGTAAGACAAGAGTGGACTAATTTTGTAATGTGGTTCATCCAATATAGTTATAAGACAATCTATAAATTTTGTAATGTAATATATGTTTTTATAATTATTGTACATTATGACATCAAATTAATTGAAGATTAGCTATTTTTTTTAATATGGGTTATGTAATGGATAACACACAGGATCTGCCACATGTGAGAAATCATACGAATTGTGAAATTTTTTTTTTTCATTGTAATCTTTCCATGACTGTTTTTAGAAAAAACGGTCATGGTATATGACTATTCCAGGATGGTTTTATTGAAAACATTTGTGGAATAGCCTTCTTTACCCCGTATTTGGAGTCAATTTTGTCTATTCGACGACGGTTAAAAAATTATTGTAGAATCCAAGTAGATTCATGACTCTGGATACCGTAACGGTTAAAAAACCGTTATGAAAAGATATCATGACAATTAAAAACCGTCATAATATCCTCTTTTTGTACCAGTGTATATATTTGAACGAAACAACCATGCAAGAAACGACAATCGCAGATGTCAAAATCAACGAAGATCGAATTGTTTTTTGCATAGAATTTGGTTATCACAGTCGTTTGATGCGATGCTAACTCTCACGAGGCTATATGCTTGAAGTACTGCCGTGAACACGAGGTGACCTCCCTCGCATAATCCCCACTTGGGCTAACGCGCGGCCGAGGCAGGCTCTCTCCCATAGGGCAAGGCCAAAATTGATATTTTTTTTAGATTTAAAATAAGTCTCCCTAATTTCTTTTGGGGGATCAACAGAACAACGTTTAAAACCAAAAGTTCAAATACAAAAATTACAAGTACTGGAAATAAAAGGATAAATTTACTAAAACATAGAACTAGAAAAGCAGAAAATGTAACTTTTTCTATATAAATTATATCTTCTATACATATATATTGTGTGAAAGATGGTCAAACACTATATTTATTTCCTCTAACGATTATATAGTCTTCTCCGAATTCAATTTTTCTGCATGAAAAGTGAAAGCTATACTTGATAAAAACATACATATCTTCTTTTATCTAACAAAAAAAATTTGTTGACAGAGAGAGTTGGCATGGAAATGGCATCTATCATGATATATTTTCAAAAATCCCAGTCTCCAGTTATCCCCAAAAAACATTGTTTTTCCCATAAGTTTTCAAACCCAGGTCAATAAAAATTTCAATAATCTCTTCTCTTGCATTAGTGTTATTATTATTATTATTATTATATTATATATTTTTGGAAACCACATGCCAACTTTTGTAAATTTCATCGTGCGCTTGTATAGATTGATGGATACTTGAGAGGACGAAATTTAAGCGATTGTCTAAAGTTAGACGTGCCAAATTAATGTGTGGAAAAAGAACGAGACAGAGTCGATTTCGCGGCCGACACTTGTTTTGTTTTGTTTTGTTTTTTTGTTTTTTTCTCGTTTTAATTTGTTGCTTCTTCTTCCATATTACTTGTAGTGTTGAGCTCTTGAAGGGACCATTATTATATGGAGAAAGTTATATGCTAGTTTAGTGGTCCTATAAACAAATTACTTTAGCTTTACTTCTTAGGGGATTTCATTTTTTTTTTTTTTTGTTTTGAACTATGGGGGATTTGAAATTAGAGTTGTTAATTATCATAAAAAAAAAAAAAAAAAAGATAGCAATGTTTAATTAAGGATGTTGGTTATCATTACTAATTTTCATCTAGTTTTTTTTTTCTGAAAAATTTTGTCTTTTGAAAATCAAAAAATTATATTGAATTAAATTTCCAACGAGCCTAAATTACAAAGATTTCTCGGACATACATATGTGATTCTAAATTTATATTACACATGTGTTAATTTTATTAATATAGAAAGGATTATTAATGCCATCACACCCCGTTCTTAACGTACGAGGACAAAAAATTCCATATTATTCTATTTGCACAATAGGCCTTTAATAGAAAAGAACATTGATCAAGTTGAAAATTTAAGGGATAAATGGCACAATCCTTAAAAGTTCAAATAAAGTAGTTTTTAATCATATATCCTACATATATGTAAAATAGTGGATAAAAATCCACCACTCATTTGGGTAGTCAAAAACGTACCATTTGGTGCTTTCTCCTTTTTTTTTTTTTTTTTTTTTTTTGCTTGTTCATGGAAAACCGTTTATGTTTTTTTTTTCTTTTTAAAAAAACTTTTGGTGCTTATGTTTTCTTTTTATTTTACTTTTTTCTTTTCAAGTTTTTTTTCTTCCAACCTTCTTCTACTTTGCTTTATCATCATCATCATCAGTATCATTATTATCATTATCATTATTATTATTATAGTTGTTGTTGTTATTAATTTTTTTTCAAATTTTTACTTGTGTTTTCCTAAATTTCTGCTCATACATTTTCAGTAAAACTTTATTTTTCCTTTTTTTTTTCCTTTAATTTCTTTATTGAAAGCTCAAGATTCTATCACTTTCTCTCTTAAATATTCTTTTCTAACCACTATCTCAACTTTTTCACTTGAAATTCTAATTTTCTTAACTGTGATCAAACCTAATTGTGATAAGTTTTCTTTTCTTCGTTACATGATCAAACTTGTGTTTTTTTTTTTTTTTTTTTAAGAGTTTTTACGATGGATTAAAGGAGGTTCTTAACTTTCTACTTTATTACTTTGGATAATATTTATGTGATTATTTTACTTTTTTTGGCATGAAAATTAATTTCTATTTCACTATATTTCCTTAACATTTAACATAATAATAAATTTGATTGTAAAATATGCACCTTATTAGTGCGTTTTTTTTTTTAGGAAAACTGTTTTAGTGTTGTTGTTGTTTTTTTTTTTTTTTTTAAAAACTATTTGGTTCTTCATGTCATTTTTCCATATTTTACTTTTCTGTCGTTAACTTTTTCTTATGCCTTTACTTATTTGTTTTGCTTATATTTCATCATTTTTTTTTTAATTTCTAGCTTGTCTTTTTTTAATTTTTTTTATACTTCTTCCTGCAACTTTTTTATTTTCTTTCTTTCTTTCTTTCTTTCTTTCTTTTTTATCCTTATTAGAAGCTCAACGTCCCAAATTTTCTCTCTTAAAGTCTATATTATATCAGCTTTTTCATTGGTAACTCTAATATCCTTATTTGATTGTGGTGAGTATTCAAAAACATATTATGAGATTATTGTTGTTTTAAATAATCATTTGCAACATAATGATTAAAAATTTTGATTTTAGATAACATAATGGATACTGCAGATATTGTGAAAGAACAAAATAAACAAAATGATTATGTGTTTTATGTAATAAATATTAATTCATCGTGATTTTATGATGAAATGTAATTTTTGAATTTAGATAATTATTATTGTTTTTTGTTTTTGAATTAAGTTTTTATTTACTTTTTTTCGTAATGTTGTTTAGATTATACATTGTAAAAACTACAATTACAGTTTTTATACGTGCATTGCACGTATTTGATAACTAGTATATATATATATATATATATAATTTTCTAATATTTCCTTCTCTCTTTAAGTTCACTAGATACGTAAAACAAATAATTCTTTCTTTCTTTTGGGTCCTCGTATTTCAGTACATGATGCATGATACAACTGCCAAGACAAGTACTACATCTTTCTTTAACTACAAGACAAAATATAAAACAAAGAATGAGAAGTTTAAAAAAAAAAAAAAAACAAACAACAACAACAATTTTGATGAGCTTTATACTCTAGTATTATGGACACTTGGAAACAATGAAGGATACAAAAAAGGACGAGGCGAGGACCTTGGTTTACCCACAATTAACAAAATGGCACTAAAAAAAGGCTCATAGTCTGAAAAATCCAATGTCATCGTTGTCAATAGAGTATCCTTGTTCAGTCTGATGAAGTCGAGTCCGGACATCTCGCAAATGATACAAACCACCTAATGGGGCCCACGTTGGCTCACAATTTGTGAGATACCCGTTGGGTTGAGTCCCCTTTTTTCCTTCTCAATAAGAAGCAATCAAAGACAAACTCCTTTCGCCACCCGACTTTTGGTCCTCTAATTGGGACAACTTGGCAAAAACACCCACCAACGGTGCGGTATTGTAAGTACACGCCTCGGTCTGCATGAAATTGTACCTCTCATCCCTAAAATTGTCTTGAAAATCTGGTCCTCCCACCAACGCTCCCACCAACACGTTCGGGTTGACCTCGTCCCTGCCGTACCAATGGTCGTACCCTTGGGTGCACCCAATGAACCCTTTGTTCTCCCTGTACGACACAATGGAGGCTCCTCTGTGGTGAACCATTTTGGGATAGTTGGGCCCAAAGCCCACCAAGTAGCTCATGTTTTTTGGGTTAGAGCCCAAAATGTAGTCCACTTGTGACTTAGCGAAACTGAAGATTTCCTCAGGGCTTACCGTTTCTCCATGGCACGCGAGCATTTGGTTTGAGGCTTTGAGGAAATCCGAGTAGATTGAGAGAAGAAATGAAGCCGTGGACACGTATTGCATGTTGTTCCATTGCCTTACGTACAATAGCCTGAGGGTGTTCGTTCCACGTTTGTGCCGTTGATGTTCTTGTTGAGGCATGAACAAACATAGTACTCGGCTTTCGATCTGTATTTTTCTAGGGTTTTTCGAGTGTAGTCTTCGTGTCTTCCTTCACTTAGCATCTGATCAGAGAGAAATTTGATTTAGCATAAAACTACCAATGGTAAAAGAAATACAATGCAACATCTTTTGCTAGGTCATATTACGCATATCTTTCTATTTAGCATTCTAATCGTTCAAGTCTCGTTTTAATCGCAAAACTTTAAATTGCTAGATCTTACCAAAAATGATTTTAAGATAAAGATGAGATATTTTGTGTTTCAAAGAACGAGATCTAAGACCAAACTCGATAATTAGATATTATAGTTTTTCTAGTTCGTTAATTAAGAAGTGTTAGAATAAGAAGCTCATCACGACGTTCCCAATTTAACAAATTAACACACTTTAATTGAAAAGGATTCGTGTCCACTCAGTATGCGTGGGTCACCCAAAACGTGACACTTGACACCACTCAATAAGTTTGAGAGAACCAGTCGGACCATTATTGTGTCATCTTTATTGGCACAAACTGAGGCATATTTCTATACCACTTTGCCACGTTCTATGCCTATTTTTACAGTGCAAGTTAGGTTTTTTTTTTTTTTTTCTTTTTTGGCTGAATGTATACATATTAGTTGACCAGTATGTTCAAACGCATAAACAGAAAAAAAAATTACGTGATAATTGACGATCCGTCACCCGACAGTCCCACAACAGTGTTCGTCACTGTAAAGTAACTATTTGCTCTTATAATATAGCTAACATGTTTATTTTTTATATGTTTATCACTTGTTCCAGTTAAGATAAGCATTGTAAATGGTCTACGCTAGGCCGTCCTTTTTTCTTTTTTTCCACTTTTTTTTCCCTTGTGAATCCTCGCAATGTGCCTTAATTGAGGCGTACTCCACATTTGAAAACTACAAAAAGCAAAAGAGCGTGGTTTTTCCTAAAGTTGCATAATAATTACCTCTTTGGATATAGAGAAAGAAAAAAAAAAAAAAAAAAAAAAGCAAAATCCCAAAAAGATTTTGATGGAGTAAATTCAAGACACCTAATGAAGAAGGGGAGAGGCCAAAAAAACAAAAAGGCGAGTCTTAGGTATAACCCTATCTATTCAATGCTTTATATCTTTTTTCTCCTCAAAAAGAGGCAATTTTAAATTAGGCTTAATTATTAGACTTTGAGGTTGCATAGTAAAAAAGAGACACTTAAAAAAAGAAATCAACTCTTTTTTTTTTTTCTTTGAAGTGTGTGTGTGTACCTGAGAGGCCATGAGTTGAAGACCGGCATATTTAACGTCCCAACTAAACTCTGTTATGGTCCAACCAGTTCCACCAAAGTCATGAGCTTTGTTTATGACGTATTTCAAATAATCTTCATTGTCGGTGGCTTTGTAGAGCCACAAAGCTGCCCACAACAACTCATCCATGTAACCGCTCACCGATGCATAGTAGCTCTTCACCACTCCCACACTCCTGTCATACTTTCCTCTGAACTTGTCCCCAAATTCAAACAACTACATTTCCAAAATAAAAAATAAAAAAAACCTTAATTATTTAAAAAAAAATGAAAAATGAAAAATGAACACTAAAAGACAACTATTTTGGTTTACTATAAAGTTTGCTATCTTCCAACTTGATTAGCAGGAACTAACACACTTAAAATCCCAACAACCCCAAGTGATCCAGGTATTTAGTACTAAATTGGAACCTGTTGGGCGTGTTGGAGGAGTAAGTGAGAGTAATGCGGGTTTGTTGACTGGAACACGATGGAAGCAGCCGCCATGGCTGCGGCGGTCTCTCCGGCGAGATCCGAGCCGGGGTTGCTCTCGTCAATCTGTAGGCTTGCCGCGATGTCGTCATATCCTCGGGGCGTTGCCAACAGTAGTGGTCAGTGTCCCCGTCGCCCACCTAAATTATTAGGCCACAGGGAGTCATGACAGAGTGGATTCATTCACCAAGATCTAGCTAGTTGTCGCAAATTTTTTTTTTTTTAAATGTCATACACCTATCTCCAATATAGTGAAAAATATCTTTACCTCGGCCCACAACACATTCGGGCTGGTGTGCGCCTTGATGAAGTAGTCGGTGCCCCACTTGATCGCCTCCAGCGCGTGCGGTAATTCGCCGGCGTCGGCGATTTGTTGGCGGTATTCGATGACTCCCCACGACAGCATTGTGACCGTGAAGGCCATCGGCAGGCCAAACTTTACATGGTCACCTGCATCGTAATATCCTCCTACCAAATCTACCTACACAAAATTAAAAAAAAAAAAAAAAAATTGCCCACATTAGTACTAAAGATAATGCAACAACTTTTTGGTTCGAAAATTTTACTCGGTACTGTTTGACCATACTCCTTGTTCTAGACCGTCGGTGAGGCCAGAATGGTCGCGCCAAGTGACCCTTTGGTTGTACGGCAAGCGACCAGAGCGCTGCGACTCGAAGTAGAGAAGGCTCTTTTCGAGTGCGTCGGCGTAATCGAAAGCTTGATCGGCTTTGGCAAAAATGGAGATTTGAATAGGAAAAAGGAGGAGAATACTAATGAAAATAAGAAGAAGAAGAAAATGGCTACAATTATGAGTACTAGTGGAAATGTGGATCTTTGAAGCTTGAGTTGAATTAATGTGGAGCTTCTTGTTTTCCATAATTTGATCCCTTCCCTCCCAAAGGAAAACTAGGGAGTTTTTCGTTTAGGAGTGGAAGGGGAGTATTAGGAAAATAGTAAAGGGAAGGAAAAATTGAACTCTTAAGTTTGAAAAAGAAACTTTTTTTTTTTTTTGTCTATTTGTAATATATTGACGGTCAGATGGGGACACTCTTTTGCATGTGAGATTCACATGACAATGTGGGAGAGGGAAGGAAAGAAAGAAAGAAAGAAGAAAAAAATCCCACCTTTTTTTTTTTTTTTTAAACAAATAAAATTTCTTTGCTGAGGTTGCGTGATTTCTTGCAATGTTTAGTGTTTCTGTTGCGCTAAATATGGAAAAACGTCGTGGACTGTGGTGTCACTTAATGACTTACTGAGATTTGGCGTCGACAAATGGATCGACCATCTCCTTTATTACTTTTAGTGGTGCACTTATTTCCATACAAATTGGCTTCACTCCAACCTTGATTTAAGGCAAGTAAAAAAGCATTGTTCTAGAAAAATACCCAAATGCCCATTATTTTTCTATTATTGTTTTGATCGGAGGACTAATTATGGTGAATGTAAATGGTAGTAAAATAATGAGTTAAATTCTACAACTAATTCAATTTTGGGCCTCAGGATTTAGTTAATATGTATCATCATTTGTGTTCTCGTTTATATCTCTCTAATAATAATGTGATATGTTTGTAATTAATATAATCTTTTTAATGATTTGATAAGATATTATAATTAAATATATATTTTTCATTGATGTATTATGATAGTATTAGAGGAACATGAATGGATAAGAATAAAAAGACACAAGAGTTGGATCCTTGAAATCACTAAAGATGGTGCAATGATTAGAACAACGTTTTTTTTTTTTCCCTTCTTTTTAGGATGCATTCAGATTTCATATATTATTCTCAATCAAAGGTTATGTTCGATGGACGTGTTATGCAGATTTAGATTTGTACTTGGGTGAAATTGAGCTCGTTCTTCTTTAAGTAATGAAAGGCAATATGTTATCGATAATCCGTTTTTTAATCACCAAAAAAAAAAAAATTTAAGGATCCCGGATGATAGGTCTCAATTAATTCTCTCCATAAATGCTTTAGGTAGGAGTTTTGTACTTTGTCTTGTAAATAATTCTTGCACCATTCATTGATGTATCGATTATTAAATTAGATTTAGAAGTTATGGTTATAGTTGCTAAAAACCCAGTTCAGCTTTTATTATAATTTATTGGCTGGCCTCGTTTTAAGTATTAGATAATATAAATAAATAAATAATGTTTGTCTATTTAGTGAAACTGCACGTTAGTTTTTTGTTTGACCACAGTTCATACGCTTCCGTTGCTTCTGCACAGGACAAAACAGAAAAATCAATAAATTCGTAACAAAGACCATAAATAAATATAAATATAGAAAATATAGTACATTGTTTGATTAGAAATCTTATTTTGTAGCCTTGTGTAGCCATCCAAGAGAGCATTATTTTGTTTTAGATCCGTATCTTATAAATTCCAATGCTAGAGTTATATGTTTTAAACCTTGTACTAATTTAATCTTGAGACTTATAAATTAGAATTTATAGAACGAGTGTTATGAGTCCAGAGGACCCCACAAAAACGGAAATAAAACCCCATATGTATTGATGATTACCGTTAATGATTGCAACAAATACTCCAAGATTGGTGGTTGTCGTCATGCATATATAAGAATATATATATGCACACATCAAATCATGTCGTAATCATGGAATTAGTACAAATCAACACCATTAGAGCAAAGTGATCAAAGAGATTTTCAAAAGCTAATTGCGGGATGTACACACTTAATATAGGCCGTTCCCACAAAACCTAGTAATTTGAAACATTAATTGTAATGTGTATTTGTTCTCTTTAAACGGGTGTCGCATGGTGGACTTATTTTTTGACTTAAAAATGTGAAGATCATGCACAACCACCACTTTAAAGCCCTTCACCTACTTTTGTTTTCCAAATATATAAATGCACACCTAAATAAACTCTTAGTCATTTAATTTCAAGATTAATAACAAATCTTATATGCAAATAGTTGCGTCCGGTTCCTGCATTTAAAAAGAAAAAAAAACTTAGGTTAAAGATAAATTCCACACTTTGTGATTGAGTAGATTTATCGTCAGAATATGTTAATAACCATCTAAATTTTAGTTTTTATTTTTAATTACAAATTTTACAATTATGAATATAATTAAGAAAAAATTACATTGGTCTACGATAATCTCTTAAAATAAAAATAGCAAATTGATCTTTTTTATTTTTTTATATTTAGTGATGATCACGTCATGCAAACACTAATCGTTTCGGATTGTTTTGAAGATATTTTACTAACTAAAATTTGTGAAAGTTATTTCATGATATAGCTTTTTTATTAAGGTAAATTATTACAAAGCACTCATGTATAATTGTTCTGAAAAAGTACTTTTTTATCTCATTTTAAATTAAAATATTTTTTTATTTTAATTTTTATTTTTTTAAAAAAAATTTTATCTTTTATAAAAAATCAATAAAAATTTTTAATTCAAATTTAAAATTTTCAAACTAACCAAACAAAGCGTTGCTGTTTTTTTGTTCTTTGTCTTGTTGCTAAACGTGGTGAACAAACTTTTGACTTGTTGTAAATGCGCATGTCATGACACTTTCAAAGACGTTGACCCGAATGACTGATATAGGTAAGACAAAGACAAATGTCTTCAAGTATGAATTTAACGAGCAAGTAATTAAATTGAATTTCACCAAAAAAAAAAAAAAAAAGAAGGAGATTAAAAACTTTATTTTTAATACAAGAAAAACATAGATGAATGAATGACTCTTTTTTTTATCTTTTTTTTAAGAGAAAAACGGACTTTTATTTATTAGCCAGATCGGCAATAACAACACCGCTTATACGTAGAGCCACCCTATCTACACAAATAAAATCAACAGATGAGATAAAACAAGAGGTTGCTAGCAGATGAGCAACCATATTACCTTTGCGAGATGAATGAATGACTCTTGATTACATACAAATGACAAATCTATATCAAAAGAAAATTCGTGATTCTTCCTTTATTTAAAATATGAGAAATGCCATATGCACTTGCTTTTACACCCCCTTACTCACTCCCTCTTACTCACTCTCTATTTCATTAATTTACACGTCTCTCACCATCTTTTTTTTTTTTTTTTTGAAGCATGAGTCGTTGATTGTAAAAGAAGAAGACATGTAATACAGTTTAATTACAAAAATACCACCGTCCTCCATAGTCCCCGAATCTGCATAGCTCCTCTGTCCTACCCATCGACTCGGGCATCTCCCACGTCGCGGCCACCGTTGAAAGGCGGAGGAGAGAACCTAGACCATGGAGACCATGATTTCTAGAAGTATTGTGCATTTGATTTTCTCCTTAAAAAAAAAAAACAAAAAGTTTCAACTTGTTTTGTTTGACTGCTGAGAAAATGAAAGGAAGTGTTTGTAGATGGTGAAGAACTACTCTAGAGAGTCGGCACGGCTAACAAAATAAACTTCACTCTGATTTTTTTCTTTGGTTTTTTTTTTTTTTTTTTTTTGTTAGGAATATATACCAAATATCAAGGGATACAATCTCTTAAAAACTTCAAATACAAGTTTTTAAAAACCCAGATACAATTTGATAGTATAAAAGATAAAGAGAGATTTTCGTCCTTAATAGAAGAATCTTTAGCCATAGTTCATGAGTAACAACAAATGCATGACTTTTTTTCCCCCTCGTCTGGATTGTTTTCTTTCTACCCCTCACTCCAAATCCCCTTAGGTCAATTTCTGGGCTTTTTGGATCTAAAGTTGAGAACTTTCCCCATGGAAATTTAGAGAGAAATTAGAGATAAAAAGCCAAAGTATCGATTGCTCACGAGATTTTATGGCGACAATGTTGATCCTCTAATTTCTCAATGGGTAAAACAGATTTTCAAGATACTGAATTGAATAGGGAAAAGGTAGAACTCAAATTTTTGAATTAAAAAAAAAAAAAAAAAAAAAAGACTCCAAACATGCTCGGACAAAAGGTGAAATGACATATTTGTAATAAAGAAGTAAACAAAAGACTTTTCTTAAACGTTGCAGGTTTAATCTTTTAAGACATATAAAAGTGGACACTTGTCATATTACTAAAGCAGAGAGTGGACAAGAAAGTGCCCAAATAAGTGCTATTAGCATTCTCCTTTAAAAGATGCCCAATTACGTACAATTTGTTCCCTTTAGAATGAATTGTTGTTATAGTGAATGACTTGGCATGATCTATTTGCGTGTCTATATATTTAATATGAAATTTTAGTTAATAGAAAGATTTGCGTAATAAATATTTGGATTCCCTATGTTTCACATACGTTGTCGGTGCAAGCTTGGCATGTGTATAAAGATGATCCGTACGGCTGCCCCACTGAGAAGCTCCAGTATTTGCGGTGTTGGGTCCCCTTAAAAATAAAAATAAAAAAAAAAAACTGTCCGCCGGAGGCACCGACGCCCCGTGGACCCGCCCCTTGCTCCCTCGCCGACAATCCGGTATAACATTTTACGATTTTTTTTTCAAGCTGATAACTTTTAGCGATGATAGATTTAAATTTTACTAAATTATTATTAGATTATATCTGAAACTATTTTTTTATTTTTACACCATTTTACTGTTAATAATTTCAAGGAGTTCTTTTGTTGTTATTGTTGTTGTTGTTTTTTTTTTTTTTTGCTGGAAAGTTCTTTTGTTGTTGTTGTTGTTATTATTTAGTGCAAAAATTTCATAATAATCAAGTTCAAAGGTTATACTTTCCTAAATATGGAATATTACATTCTTATTAAGCATCAAACTTTTAAACTTGTTTCTATAATATATTTGTAACATTAATGTGCACTGCATAGTGCTTTTATGTGTGTTTACTTATTTCTTCTTTGGTAGAAATGACTAATTTTATGTGAATCTGTCTGGCAATACTTTTTTGAAAGCTGATTTTGACTTCTTCAGCTCCAAAATTATTTATGAAAGTGTTCAAATCAATTGTTAAAACTTATTTTAATATTTTAAATTTTATATAAGAGTTTTAGTAAAATATTATACATTAATTATAATATTTTGATTACTTAACTTGTGTTTGATGTATGCGTTTAAAATGAAAAATTTTAAACTGAAATCTGTTAATTTTTTAAAAACTATTTGTAATTTTTATTAATTTTTAAGAAAAAAATAAAAATTAACATGAAAACTTTAAATTTGAACCATGAAACCAAACACACACTTAAAAAATTTTAAAATCGATTAAACTATCGAGTTCATTTCATTATGTGGTTCCAAAAAAATAATTGCTGAAAAGCGACATATGTTGCTTCTACAGATATATCTTTCTATCGAGTAAAGGAAGCCTACTCTAAAATATGTTCATTTTTTACTTGAGAGACGTTTGTGTATATAATTTTTTTTTTTAAGGGTTTGGGTTTATAATTCAGAGAAACATAACAGAGATTATCAAATAAATTTTCCTTTTTTTGAAAAGTGAACCATCTCTCTCTCTCTCTCTCTCTCCTCTCCCTAGTAATAATCTATTGAAGTCACAATTCCAATTTGAATTAACAAAAAAAACAAAACAAAAATTCTAAACTCGTTTGCGAAAATAACACCTCAGTTTGTGAATTATTCTGCATGTTCCTGACTAGAGTAGCATCTTCCTAATTATTGCCCAACCCACTGACCGGTTGGTACAAAAAGATATTCTGAGTTTTTGACTCTGTAAACAATGAATGGTGTATTTCAGAAAGCTTTTTTCGGTTTCTGACATGTTTAGTTCCAAATTTAATTTAAATTAAATTATATTTTTTTCATCGTAATTTTTATCTTTTTTTTAAAAAATTTTTTTATTTTTTCTGAAAAATTACTATTGAAACTTAAAAATCTTAGTACTCGTTTGGTTCGTCAACCTGAACCTAAAATTTTCATATCAGTTTTTGTTTTTTTTTTAAAATTTTTTTATTTTTTCTGAAAATTTTTTTTTGTCTTTTCTGAAAAGTCAATAAAAATTACTATTAAAACTTAAAATTTCCAACTCAAACTGGTGAATCAAACGGAGCCTTAAGCTAAACTCATTCACCAAACAACCCCTAATACTCAGTTTGACATTACATCTTAAACTTAAATTTTTCATCTCAGTTTTTATCTTTTTTTGAAAAATCAACAAAAATTATAACTAATTTTTAAAAAGTCAACCAACTCAAACTAAAAAATTTCAACTCAAACTGTTTCACCAAATGGAGCCTAATTTCCATGGTCTTTCTCGGTGTAATTTGCAATTTTTATTTATTTATTTGGGTAAATTGTTGCTATGCTCCTTGAATTTTTATTAAAAATGCTGTTTAATCCCTCCTTGAACTCTTGCTAGATGACCCTTTTTGTTAATTGATGTCAAATGTTGGACAGATTTGTAGCACGCAAAACTCACGTGGATACTTTTATAGGGGTATTTAGTAAAAGCAACTGAAATTTCTAATGAAACTCAAGATTTTAACCAAAGAAGAAGAAAAGAAAAGAAAAAAAAATGCAAGATTACATTAACATGTTCCTACCTCCAAAAAGAAGAAGAAGAAGAAGAAAACACAGGTCTGTCATATTTCTACAGAATTTCGTAGGAGAAAAAAAAAAACATTGGGATCTGGGAAGAAGCTTCTTAATCGCGGCCATGGGAGGAGCTTTCATTTTGCGACTTTTCCGAAACCGATGAGGAGACCATCAGCGACGGTCTGGCCTCGAAACGGCATCTGAGATCGTGACGCCTAGATCTCTCTCGTGGTCGGGGCTTGCGAAGGGGGCGAGGGGTGCTCGCGACGGCGTTGTTCTTCCAGATCTCCTCTCAATCTCTCTTTCAATCCCTCTTTCTACTCTTCAATGGCGCCTCTGTGGATCTGGGCTTGGCGACATGAGAAGCTTACAATCTGCAAGGTGACGAGAATGTCGCGCTCACAACTATACGACGGCAGCCGACTCGCTTGCAACGAGTTGATCCTGAAATTAAGGCTTAGTTGGAAATATGATTTGGGCATGGTTTCAGCAAAAGAACAATTAAAAAATAAAGGTATAAAGCTAAAACAAAATCCGAGCTCCTACAAGATGGTTATAGGATTGGATTTCATTCAACTATGCTCAAGTTTGGAGAGGGTTCCATTCCAATTGTTGTCTGCGAGGGATTTACTACTACACGAAAAAGAAAGCTTTTTTTTTTTTTTTTTCGTTTCTTTTGAAAAAATGTCATTTATTTAGGGATATTTTAGTCTTTTCACAGAAAATTAGAGATCGAGCGATGCGAACCGTCCAACATTTAACGTCAGTTAAAAAAAAGAGTCGTTTAACATCTTTTCAAGAATTAGGGAGCTCTAAAACAAGAAATAAAGTTGAAGGAACAAACAGTATTTTTAATAAAATTTCAGGACCTTGATAGTGATCTAACTTATTTATTTTTGTCCTCCTTCCATTTTCAGCAAGCCACGTCAATGCTAGGACTGTTTCATTTTGTGCAAATTATGGGTGTTGTTATTGAGTGGGTCACTTGGCCTTTCGTCTTCACATCCGTTAAAAAATGGTCATATATTATAAGATTTTTGGTGAGAACCAAAAAACAAAAAAAACAAAAACAAAAAGAGAGAGAGAAATATCCACTTTTGCATCATTCAATCACGTATAGCATATATAATGAATTGTTTCAATTATATATATAATTATATATATATATGCGTGCATGAATGAGGTCAGAAAAAAAACTCAAATGATATGCATTGTATGATCAATTGATCATGATATGTGGAGATCAGAACCAAACTGCTACATTCACCAAATGGATCGTTGTCCCCGGAACACAATGCACGGTGATGATCTTTTGGTAACCGAATATGACAGTTCCCTCTCTCTCTCTCTCTCTCTCTCTCTCTCTCTCTCTCAATTTTTAGCTTTTAGTTTGAGAGAGTATATGAAATTTCAATTTCATCAAAAGTATATTTGGTATAAGAGAAAGTGAAAAGAATTGATATTCATAATTATTTGATAGGATGGAGAAAAGAAAAAGAAAAAAAAAAAAAGGAAAGAAAGGAAGAGATTATGGTGAGATTTCAAATCTTTTAAACCTTCTTAACTTTTGTTTGGTACACTAGTTTTGAATGAAATTTTTATGTTAAAGTTGATTTATTTTTCAAAAACTAATTATAATTTTTGTTGATTTTTCAGAAAAAGACAAAAACTAAAATGAAAATTTTAAATCAAGACAGAAGAGCCAACCAAATTCTTAATTTTGATTTCTCCTAGTTTTGATCTTCCTACCTTTTTCTAGTAGCTCAAAATTGAGTTTAGTTTGTAGATGTTGGAGAATAAGTTGCATTACTATAAATAAAAACTACAGTTAATTTGTGTTGACGGGTGAAACTTGCCTAACAAATCCCATAGTGATGGAGATCTCCAAGAACTATCATGATCGCAAGAACACACAAAAATAGAGAAAAGCAGAATACAAGAAAGTTGTGAACAGAGAGATTTATAGAAGCTCACCGCCTTAAAGCTAGTTATGTCCTAACTTTGCTTGGGGGCTTCACTATATTTCAGAATTACAAGTGGTGTAATGATAAAGTTGTGAGGTAGGGTTTCTGGAGACCACTTTACAATGTATTTATAGCCTCCTAAGAGATAACCCTTGGCAACATTTAAAATACAAAAGAAAACACAAATTTGAATTCAAACTTATGGATAATCCTCAAAATAGTAGATTATAGCTAAGAAAATCTGATTAGTTTAACCAATATTTGAGATTCAAATATCCAAAGCATGTCCTCCAAGGTACCTAAGCTTCAATACCACTATAAGCGTATCTAGTCCCAATCAGGGGTCGGGATTTCTGGAATCTCGACTACCTATTAACAATTGCCCCCTAGCTCGGAGTGCTTCAGACACGATACCCTAAAGCTCATTGGATCAAGTATCTTGAAGCACTTTGGGTTACCGGTCACCGAAATGGGTGGTCTTGCTTCGTTGTTAAGCTTGGCAGTTGTGTCTTGATTACACTACTGTGAATCGTATGCCTCGAGAACTATAACTATCACGTCGTTTCAGTTCGTGGTCATGTTATTTCTGACTTTTGAATCTTAGCCGTTGATCTAATTTTTGAACTCCTATCCTTTTGTCCCCACCGTTGATTTGCTACGTTGCTTCGAGCTGTTTGATGGGCATCTTTTGAATCAAATGGATGGGGTTTAATGACTATTTTTGTCTATTAATGCCCCCAAATTTCTTTGAAAACTTTTCATCTTCACTTCATTTCTTCGCAAGAGACCAGAGAGAAAAACCAGAGTCCCCCCATTTTTTCTTCAAACCCTTGTCTTCAAATAATTATGCCCAAGCCTCTACAAATACAAACCCCATTAAGAGAACCAAACCATAGAATCACTTACCTTGGGTTGTTGTTTAACCCTTCTGTTTCCAAGGATCTGTGCTCGTGTTTAGGATTGCATTTCAAGTGTTCGGTTGAAATTTCTCATTTCCTTTGCAACTTTCACTATCTCCAAGCATGAAAATTTTCTTCTTTTTGCCTCTTTACATATTTGTGGCTTAATTTTGTTTTCTAGGAACATGGTCGAATGCAAGTAGGCACCGAACGATTAGTATTTTCTTTCTCCTGTCTTTTTTTTGTTTTTTTGCTTGGCCATCATAGGTTACAAGTTCCTTAGGTTTTCCCTTTAATTTTTTAGATTAGATTCCTCATGTCTACTTCCCATTCTAGAAGTTGAGAAAGCCTTCAAATCTTGATCGAGCTGAATCATCATGACACGCGGGTACCATCCTATAGTGGAGCTTGTAGCCACCATTCCACTTCATACAATCACCATCCCAATACCTGGGACGATTCGCCTATCATGCAGGATTGTATTCGAGCAAATCCAGTGTCTCCAGCAGTGCCCATTGTTCCAACTACAGGATTTGACGAGGATGCAAAAGATGCTGAAGTACACGCCGAGGTCAAAAGGTTCTGGGTAGAGGAAAGATAGTATGCGACAAACCACCCTAAGTATCCTATCGTTCCTACGGGTGAGTTGTTTGTTCTAGACAATTCTTTGGAGGCTATTGTCATGTTTTCTGGGGTCCGAAAACATAACGTAACTACTACCTTTAGGTCCCACTAGTTCTTTTTAAAACAGCTGGAGTACATTGTTCCTAAATGTGAGGACCGTGCATGTGACCCGCCTACGGGTCACATCACGATCTATACGAAAACCTAATTTTCTGTCTACTACCTTCCTATCACCAGTTTGTGAAGGAAGTGTGCAACCGGTTCCAACTTTCTCTTTCCTAGCTTCATCCAACGCATGGAAGACTCTTTCGGGTGCCATGCTTATCTGGAGCATTCATCCAAAAGCCTAGATTACAATGGATGAATTCCATTTTATGTATACTTTGAAGTCGGTTCCCAATTCTCCCGGATGGTACACTTTTACACACTATCTCAAAGAACCATAATTGGTGTGCTTCAACCTAAACTCCACCCATATGTGGAAAAACCTTCGTTTTGTTGGGGGCCGCTATTGGAAGCATTTTATTGAGGGGGACAACCCTATCCTCGTTAGAAGATTCTTTGCGGTAGTTAGTAGGATTTCTCTGACTTTTATGATCGTGTTTTTGGTCTTTGTACTATTTCTCTTACCCTTTTCTCTTTTCTTGTACTCTTTCATCCTTGTCCCGACCTTTACGATGTTACGCTTGAGCTAATACTACATGCCTTTGAGTTAACTAAGGATTAGAGGAGCTTCAAACTTTTGACAACCCCGGAGAATCTTCAAGTAGCCGGCTTGAGACCTATTCCCCAATTTGTCGATGACATAGAAGCTAACATCCGGATCGAAGCAGAAGAGGAACAGTGTGAACGCTAGTAACTACTTCCTTCTGTTGAGCTCAAGCTTGTTGAAGCCCCTTTGATAGTTTTGTCTGACAACGAGGAAGAAAGATTAGAGACCAGTAAATTTACTTAGATTTGCATATCTTCACCTTTTGTACTCTAATACTACTTAACTGTTGCTTTTGGCGGGTACAGATATGGCGAAAAGTAGAAAGCGTCCTGATGTTCCGAGCACGAAAAGGTTTAAGACTCTCAAAAGCTTTTAGGGGACCGAGAACCAAGCAGCAGGTAGTGCTGTCAAGCCGCGTCTAGCAGATCAAGGTTGCACAAAGCTAAGTGCGGCGGAAAAGTAGAATCAGATTGCAACTGACGCAAGAGCCGTAAATGTTCCTCTCGCCGTTTGCTCAAGTGTCCTGGTTGCTGGTGCTGATTCTAATCCCTTCCTTCTAGACGCTATCACTTAACTGCCACTATACCTTGGCCTTGTTCTCAATGCCGCTTGCCAACATTTTGGCATGGATGCATGGCTAAGTCTAATGGAGTTCTAATGTCATCCAGGTTGGTTTCTTTTCCTTTGGATTTCAAACCCCTTTAGATCTTTATATGCTTGTTTGTTGTAGTTAGGGGCTCGTTGCCATTCTACCGGTGTGTAGGGAGGTGGTTGGTAGCAATTACCAAATCGAGATCCTGAAGAAGAAGTTGGCAGACCTTGAAATAGAGGTTCAGGCGAAAAAGCTGAAAGCCCACAACAAACATGCATTGGCGGCCACTTTCAAGGCCGACAAGGAAAAGGTTTAGAGGGAGCTATTTGAATCAAGGACTCAGGTCACCGAATTGGAAAGACTGCTATTAGCCGAGCGTCTAGTTCAGGAAGACTAGTGTCAAGAAGCTATCGAGGCTTATAAGAACTCGAAAGAGTTAAGCGACCTCAAAGATGGCTTCTACTACATCGGCTTTGACGATGCAGCCGATGAGTTTCGGCAAAAGTACTCCAACCTGGACTTTAGTTTCCTAACCAAGAAAGTTGCCGTTCAGGGTACCACTAAAGGTACCTAAGATGTCGGGGCTATCGAGACCCGTGTCGAGCCGACTGACAATCCTTCTCATGATGGATGACACCTTTTCCTCTTTTGTATTTTGTTTTTCTGTACTTGCCTACCCTGTTGTCTATTTTGGAACAATACTTTCTTATACCCGAATTTGTACTTATATTTGTACTTAATTTATGTTTTTCTTGTGTTATAATTAGTAGCTTGTTTTGTGTCCTTAGCGTCTTCTTTTTTCTGAAATTTTTTGTCTTCTTTTTCCAAAAATTTTTCTAAGTGTTGAATGACTTACTGGTATCTGTTAGTAGCTTCATAACTAGGGTTGCTCTCTGGGCACCCGCCTTCATGAGACTCCCTACATAGGGCTTTTGATTGGATGACCTTTAGGCATCTAGTAGCGTTATAGTATCCTTTAAGAAGGATTTAAGGTAGCATGTCCTTGATTCTTCCCTTAAGGAATTGTTAGAGTTGGCTTGTGGGTGAGCTTTTAGGTATCCACCTTCTCTTTCTTCCCTTAGGAATTTTTTGAAAGATTTTGTAGCTTTATTACTTATAGGGTACATTAGTACCAGGTGACTTGCCCCCCATGTCCAAGACTGAGCAAAATATGATCGTGTACATGTTTTAATGTAGCTTAGGTGTGGTAGCTGGAAAGTTATATAATAAAAAGAAATTGGACATGAATAAGACTGAAACTTTATTGATGATAACAGTATGTTGACATTAAATTGAAAGGATAATCCCTAATATAACATAAATTCCTAAGAAACGGAAAAACGATCTAATAGTCTATTCTATGATATTTTAATTGATAATAAAACTTGAGGTGTTTAGCATTTTATAACCTCACCATGACGCTTCTCAAGATGCATTGTAAGTTATAGGTCCCTGGCCTTGCAACTTCAATAATCTTGTGGGGTCCTTCCTAGTTCGGGCCAACTATGCCGTCACTAGGGTTTATGGTGTTCAACATGACTTTTCGGAGGACAAGGTCACCTACCAAAAAGCAATAGGAACATACTTTTTTGTTGTAGTACCTGATTGTTCGCTATTGGTATGCTGCCAGACTTAACTGGGACTCTATTCTTTGCTCTTTGAGCAAATCCATTTCGTTCTTTAGTAGTTCTTCGCTTTCCTCTTTGCGCTATGTCATTATCCAAGCTATAAGCATGATGATTTTGATTAAGGCCACCACTTTGGCATCGTAGGCCGATGAAAAAGGAGTTTCCCCCATGGTAGACCCTTAGGTTTTTTGGTAGGCCCACATTACTTTTGGTAGTTCATCAGCCCATTTGCCTTTAAGATTTTCCAAACAAGTCTTTAGGGTATGTTTGATAATCTTGTTGACTGTTTTGAGTTGGCCATTACTATTAGGGTATTTGGGAGTGGAGAAGTGTTTTCTAATGTCGAAATCTTCACAGAGCTTGATGGTCTTGGCATTTTGAACTGCTTCCCGTTATTGGATACTAACGAATGCAATATCCTTGATGTTTTTCCAGATGAAATTCGTGTAGTTGGCTTCTGTGATGGATGCAAGAGGTTCAGCTTCTGTCCACTTGGTATAGTAGTTGACAGCTATAATTGTGAACTTGTATTCACGGGGAGAGGTATGTGGGGGGCCGACAGATCAATACCCCATTTGGCGAAGGGCCAGGAACTCATTACAGCTGTCAGGTTCTCCGATGGTGCTTTGGGAATAGGAGCGAATCGTTGGCATTTATCACACTTGTATACGAATATGAAGGCATCCTTCTTCATGGTGGGCCAAAAATAACCCTGTCGCAGGACTTCATGTGGCAATGACTGCCCCTCGATATGGTTCTTGCATACCCCTTCATGAACCTTTTTTAGCATGTGATTGGCCTCCTGTTTATCTAAGCACCCAAGGGGTGGAGTTATCTAACCTCATTTGTAAAGTGTTTCTTCATACATGACGTACCTGGCAGTCTTGTATCGCAGTTTCTAGGGCCTCGGCCTTGTTTTCTAGCTGAACTCTACCTTAAAGGTAAGCAATTAATGGCGCCATCCAACTATCATTGTATGTAACTTGAAGTACTTGTAACTTGCAGGTCTTCTGTATTGCTAGTACATCAAGCATTTCCAAAGGCACAATCTTCAGCAACTTGAAATCCTTCGCAGTAGCTAACCTATTCAAATTGTCAACAATACCGTTCTCGGCTTTAGGGATCTGAACAACTTCACAATGAAAAATTTTACTAAGTTCCTCTCGTAATTTTTTCAGGTATGTGGTCATCTGCTCACCTCGAGCCTTATATTCGTCTTTGATTTGGGTTACCGCCAACTAGAATTGCTATAGATTGTGATGGACTTATCTCCTATATGTTGTGTTAAACTAACATTGGCAAGACGTGCTTCATACTTGGCTTTGTTGTTTGAGGCCTTAAACTTAAACCTGATGGCAGAAGTCAACTTGTAGCCTAAAGGACTTTCAAAGATGATATCGGCTCTCGAACCGTGTTCGTTGGAGGAGCTGTCAACATATGGCTTCCATTTAGGTCGGTCTTCCATAATATTTACGTCTTGGCCTATTGGTTAGTGGCTGAACTCAGCAATGAAGTTAGCTAAGGCTTGCCTCTTAATGATAGTTCGTGGCTTGAACTTAAGGTTGTATTGTCCAAGCTCCATGGACCATTTAATTACCCGACCTAGTGTCTTAAGCTTCTGCAGTACCTGCCTTAGGGGATAATTGGTAAGGACTTCAACATGTGGTCCTAAAAGTAATGTCGAAGTCTTCTTGTTGTTACCATTAAAACTAACATAAGCTTCTCCATCTCGGGATACCGAGTTTTGGTATCCAGCAATTTCTTGCTAACATAGTAGACGGGGAGCTGAACCTCACCTTCTTATCTAATTAGGACCGAGCTAACTGCATGTTTTGATACCACTAAGTAAGCAAAGAGTTTTTCCTCAGGTACCGACTTTGACAGGAGAAATAGTCTTCCGAGGTGTTCCTTAAGTGCTCGAAGAGCTGCTTCGCATTCTTTGATCCATTAAAACTTTTTGTTTCCTTATAAAATGTTGAAAAAGGGGACACACTGGTCGGTAGCTTTTGAGATAAACTTTTTGAGAGCAGCTGCACAACCGGTCAGTTTTTGAACATTTTTCGGCTTTTGAGGCAACTTCATGTCAATGCATGCTTGTACTTTCTCAGGATTTTCTTCGATTCCTCTTTGACTAACCATGAAGCCTAGGAATTTTTCTAAAGCTAACCCAAACGTGCATTTCAAAGGCTTAAGCTTTATCTAGTATTCGCGATGTATTGTGAACATCTCTTCTAAGTATCCAACATGATCTTTGGCCTTGGTGCTCTTAACTAGCATATCGTCTACATATACCTTCATGATCCTGCCAATCTGATCTTTAAACATTCGATCGACTAGCCTTTGGTACATAGCACCAATATTCTTCAAATTGAACGACATTACCTTGTAGCAATAGAGTCCTCGGTTAGTGATGAAGGTGGTATGCTTTTCATCCGGCCTGTGCGTGGAGATATGATTATATCTGGAATAGCCGTCCTGAAACTTAACAATTTGTGTTTTGCAGTCGCGTCCACAAGTTGATCAATTCTTGGAAGAGGGAAACCATCATTTGCACAAGCTTTATTAAGATCAGAAAAATCAACACATGTTCGCCACTTCCCATTAGGTTTCTTTACAAGTACCGGACTGGATATCCAATCCAGATAGTTGACCTCACGGATGAAGTCATTCTTGATCAGCTTATCAACTTCTTCTTTTAAGGCACCGTATCTTTTGGCATTCATAGGCCTTTGTTTTTGTTTTTTCAACTTGTAGGTTCGGTCGATGTTTAGCCTATGGCTTATGACTTATGGATCAATCCCAACCATGTCATCGTGTGTCTAAACAAATACATCCAAGTTGCATCTTGAGAATGCCTCAATGTCGGTTCTGTCCTTTTTGGAGAAACTGGAACCTATCGTTAGGACTTTGGAAGGTCTTTGACTAGTCCGGTACCCAGCTTGTCGTCATCCAGGTAGAGGTCGAGATCTACATTTAGCGGTTTTGTCAGCACTATCCTATTTTCCCATTTTAGAGTCTCTAACAGTTGTGCTTCGGTATAATCATGTACGGCATCCATGTAGATACTCTTAGACTCATACTGATTTCCCTTCACTTGTCTGGTACCCTTGGCAGTTGAGAATTTCATCTCTTGATGGTATATGGAAGTGATTGCCTAAACTCCTTCACAGTCGGTCCCTTATGACAGCATTGTATAGAGACTTGCCCTTAATCACAAGGAAATTAGATATAGTAGTAGTTGTGAAAAGGTGGGTCCCATAGTGACCAGGAGCTGCATCAACCCTTTCGGGATTATGGAATCGCTTATAAAACCATACAGTAGTTGAATTGTGGGCACCATCTGCTCATGTTTAAGTCTCATCTACGAGAATGCGGTGTACAGTGTGATTTCTAATGACCACTTCAATTACTAGGCATCATTTTGAGGGAAATGTACTCCTGGTGAATCTTCTTCACAGAACGTTATCTCAGTGGCTGACTACTTCAATACCTTTGCTGGGCTCTTTCTTGTAAATTCATCATAGAGTGGTGGACGTTTTCTTTGGCCTCTCGAGCACATTGCTTTTGAGACCTCCGAGTGCTTCCTCGAATAAACGATCATTCAGTGATGGTTCGAATAACGCCAGTAGGTTCTTCATTTTAGTTATTGCAATCAGCACTTCGGCCTCAATCATCTCTGCACCGGTCATTCCTCTGATCATCTCAGTGATCGTTATGATCATGTCTTCTATGGTCGCCTTGAACCTTTTTGTTATCTTTTTCATATTTTTTCAAGTAATCACCCCTTATGAGATCCCCGATCTCTTCTTTAAGTCATTACACTCGAAAGTTAGGTGGTCGACTTCTCCATGGAAACTGCAGTATTTAGATTGATTTCTTTGGGCTAGGTCTTTCTTCATCGACAGTTGTTGTAATAAATATCCTCTATTTCAGTATTTAGTTTAGTGCAAGTTTCGAACCGCTTGAAGGATTGAGGATGTTTATCATCGTTGTCCAATTTCTGCCTTTATCGGAAGACTCCCAGCTACCGTTACTGGCTGGCCTCTTCTTTTAGTTAGATGATTCTCTTCTGCTATTCTGGACTATCATGAACTTAGGTTTTCTATTGCGAAGTATTTGAGCGTCTTTAGCGTTGATAAACTTGGTGGCCCTATTCAAGAACTCTTTTTAAGTTTGCAAGGCTTGGCATCCAAGTCACTCTAGAAAGGTATGTCGACATTCATACTGCTGATGGCACTAAGTAGACAAGCTTCTTCTGAACAATTTCCAATAGTAGCTACATCCTTATTGTACTTGGCCAACTATTCCTTTGATGTTCCATTAGGGCCTTGGCACATAGACATAAGGTGTTCTTTGGGTGTCACAATTTTCTTAACTCCGATATACTAATCCCTGAATGCCTTCTTTAAATCGTTCCAGCTACTGATAGAGTTTAGCTTTAGCTTCAAATACCAACTCTTTACGGCATTCGATAGAGTATAATCAAAGGCCCTACAAGCAATCTCTCCCGGTACCCTGTAAAGATTACAATAAGTATCATACCTTCAAACGTGATTATCGGGGTCAGTCGTTCTATCATACAAAGGCATGGTGGGTAGTTTGAATTTGTTGGGGACTGATACCGCCATCACTTCAACTATGAAAGGGTGAGTCACTTCTTCGACTTCTTCATGAGGTTCATTGTTCACAGTGATTTCCAAAGCCCTTATGCGACTCAGGAGATTCTTGGTGACCTTAGCCCCTGAGTTAAGGGTCATAGTTTGGGTCTGCGTAATTATCGACTTGATTTACTCGCGAAGGTCTTCATTTAGCATAAACTAGCCCATATTTTGGACTATCCCAGAATCGACCACTAGATTCGGAGGTTGTGTTCTAGGCATTCCCATTCTGACACCCTGAACTTGGATCGCCTAACTTCTATTCTGTTTCCTATTTATTCTTTGGTTCCCCCTTCGTTGGCTCCCCGACAAATCGTTCGCTTGCGTCAGAAAGGTTCCGTATTTCAGCAGTGATCACAGTTTAGTTGTTTGAGCATTCTAAGGCTCATGATTGTTGGCCACCTTACGGGGCTGGCCATCTTCATCAACAACTCCCTCGACGTGACGGTCAGCGACTCTCGTCTTGGCATCGTTGGGCTGACATACATGTTTGAGGAACAAAGTCAGTGTCTCCCGAAACTCGTTTAGGCCACCGACAACTTCTTAGATGGTGTTGGACAGTTCCCCAACATGGCCTTCCAATTGTATGGTTCTAGTGTTTGGCTTTCTTGGTGCACAAGACATTGGTGGCTCCTTGGCGGGTACTTCTTCATCATCTCTTCTTCGGTTTCAGCGTCTCACCATCGGACCATTCTCGAAGGGGATTCTTATTTAGGGTTTTTCTTAGGGTTTCAAAGGTTGTTAGGCCCTCTTTCTAATGCCAATTTTGACGGGTAAAACTCGCCTGAAAAATCTGAAAGTGATAGGGATCCCCGAAAACTGTCACGGCCACAATAACACACAAAAACAAAGAAAAATAAAGTGCAAGAAAGTTGTGAACTCAGAGATTTATAGGGGTTCACCACCTTTAAGCTAGTTAGGTGATCTCTTTGTTAGGGAGCTTTACTATATTTTCAGAATTATAAGTAGTGTAATATACCAAGTTGTGAGATAGAGTTTCTGGATGCCACTTTACCATGTATTTATAACCTCCTAAGAGATAACCCTTGGCAACATTTAAAATACAAAATGAAACACAAATTTGAATTTAAACTTACGGATAATCCTCAAAATAGTAGATTCTGGCTAGGAAAATCTAATTATTTTGACCAATATTTGAGATTCAAAATCTGAAGCATGTCCTCCAAGATACCCAAGCTTCGATACCACTACGAGCATATCTTGTCACAACTAGGGGCCGCGAGATTTCCAAAATCTCGGCTACCTATCAACAATTGCCCCCCCCCCAGCTCGGAGTGCTTTGGACACGGTACCCTAAAGCTCATTAGATAAAGTACCTTGAAGCGCTTAGGGTTACCGATCACCGGAATGGGTGGTCTTGCTTCCTTGTTAAGCTTGGCGGTTTTGTCTTGATTACACTGTCGTGAATCGTATGCCTCAAGAATTGCAACTGTCACGTTGTTTTAGTTTGTAGTGGGGGGGTTGGGGGGCCGATGGCAAAGGGGAGAGGGATAAAGGGGACGGGGAGACGAGGGAAAAAAGGGGGATGACGGCGAAGAGAGAGGGAAAGGGAGGAAGGGAAGGCATGGCCTAGATCTGGCTCCTGGGTCGCATGGGGGGCTTGTCGTTTGGGGAAAGGGGGCCTGGGTCGACAGCGAAGACGTAGGGGGTTAAGGGAAGGGGGAAGGCACCTAGATTGGTGTTTGGCACTGAGGCCGAGCTCGGCGACAGCGAAGAAGCTAGGGGGCGGAACTTGACGTCGGTGAAGGTCGGTGTCAGATCATGGGGTTGGGAGAGGGGGATTGGGTTTGAGTTCAGCTCTTATTCTCTGTCTCTCTTTTATTTTATTATTATTTTTTTTAATGTTATTGATGTGAATAAGTGTATTTTTGTTTTTTTTTAAGGTTAATTGAGCTAATGAGATGTTCACGTGACTCTTTTCGTTAAAAATTTAACGAAGGTGGACGAAAATGACTAAATTGTCATATTTTTAGGAATTTAGGATCAACATGGTAAAAAAAAAAAAAAGAGAATCAAAGTGTCACCTTTTAAAAAGTTCTAGAGCCTTAAACTAATTAGTCTTAAAAAAAAAGATAATTTAAAAAATAATTCAACAAAAAATTTTTTTTTATTATTTTGAAGTTAATTAATTCAACAATTATAGTATTAAAACAAAAAGACAATTTTTGTCATAATTCTTCTTTTAAAAATAAATATCCGCCGACAGATGATGCCGATAGCCGATAATACGGAGCGTTTGGAATAGAAAATTCTACTATATACCCGATGTCTCCGTCAACGTTTATCAGTAGTGACATTTTTGTGTGGGACAGTTATGCTTCTTTTTTTTCTTTTTCTTTTTTTTTTTTTTTTTTTTCCTGCTGGTGTAGGACATCAACTCACCTGTCTGTAAATGGAAGGACACGTGGTAACCGCATGTGCACCCTCCAGCTGAAAACACCTACTCATACCTCCGTGGGAACCCCTCAACCCCTCTATCTACCCACTCATCCACCGCCACGTGGCACACAATCTTTCTTGCACCTGTATCTTGACCATCCTGTCCTTGCGTAATCGAAAGCAATCTTCGTTCCACAACCTCTTTCTCTTCCTGATCGGATGTGGGTGGCTACAGTACTTCAGCCACCGGTGGGGCCAGTACGAACCGGTCTGGCCTCTCACTCGAATACCAAACTCTTCTCCCTTCCCGAAACGCACGCATTTCGTTCCGGTTTTCGTCCCCGGTTCAGCACCTTCCAAGTCGCCACCGCCAAGAAGGAGCTCTCCGAGTCGTCGACTCGGAAACCAGGTCCTCCACTCAACGATTCCGATTGTTTCTGGTCCAATAGAATCCATCTATGGCGATTTATTTTATATTTCTAATTGCAGATACTGAGAATGAGAATTTCTCGTTGGAGAAAGTTGATGACGGCGAAGGCTCCAACGTCGGATGGTTACCTGCTTTTCCTCACGTTTTGGTGGCTTCCATGTCGAATTTTCTCTTTGGCTATCACATTGGGTGAGTTTCTGAAGCTCATTCTTTCGAGATAAAGCATGTTGTTCTTCCGAATTTGAATAATTTTTTTAGGGAATTTAGTTGGGGAAATTCATGTTCGTTTCAGAGTGATGAACGGTCCGATTGTTTCCGTGGCGAGAGAGCTTGGTTTCGAAGGGAATTCGATTCTGGAGGGACTTGTGGTGAGTATTTTCATCGTCGGTGCTTTTCTTGGAAGCGTATGCTCCGGTTCTGTCGTCGATAAGCTTGGTTGCCGCCGAACCTTTCAAATCGACACTATCCCTTTGATTCTTGGCGCTTTAATTAGGTAACATTAATGCTGCTAATTCGAGAAATTAGAGTATTAGTTATAGTTTCCATGGTTTCTCTTTTGTTGATGTACATTTTCTTTAATTGACTCGTTTTTGGTTTTGTGTAATAGTGCTCAAGCACACTCCTTGGATGAAGTACTTTGGGGAAGATTTCTAGTTGGCCTTGGCATCGGTGTGAACACGGTTCTTGTTCCAATTTATATCTCCGAGGTATTAAATCAATCCTTTATATTATTATTATTATTATTATCTGATAGTGTAACAATTCATCCGTTTCATATGATATGTGCTGCAGATTGCTCCGACGAAATACAGGGGTTCACTTGGCTCCTTATGTCAAATTGGAACATGCCTTGGTATTGTTGCATCGCTCTTTCTTGGCTTTCCCTCTGAAAGTGATCCACACTGGTGAGATTCTTTTCTTTCTTTCTTGTTGGTATCTGGGCTGAACAGTCTTGAATTAATGATTATTTGTTTTGGCTTTATCCGAACTATATATCCGCTGGATGCAGAACCTTTAATTGTCTGCTATTGTGAGAGAGATGACATATTTTCAATTGATTTTAAAAGTTTCTCAAAATGAGGAATGAGGAACTCAATTTCAAAAGTTTGCACTACGAAGGTTCACATATTACACTGTACCTTAATATCCTAGCGTCATGTCTATTCATGACTTTGTTTCTCAAGTGGATAAGTGCTTCAAGCGTCATTATTATTCCTCCATTAAGTTGGTGGGGCTTTTTTTTTCCCCTCTCTCTTTCCAAGCCTGAATTTTTGCTCAAAACCTTTTTGGTAAAGTTTGATGGTACTTATTTCTTAGGTGGAGGACAATGCTTTACATTGCAAGTATACCTGGATTTGTTCTTATCCTTGGTATGCAGTTTGCTGTTGACAGCCCCCGCTGGCTCTGTAAAGTACGTTTCTTCTTCATTTTCCCGTGTAAAACTTTTGAAAATCTTGTCTCTTGGTATCTTCTTCACAGAGATGGCATATTTTGTCTGTCCAGGTTGGGAGAACTGATGATGCTAAAGAAATAGTTAGAAACCTTTGGGGGGCATCTGAAGTTGAAAAGGCAATTGATGAATTTCAGGCCGTCATAAAAAATGATGGCAGTGATGTGGAGAGCAGATGGTCGGAACTCTTAGAGGAGCCACACTCTAGAGGTTGTACCAAGGTGGAATTCAGATTTCAATTTTTAATAGCACTTCCATGGTTGAACTTGTCTTTTCTCTCCTCTCCCATATAAACTGTGATTATGATGAAAGTTGAAATACCTGCCTGATCTCAATTTATTTTAAAGCATTACTAGATATACAAGGAACTTGATTCAGTTGGCATGCCTGCCCTGTTTCAAATTTACATTTTGGAAGTTCTTCTGTTGAATAGAGTATTGGGTTTTGTATAAAAATTCCAACTTTTGGTCTCAAATGTGCATTGGTGCAGTTGCGTTCATTGGAGGATCTCTCTTTGTTCTTCAACAGTTTGCTGGTATAAATGGAGTTCTTTACTTTTCATCTTTGACCTTTCAAGATGTTGGAATTACAAGTAGTGCTTTAGCAAGTTTACTGGTTGGACTCACCAATTTTGCAGGTTTGCTATTTTGGATCTGAGTGTGTCGGTGCATATACCAAAATTCTGGAAAAAACCTCTTATTCTTGTCAGTTTTTTTATTCTTAGGGGCAATCTGTGCTTCTTACTTAATTGACAAGGAAGGGAGACAGAAGCTCTTGATCGGAAGTTACACAGGAATGGTGAGTTGCGTTATGAAAGCCTGGCTACACTTATGGCTACATTTATGTTTTTTGAATTGCACCTGATGGAATTTATAGCCTTTTTTTTAACCTCAAATTGCTTATGATTAAACTGAAAGATAAGCTATCTCGACTTCATGCCACTCGGTTAATCTTTGTCTCAATTTGCTGATGGTTATGTTGGGAGTTCTCTTTGCTTCTTCTGGGCAGGCTGTTTCTATGTTCATCGTGGTTGGTGCCATCAGTTTTCCACTTGACGAGCAACTAAGCCACAATTTATCCATACTAGGAACTCTTTTGTAAGTTGTAAACCAGACTTTCTTTCCTATGAAGTAAAAGAACTTCAGATACTAATGTACTTTGCAATTTTCTCAACATGGTTTTGTAAATGTAGGTATATATTCACCTTTGCTATCGGAGCCGGCCCAGTTACTGGTCTAATCATACCCGAACTTAGCAGCAACAGAACACGTGGGAAGATTATGGGATTCAGTTTTATGACTCATTGGGTGAGAACGTAACAGACATTAACCAAATTATTCCGATTCTCGGTCTGCCCATCTTTTTGATTCTTGGTATACGCTTATCCATGTTGAATTTGATTCAGGTTTGTAATTTTGTGGTCGGGCTTTTATTCCTGGACTTGGTGGAGAAACTTGGAGTTGCTCCAGTTTATGCAACCTTTGGTGCAGTCTCCTTGTTGGCCGCAATGTTTGCGTATTACTTCACGGTGGAAACCAAAGGGCGATCTCTTGAAGAAATTGAAATGTCATTAAACCCGAACTTCAGTGCCAGAGGCAAGTGATCGTATGTTTTTCCCAAAATGTTGGAACATAATCGCACGTGGAATTGAATAGTGAAGATAGGCACTATTCCTGAAGGTGGCATTTACCTTGCTGTCCGTTCTCAGACATGTCATGACTTTTTATCAGGTCTAATGAAAGTCTAACTTTCATTTGGGATCTAGTTAGCCACGTTTTTCTCTCTCTCTATTTTACAAAAGAACATTGCAATTTTTCATTTAAAAAAAAAAAAAAAGAAAAAAAAACACCCTATATGAGCATCAATAATTTAATCATCATATATGTAGAAGTATATAAAACCTAGCGCATAAAATAAATAAATAAATTTATCAATAATAAATAAATAAATTTATCAATAAGAGCATCTCTAATGCAATGTTAAATTGATGCTTTAACAATAAATTTAGACATTTGAATAGAAAAAGTGTTCTATTAAAATGTGTTATCTTTAATGTTAAAATTATAAAATTTAACATTTG
Organism: Ficus microcarpa; assembly: GCA_025413485.1. Taxonomy (NCBI): domain Eukaryota; kingdom Viridiplantae; phylum Streptophyta; class Magnoliopsida; order Rosales; family Moraceae; genus Ficus; species Ficus microcarpa. Next base: position 26,242,662 of record CM046379.1, on the reverse strand, counting down.
ATTCTTCTTTAATGGTTCCTTGATTTTTCATATAATTATTACAATATCTTCCTTTAAAAATTAATTAAAATTTAAAAGTTTTTTTTAATGAGTTTTTTTTTTTTTGGACAATATTTTTAATGATAAGAAAAGGTAGTATAGCTTTAGAAATTAGAGAACAATGTATGATAATGTTGTTAACTTGTTATTATTATTATTTTTTGGGTAAATTACTAGGTTGGTTTTTGAACTTCTAGGTTGGTGCAATTTTAGTCAATGTTCTTTTTTTTTTTTGTAATTAAAATAATCATAAACTATTAAAAACGTTACTACGATAGTCATTGTTAATTTTTTGACAAAATCTGTTAGTTAGCATCACTTTTTAATCAAATTACTAACGAATTTTATTTAAAAATTAATAGAAATGATTATTGTAACAACATTTAATAGTTTAGGAACATCATTTATTTTTTTATTTTTAGTTGTGATGATCATAAACTATAAAAAAAACATTGCTAAAATGGTCATTTCTATTGATTTTCAGATGAAATCCATTAGTTAACATCATTTTTTGATCCAATTACTAACAGAATCTATACAAAAGTTCATGTAAAGGACTATTATACCATCAATTTAATAGTCTAAGTGATACAAACCACGCAAAGAACTGGTGTAACCCTAACCAAATTGGTCTCCAAAATCAAATTTTAAACGGCTTTGAATAGAATCGTGACCCGATGCCTAACAAGAAGCACGAATCTTGGTATGTGATGAAGCCACAATCAGCTATGGACGGGCTGATTGATAAGTCTATGAATGCCATGAAATTTCTCAGATAAGTTCAAAAAGTTCGTTTAAGAACCAAAGAGAATTAAACCTCAAATTTCTGAGTAAACTAATCTATCCAAATAGTGAAAATCCGTACATTATATAGGTGTTTCCCTTTTGTCAATTTTCAGTTCCTAATTGCCTATGGAATTTTGAGCAAGTCAATAAACCAAAAAAACGAAACACTCAATCTAAAGCAAATAAGGTAAGTTCCCTAAATGGCTGAAAAAAGCCTTATAATATTCTAAGAAAAAGGAAACTAGACAACAATTAGGTCAATAATTGATTTTTGTCGCCACTTGTCGCCTTAAAACGGGAAAGTACTCAAAACGGGAAAATAACAGCTAGTGATTTTGCAACATGATTACTCGGTCCCTTCTAGTATTTGAATCACGCATTTGTTGGGTTGGTTGTCAAATGTAATTCCCTCAATGGGCCTCCACGCAATAGCTTGAGACCAAGTTACTTGAATCAACCCAATAAGTGCGTCTTTGAATTTCTTCGCACGAGCCCTCGTAATCGAACCAATGGGAACTTGAATTGGATTTGAATATGTCTCATCCCACGTGCTCTTACTGGTGCTATCAAAGTCCTTATCATTCCCCTCCTCTTGAGAAGGATTTGTCCTCAAATCGTCGCCTGCTTCAAAAGGACTTAGATCAACAATATTAAAGGTGGCACTTACACCATACTCACCTGGCTAGTCTAACTTGTATGCATTATCATTAATCTGTTCAAGAACTTGAAAAGGGCCGTCCCCTCTAGGCAACAACTTAAATTTCCTTTGTTCCGGAAACCGTTTCTTGCGCAAGTGCAACCATACCCAATCACCAAGCTCGAAGACGAGCTTGTGACGCCCTTTGTTGGTTTGTTTAGTATATAGCTTGGTCCTTCGCTCGATGTTGATTCTTGCCTTTTTGTGTATCTGCTTAACAAGTTCAACTTTTATTTTGCCATCTAAATTCACACGCGCAGACAAAGGTAATGGCATTAAATCCAAAGAGGTTAAAGGATTAAAACCATAAACAATTTCAAACGGTGAAAATTGAGTAGCAGAATGTACAGATCGATTATAAGCAAACTCAACATGTGATAAACATTCCTCCCAAGTTTTGATATTCTTTTTAATGATAACCTGCAACAAGGTAGACAAGGTCCTATTCACAACTTCTGTTTGACCATTGGTTTGAGGTTAACAAGTAGTCGAAAACAACAACTTAGTCCCTAACTTAGCCCACAAAGTCTTCCAAAAGTAGCTTAAGAACTTGGCGTCCCTATCAGAAGCAATTGTCCTAGGCATACTATGAAGTCTCACAATTTTCCTGAAGAACAAATCAACAACATTGGAAGTATCATCTATCTTGTGGCATGGAATAAAATGTGTCATCTTGGAAAACCTATCCATGACCACAAATACCGAATCCCTTCCCCATTTAGACCTAGGCAAACCTAACACAAAGTGCATTGAGATATCAGTCCAAGGTTCACTAAGTATTGGCAAAGGGGTGTACAAACTGTGGGGCTGCACTCTTGATTTTGCCGGTCTACAAGTTACATATCTTTCACAAAGCCTCTTAAAATCTCGTCTCATATGCGGCTAATAGAAATGTTCTTGTAAAATAGTTAGGGTCTTGGCAACTCTAAAATGTCCCATTAACCCTTCGCATGGGATTCTCTCACTAACAAATCTCTTATTAAATAATTAGGCACACACAATTTATTCTCCCGAAACAAGTATCTCTTATGCCTAAAGTACTTATCACTAGTGAATTTCTCGCAAACTTGATACTCAGCACTAAAGTCACGATCATCAGTATATAACTCCTTAATATGTTCAAAACCCAGCAGTTTAGCATCAAGAGTTGAGATTAATGCGTACCTGTGAGAGAGCGCATCTGCAACGACATTTTCCTTACCTTGCTTGTAGCGAATGACACACGGAAACGTATCTATGAATTTCACCCAACGAGCATGTCTCTTGTTCAGCTTATATTGGCCTTTCAAGTGTTTTAGGAACTCGTGGTCGATGTGAATCATGAACTACTTAGGCCAAAGGTAATGCTGCCATGTCTCTAACGGCCGAACCAACGCATACAACTCTTTATCATGAGTTGGGTAATTAAGAGTTGCCCCATTCAACTTCTCACTGAAATATGCTATTGGTTGCCTTTCCTGTATCAAAACGGCACCAATTCCAACACCTGAAGTTTCACATTCAATTTCAAAAGTTTTGGAAAAATTAGATAAAGATAACAATGGAGTATTGGTCAACTTATCCTTGATTAACTAGAATGCCCTTTCTTGCTCCTCTCCTCATCTAAACCGAGCGTCCTTCTTGATCACTTCAGTCAGTGGTGCGGCTATAGTACTGAAATCTTTCACAAACTGCCGGTAAAAACTAGCAAGTCTATGAAAACTCCGTACGTTACTCACATTAGTTGGACTCGGCCACTCCCGGATGGCTCGCACCTTGTCTTCATCAACCTATATACCTTCAGTACTACCAACAAAACCAAGAAACACAAGCTTATCTGTGCAAAAAGTACACTTCTTAAGGTTAGCATATAATTTTTCCTTTCTAAGCACATCCAAAACATATTTTAAAAGCACTGCATGTTGGTCCAAGTCTTTGCAATAAATAAGTATATCATCAAAATACACAACAATAGACTTGCTAATAAATGCACGTAAAACATGGTTCATTAGACGCATAAATGTGCTAGGCGCATTGGTTAAGCCAAAAAACATTACAAACCACTCATACAAACCTTATTTTGTTTTAAAGGTCGTCTTCCACTCGTCTCCTGCTTTCATGCAAATTTGATGATACCCACTTTTCAAATCAATTTTTGAGAACACAGAAGCACCATGTAATTCATCCAATATGTCATTTAATCGAGGTATAGGATGGCGATACTTTACCGTGATATTGTTAATGAATCTGCAATCTACGCACACCCTCTATGTCCCATCTTTCTTAGACACGAGTAAGACTGAAATGGTGCATAGGCTCATACTTTCTCTCACGTGCTCCTTTTTCATCAACTCACTAACCTGCCTTTGAAGCTCCTTTGTCTCCTTGGGGTTGCTTATATAAGACGGTCAGTTTGGGATTGAAATGCCTGGTACAAAATCAATCTGATGTTCTATTCCCCTAATTGGTGGCAAACCATCAGGCACCTCGTCTGAAAATACATCTTCGAATTCCTGTCATAGAAAAATAACAGAACTAGGCAATGCAAGGTCAAGCTTATTAGTGTTTAAAAATGCATGTTTGTACAAAAGTACAATCATTAGCTGATTTAAAAACATCGCCATTTTAATCGCACCGCCTTTTGCATAAAAGTTCGTTTTTCTCTGTGCTTTTCTTTCCTGAGCTTGTTGTGTATTCTTTTCAGTTCTCTCAATTATCTCTCCGTTGCTCTCCTTTTTCTCAACCACCATTTCTTTTTTTCTCTCACTGGCCGAACTCTCTCTGTGCACTCCCACTCTTGATTTTTCTTCACTAATTTTCTTTTTCTCACTTTCTCTTTGTAAGCTCACTTGATCTTCATAGACCTGTTTTGGTGTTAACGGAACAAGAGTGATCGTTCTTTGGTTGTGAACCAACGAGTACTTGTTGGTGAAACTTTCATGTTTAACTCGTGGATCAAATTGCCATAGCCCTCCTAATAACAAGTGTCAGCTTGCATAGGAACCACATCGCACAAAACTTCATCTTCATATCTTCTAATGTGAAAAAAAACTAACACTTGTTTATTCACTCTTACCATACCACTATCATTCAACCACTGTAATTTATAAGGTCGAGGATGCTTGCTTGTTGGCAGCCCTAACTTCTCTACCATTGTTGTGCTAGCAACGTTAGTACAACTTCTACAATCAATAATCACACTACATACCTTGTTTTGGACATGATACCAAGTATGAAAGATGTTTTCCCGTTGCTCCTCTTCATCTTCTCTGGCTTGCACGCTTAGAGCTCTCCTTGCAACCAACAAGTCTCCTTGGATAGCGTACTCCTCATCGTTGGTATCCTCTAATAAAGGCATAGAATCATGGTCCGAATCCTCATTGGTTTCAATTTCTCCGTTGTCCCGCATCACCATAGCTCATTTGTTCGGACATTGGCTTGCTATGTGACCCATGTCTTGATATCTAAAACACTTAATGTCACGATTCTGAGTAGTGGAAGAATCAGGTTTACCTTGATTCCTATAGCTGGTCTCCTCTTGTTTTTGTTCGGTCTTTGGCTTGGTGTTGGGTTGCTTCTCATCCTTCTTCCATTGATTCATCTTCCAAGCAGATGTACTCAGGTTTTGGCTTGAACGTGTGTTACTGCCACTCCTCTTGAGTTGATTCTCTATTTTGATAGCCATGTGTGCCATGTGTACCATGTCCTCCAACTCCACATAATGTTGTAACTCCACGGCATTGTGAATTTCTCGGTTTAAGCCCACCAAAAACCTTGCCATTGTAGCTTCTTGATCCTCTTCTATATTTGTCCGAATCATCATGACCTCTATCTCCTTATAGTACTCCTCCACACCCCGGTTGCTTTGCTTAAAATTTTGTAGCTTGTTGTACAACTCCTAGCAGTAGTAAGTTGGTACAAATCGCTTCCTTATCACAGTCTTCATCTCTTCCCATGACTCAATAGGTCGCTTTCTATTTCGTCTCCTATTTATGACAAGCTGATCTCACCAAGTAATAGCGTAATCAGAAAATTCAATTACGGCGAGTTTTACCCTTTTCGCCTCGGAATAGTTATGGCAGTCAAAGACAAACTCCATTTTCTTCTCCCATTCTAGGTATGCTTCGGGATCGGATTTGCCTTGAAATGACGATATCTTCATTTTGATGCCACTCAAACTATCATTTCGCCGATTCCTAACTCCTCTATCCTGTCCCAAACTCCTGTGACTACCCACTAAATCTTCTCCTTCATTAAACTTATCCCCATCAATTCCGTAGTATTCATAGTCCTCTCCTCTAACCGGAACCCTCTCTTGCCTACGCGCATGAGGAACATGTTGTGGCTGTCCCACACGTGTGTTTTCTATCCGGTCTACCCTCTCATGAAACTGCTCCAACTTTCCTCTCAACAATCGCCTCATCTTTCCCACCATCGCCTCCATGAGGAGTTTCGAATCCGCCACTCCAGTGGCACCCTCAGTAGTGTTCTTGCTGTTGTTTGACATTTTTTTTTTCTGCAAAATAAAGTTAGAGATAATGCAAAGGACTTTATCACACTCCCTTACGTGTTTCTCTCGTGAACTGATTTTGCTCAATTTCTCTCGTGTTTACACTCAATACGTTCGGCTTTTGTTCACTCTAATGCTCTCGCCTCTTTTGCCTTTTTCCACTCATTAACTCTCCTTCAGTTCTTATACAACTAATCAAATCAATATCGAAACTTCCGTGATGGTTCACAAACAGATTACCAAGAATGCTCAGAGTAGATACAATAATATAACAAGTACGGAGAATTTGGACTCCCGGAATTCACACCCAAAATAAATGAAATTTGGAGTTCCTTAAACCCTGAATAACAAGAATCAATCAAAAAAAATTTAAGGAAGGTTCCTAGACTCCTTTCTCTTTTTTTTTTTTTTTTGACGTTTTCTTTTCTTTCTTTCTTTCTTTCTTTTTTTAATACAGACTCCTTTATGTTTTTCTTTTCTTTTCGTTTTTTTTATGTTTTTTTTATTCAAATTTTTTTTTCGGTTTCTTTTATCTCTCTTCTTTTTGGATCCTTCTCCTTTTTCTTTTAACATTGACTTTGATTCTAGAAATCAAGACGCACGATTAACGGAAAACAAACATAAAATTAAGGGTTGAATAAGCAAAACTTGAGTAGAACCTTTGCTCTGATATCAAATGATACGAATCACGCCAAGAACTGACGCAACCCTAACCAAATTGGTCTCCAATTGAATCCTAAATGGTTTTGAATGGAACCGCGACCCGATGCCTAACAAGAAGCACGAACCTTGGTATGTGAGGATACCAAAATCAGTTATGGACGAGCTGATTGATAAGTCTATGAACGTCACGGAATTTCTCCGATAAGTTTCAAAAAGTTCGTTTAAGAACCAAAAAGAATTAAACCTCAAATTTCTGTGTAAACTGATCTGTACAAATAGTGAAAATCCGTACATTATATGGGTGTTTTCCTTTTGTCAATTTTCAGTTCCTAATTGTCTATGGAATTTTGGACAAGTCAATAAACCAAAAAAAGAAAACACCCAATCTAAAGCAAATAAGGTAAGTTCCCTAAATGGCTGAAAAAAGCCTTACAATATTCTAAGAAAAAAGAAATTAGACAACAATTAGGTCAATAACTGATTCTTGTCATCACTTGTTTCCTTAAAACGGGAAAGTACTCAAAACGAGAAAGTAAAACTAGTGATTTTGCAACATGATTACTCGGTCCCTTTTAGTACTTGAATCACACATTTGTTGGGCTGATTGTCAAATGTAATTCCCTCAATGGGCCTCCACGCAATAGTTTGAGACCAAGTTGCTTGAATTGGTCCAATAAGTGCGTCTTTGAATTTCTTTGCGCGAGCCCTAATAATCGGACCAATGGGAACTTGAATTGGATTTGAATATGTCTCATCCCACGTGCTTTTGTTTGTGCTACCAAAGTCCTCATCAGTAGTCTAAGGTTATTCTAATAATGAAAAAAAGATCGTACATCGAAGTTGTATAAATTTAAAAATATAGGGACTAAATGAGTAATTTATCTTTTTTTTTTTTAATTAAAAAATAATAATTGGCCTAAATAGTTTCTGAACCTTTTAAGTGGTGATTTTTTTGTTCTTTTTTTTTTTTTTTGGTCGGGCTAACGTCAAACTCTCTAAAAAGGTGATGGTTTGATTCTCTAAAAAGGTGATGGTTTGGTATTTTCCGTTTACATCCATTAAATTTCTAACGGAATAAATCACGTGTAATGCATGTGATATAATTTGAGAGAGTGTTTTAGTAATATAATAATAATTAATCTTAAAAAATAAAAAAAAAATCATTAAAAAAATTCATCTCATCTTTCTCTCTCTATATACAAGTCCCCCACAGCTTCCATCTTCGACCATCACCCCCTTACCCCCCTAAGTTCCAATCTAGCCCCCCCCTCCACCACAACCGCGATATAAGTTCTCGCCGAGTTCATGAAATCTGGGTTCGCCCCCTCAACCCACCTGTAACGCCCCCAAATCCACGTAGGGCTAATTACGCGAACTTGGATCGCTACCTCACTTGCTTAACTTAAAACTTGAAGAAAATTTCAGAAAATTTTTCTTTTCTTTTCTTTTAAAACTTCTTTTGAAACTTCAAAAGACTTAATTTCATTTTAAAATCATGACCTGAAAACTGCCCATGCATAAAACATAAAACCTTAACTTATCTTAAGTATATCTTAAAACTGATTCTCATTCATAAAACTTAACTCCTTACTATATACTCACTCGAGTACCGAGCTTTCACCCTTTGGGGAAGCTACTATACATAAACATAACATAAACCGTGGACCAGACCCGACCTAATGTGGATCGGTACAACACGAGGTAACTCGTTGCCATATCTACTGAAACTGAAACTGTACCGTACATACTTAAAACATAATGAAACACATTTTTCTTTTCAAACATCTTTTGGAAACCCGTAGCGTTGTCCATTCCCACGTTTCACAGTCCGCAGCGCCATCTCTCCACAGCTTTGCATCAGGTATTGCCGGTAGGTTGCTTACCTACAGTATGAACGTAAGTAGTGAGCTAAAAAGCTCAGTAAGCACAATATTCAATCCGCATGCAAATGAAAGTGCAAGCATACGTGAACCAATTATGATTTCTTATTAATTAGATTATGGTTCCCTACTTAATTCTATATCATGTATGCACGTACTGAGGTACATAACCATGGAGTGGTTGAAGGCGGTCCGTCCGATCCAACTCAAACTATGAAACAAAATGTTTAACATGGAGTAGTGGAGACAGCCCATCCAATTCAAGTCAAACCATGGAACATACCGTTTAAACTTACCATGGAGGCAAGCCAGTACAACACAACAATCCTTACTTAACTTATCTCATGTCTTAAGAACTTGTTCTTACCATATAGTTCATTATCAGTGAGCATGCTTCGTGATGCCATGATATCGAACATAAAACATAACTTATTATACCTTAACATAAACATGACATACTGCATCTTAACATAAACATGACATACTGCATCTTAACATGGAACATGGACATACTACATCTTAACATGGAACATGGACATACTGCATCTTAACATAGCATCATGTCATATCTCATTAAAACATAGACGTACTGCATCCTAACATAAACATACTACTTCTTAACATAACACATAACATGCTACTTCATAACATCACATCATAAATCATGAAATGCCATTCATGATTTCTTAAAAACAACTTGTGCAACAAACATGTGTTCATGCTGTAGGCGGAGTTGTACTTACCTTCCGTCCTACGCTCTTGATTTATTGTCCCAACTAATGCTGTTCCTCTCCTGGGTACAGCTGCAGGTTCTGCCTGCTCGATAAAGGACATGCTCTAATTTAAACTTGTGAAATGCTGGTGACTTAACCAACATGCTTATCCTACATGGTCTTGGTTGTATGTCCCTTTGAATAAAAACGGCTTATTTGGTTACGTTGGATAACCTTGTATACTAAAACTAAGCTTATAACATACTGTTAGGGTTAGATCATCTTCCAACCCTAGCTACATCCTTAACTGATCGGGTTAAATCCATTAACCCTTTAACTTAGCTTAATCGGTGTCCTTTAGGGTTACATTAGATAACCCTTAAGTTCAAACTAACCAATGTTATTAGTCAACCAAAGTCAACTATGGTTAACTCCAGTCAACTACGGTCAACTACGGTCAACCCCCTTATGGGTCAACCTTTGGGCATCGGGCTTGACCCGGTAACTTGGGTATAACTCCCGGTTACCAATCGTAAACTAATCGCTTGCTATACTCTAGCTAGAAAAATGCCTTTTCCTAGCTACATCCTTAACTTATCGGGTTAAATCCATTAACCCTTTAACTTAGCTTAATCGGTGTCCTTTAGGGTTACATTGGATAACCCTTAAGTTCAAACTAACCAATGTTATTAGTCAACCAAAGTCAACTATGGTTAACTCCAGTCAACTACGGTCAACTACGGTCAACCCCCCTTATGGGTCAACCTTTGGGCATCGGGCTTGACCCGGTAACTTGGGTATAACTCCCGGTTACCAATCGTAAACTAATCGCTTGCTATACTCTAGCTTGAAAAATGCCTTTTTCTTACTTGGAAAACTTAGGGAAATTAATCCCAAAAACTCTTTACTTTACTTATAAAAATTCTTCACTTAAATTATAAAAATCCAAACTCTTGGATTAGTTCTTTATAAAATCATTTGAGGTTGAAAGCCGCCCTTGGAACAGTTTTCCATAATCAAAACAATAGTTTGTAGAAGAAAAATAGTTTTCTAGAAACATTTGTAAAACTAGTGGTGCAGGAATTTTCGGATTCCCTGCACACCCTTTGTAAAACGATCCCAGTTTAAAAATCGGTTCATAATCTGAAAAAGTTTTCTTCACGAAAGTTCTAGCTCTCGAAAAATGCTAAAACTTTCATGTTTTACAAAAATTCCAGTTCTATCTAGATTCATCCCAGTTTTTGTTTGAAACTGGCTGACCCCGAAAAGCTAAGTGAAAACTGGGTCTGGGGATCAGCCTCGGGTTTTGGGGAAAACGGAGGCCGTTGAAGTCTCATTTCGAGAATCCATACGAGATGCCCCCTAGAAAAAGTCATTCTGGACAACTTTCATGTTTTACGTTTTTCCCAATTCGGCCTCTAAAGGCCTTATATTTCACTTTTCCAAAAACTAGGCAGATTTGATCCGAATCTGCCAGTTTTTTTGCTTATTCGGTTTTACGAATCCTACTTCGCGGAACTAACTCAACCGAACACGCGGGAGCCTAAGTGACCAACATGCAGCGATATCTAACATCCCACATGAATCAACTCGTGATTCTAACGCAGTCATGCAACCCAAACCAAATCTGAACTAGCCTAGGGTTGCATGAACTAGAACTTGCATCACCATACATTGAACCATTCATGAAAAATCATAGCTAGCTCTAACCATCTAGCAAACCAGCCATAACCGGCTGCACACACGCAGGGAACATACCAACCAATAAGCCATGCAATCCTAGTATGCAAACAAGCACAAATTTCATGCACATAAAGTATAAACAAAGCATAGCTAAACCACCTTTAGCAAACACCCTAATCAAGCACCACACCTAGTCTAGGGCATTAACCATAAAACTTGAGCTTATGCTCTTACAAACCATGCTTGGAAATACACTTAAATTTCCACATTAAAGCTTAAACCAAAAGCTTAAGATTATAGGGTTTACCTCTAGGGTTTGGAAGTTGGTTCAAGCTTGGATCCACACTTCCTTACTCCTCCCTTTTGGCTGCCAACAAATCCGGATTTCCCCTCCAAATGGGGTTCCAATTTTTCAGCCATGCACATACAAATATACACATAAATATCTCATCTAACTTGCATGGAAAAATGTTAGGGTTTGAGGGAGTTTTACCTTAGCTAACCCTAGGGATGGGTTAGAGCATGCAAACCGAAAATCTCCCTCCTTTTTGGCTATCAAACCACTCGGCTTTGGACCTCCAAATGGTACCAAAATTTTTCACCAACCTTGGTGATTGCTTGCAGCCAAAGCCGAAGCCTCTACAGCCCAATTCCATCAATTTTTCCTCTCCTAATTTTCTGCACACCAAGGCCGAACATACACACACCTAGGGACACCAAAAATCACTTTGGTTTCTTGGTTGGAGTTTCTTCTCCATACTTGGCTACTAACCAATTTTTTTTCTCAAAAATTTTTCTCTTCTTTTCTTCCTCTAACCCACAGCCATAACCCTGAAAAATGGCCCCAAATTTCCAGATTTTACCCTTTGGTTTCTAGCTTGAAACCCGAACATCACCTAAACTAATCCACCTTGGATTTTCAATTTTTTTCTTGGTTCTTTCTCCACCCAACCTCTCGGATTTTTCTGAAGTAAATTGGCCAGAGGTTAGCTGATTTTTCTGGATTTTCCAGCCCAAAACCGACCTCTATTTATAGGCATATGCAAACCTTCTAAAAATTGCATTTTAGTCCCTAAACTTTGAAAATATCAACCCTTGTTCCACAAGGTGGTGAGGTGGCCGGCCATTGCTTGGAGAACAAGGCTAGGATGACATCATGGCTGACCTCATCGCTTACATCACCAAATTTCAAAATTTACACTTTGACCCCAAAAGTGAAAATTCTTGCAAAAATGCCCCCTAGGTGGCCGGTTGGTTCCTTGGTGAACAAGCCAAGCTTATCTCATCATGATGACATCATCTTGATGACATCATGTGCTTACATCATCAATTTTCCAAAATTTGCACTTTGACCCAAAAGTGAAAATTCTTGCATTTATGCCCCTTAGGTGTCAATGGCCGGTTTTTTGCTTGCTTTCCAAGCAAATGACATCATCTTGATGACATCATGTGATTACCTCATGCTTACATCACATATTTTTCAAAATTACACTTTTGCCCCTAAAGACAAAATATTTACAATTTTGCCCTTATAGGTGGCCGGCCCTTACTTGTCTTGCAAGGCAAGTCATTGCCTCATTGTGACATCATCTTGATGACATCACTATGCTTACATCGTTAAATTTCTAAAATTTACACTTTTGCCCCAAAAGTGAAAATTTTGACATTTTTACCCTTGCATGTGGCTGGCCCCAATGGGTTACTTGGTGACCAAGTTTTCCATATTTTCATGTCCTTTTGCCCTTGACCTTAACTCGGTGTGCTTGATTTTCTAGGGTGGTTTTAAAGCCTATTTGAGCTATCTTGCCCATACTGACATATTTTATAGTATTTTCTCATACTGCATCATACAATACTGCCAAGTCAACCCGTTGACCACTTTTGGTCAAACTTTGACTTTCTTGGTCAAATTTGACTTTTTCGGTCAAACTTTGAATTTTCCGAAATTACGTCCTTTTTCATCCTTTTCGACTTGAAATGGCGCTTTCTAACTTTAAAAACCTATTTTGAGTCTTATCGAGCCATAAGATCTCCTAAAAGTATGAAAAACTCTTAACCGAGCTTTTCCGTAAATATCTTAACGTATACACATAATTCCTTCGAAGAGGAAATGATAACATGAAATTTCTAGGTATTACACCAACCCCCCTTCGAGTTTAGATCTAGGCACCCCCCACCAAGTCGCCATCAAAGTTGCCCCCTCCCCCCCACCTCAAAGTCATTATCTGGTTCTCGGTCACCCTCCCCCCCCCCCCCCCACAGAACATTCTGGGTTCACTGAACTAAGTGCTTGGCGATCTGGGCTCATCGAATTTGCTGGTCATCATCGTCAAGGGCCCGACGACAAAGAAGACGACACAGGGGGGTTGCTCCTAGGAAACCCAGATTTGGGTTGTGTGGGGGGAAGGGGGCTTTCGCACACGTTGGCGAAGGCAGAGGCCCAACGACGGAGAAGACGAAGGTAGTCTTCGGCGTCCCATGTTGGATCATTTAGGTGGGAGGAAGGGGAGGGGAGGGAGGGGTGAGTGAAAGAGACGGTCTCTAGGTTTTTGGTGTCTGATCTTGGGGGGGGGGGGGGAGACGGCCGGCGTCTAGTACCTACATTGAACCTTTGAGAGAAAGGGAGGGAGGGAGAGACGGCCGGCGTCTGGTACCTACATTGAACCTTTGAGAGGGAGGGAGGGAGGGAGGGAGGGAGAGAGAGAAAGGGAGAGCATTGGGTTTGATTTTTAATTCAGTTCTCTTTCTCTTTCTTTTAATTTTTTTAATTATTTTAATTGATAAAAATAATGATATTTTCATCTTTTTAAGGGTATTTTCCTTTAAAAAGTACAAAATGTACTTCTTATGTGATCATTTTTTGAGTTTTTTAATTGAGTCAGATAGAAAGGATCAAACTGTCATCTTTTTAGAGAGTTTAGGGTTAGTAAAAAAAAAAAACAAAGATTAAAATATCATCTCTTAAAGAGTTCAGAGAGTATTTAGGTCAATTAGTCGTTAAAAAAAATATAGCATTTATTTAGTGTCACAATTAAAGTTTGTTGACTTTTTAAAAATTAATTATAATTTTTATTAAATTTTTTTAAAAAAAATAAAAATTAAGATGAAATTTTAAAATTTGAGTTGCATCATTAAACACAGAGCAATAATGTTTTCCACTGCATAATATTTTAATGCCTCAAAAACTGATTCTTGTTGCCGACGGTCCAACCTGTTACAGGGTCCACTATTCAACGAGAGAATCTTGACCGTGCAATTCGTCAACCTGTCAAAATTTTTCATAGATCGACGGTGCGGGTTTAGATCTGTTATCGTCCAAAAACAATCAAACTTGGCATCTAGGTCCGCAGTCTTCTGGTCGTTGCCACGTGGAGCACCCACCAACTTCTTCGTTCTTCGTAATCGCTTGATCTGACAAAATGAGTTTCGACCTTCCGTCCGGAAAGTGAGGGTTTCTGCATTAAATTCAATGGCGTCGCCGGAGAACGGTGGAGATGACCACGTCGTCGAGCTGAGCGTGCGTGAGGTATCGCCGTCCGAAATTCATGCCGGCGAGGTTTCCGACGAGATAAGCCCTCTGTTGTCGCAGTCCGAGAGGCCCAAAATCAACATTTTCACGGTCTCTTATCCCCGGAGAAAACCTAGGGTAAGATTCCATTGCTTGTTGATTTCGATTTTGGCTCTAATTGATTGTTTTTTATCCTCCAATCATTTCTTTCGTTTAGAAGGTTTATTATGCACAATTTATTTAAAACTATTTCGTTTGCCTATTTGATTGCTGCGAAAATTTGAGGTATTGCTGTATTAGGTTTCGTAAACTTACACTTTCTTTTGCTGTGGCATAAAAATTTGCGAAAATGCTTTAATTTGTTAACTCAAACCATAAAATGAAAAAGGAAAGAGAAAGAGAGAATTGAAGTTGGAATGGTTTTGGTTTATTAAACTGATTTTGATTGTTTATGCAGGAACCATTTACAAGATTACCAGAAGTGGAGACATCTCCAATTACGCAGTTTATTTTGTGGGTATGGAGTGGTTCGAGGTACTCTGGTCTCCTGTGTATGGCCGTGTCATCTGTCATCTACTTCCTCATGGGAGTCATTTCTGATGTTTTTTCTGGTTAGTATTATTTTAGTTTCATGACATGTACAGAATTGGTTGATATTTATTTGCTTTTTGAAACCGAAAAGTACGAGAAGCTGGAGAAGCTATTAGCAAATATGAATAGAAAATATTTTTGTTGTTATGTATTTTGTTGCATATATATCCCACATGTTTGGAATTGTTTTGGTGCAGTTAAGATCCAGAATAGGCATTGAGGATCTAATATACAAAGAGCATGAAATGTATGACCATAACTAATGGGCTAACAAAAACTTTTAGAATGTGTTGGGTGGCTATAACCTTAGTTACATGGGGCTTATTTTCTAGATAATGATATGCTGTATATGTTTTGCTTCACAAAGAGGAGAATATAAGGTTTTTGCATACTGTTATGTTCAACAATATATATCAAGAAACACAAGAATTGTTTATGGTATTTTTATACCGTTTTTGGGAAACTTATTTAGTTCCTTTTATTTTCTTATGACAGTTCAGTCTATTCCTTTGTTTGAAACTGCATTTACAAGATGTACAATAATCTTGATTTCTTCATATATATGGTTAAGAAGAAGTGGACAAACAATACCTGGGCTAACAAATGTTAGACATCTTTTGATTTCAAGAGCTGTTTTGGGATACCTCTCATTGATGAGCTTTATTTATTGGTAAGTTTGTTCAACTGCTGGGTATTCTTATACTTCTGCTGTAAAATGAATAACTGTGATTGCTGGATCCTAGTAGCAATAACAAAAAATTACGTTTTGTTTCAGCATTCAAAGATTACCTTTATCTCAGGCTATAGTTCTAAGCTTTACAACTCCGATCATGGCTTCAGTCATGGCAAGAATCATTTTACATGAGAAATTGAGGATTTCAGATATTGGAGGTATATATTATTTCATATTTATCTTTTTCATTACTTTTTATTTGAGTTAATATATCATGCACGTTAGATACTTTGTAGAATTAGTGTAACGAGAGAGTAAAATACGGGCCAACACTATGCCTTAGTAACATTCGAGGACTTCCTTTTCTTTTTTTTTTTTAAGAAGATACGTCCTACCTTCTGTGAGGCAGGGAATGATGTTTGTTAAACTGTCTTTAACCTTTCAGGTCTAGCTTGTAGTTTCTTTGGGGTACTCTTCATTTTCCGTCAAGTGCTTACCAGACATGGTACGGATTTGAGTTAACAGAACTTACATTAATTTGGGTGTTAAGACTGTTGAATCATGCTTTTGTTTTTGATGTAAATTAAACAGTAGACATAAACTTTTTCATCTAGTAAGGAATGGGAATTGGGTAGCAAGTATTTACCATTAACAGATGCATGCATGCAGGAGGATTAGCTAATGATGGTGAAGGAAGTAATGCATATATCAGGGAAAGTAACCATGTATATGCAATATTAGTTGGTTTATTTTCAGCCATAACCAGTGGAATCAGCTACAGCCTTATAAGAGCTGGCGCTAAGGCATCTGACCAACCAGTGTAAGACCACTCTTGGCTTGTTAAATATTACCCTGCTATGGATGAAATGTTATTAAATAAGGGCTGGAGCAAAGGCATTGGATCAACCAATTTTTGCATCTCTTAGTTGTTGCTACAAACTTTATTTTCTTCTCCACTTGATTCATATTAATATACATACACATATACTCATTTGCTTTCACCTTAATACAAAGGGGTGAGACTTTTGAAGCGATAAAACCGCAGTCCTTATGTTTCATCTAAACGCATATTATGGAATGTTAAACCAAGAGCTTGGTTCCTTTTGGGATTATCTTGAGTAACACCAAAAGAAAGAATTGTTGAAAAATATGCAGTATGCAAGATAGGAATAATATACATTATTCTTTTTATGCTAATCCCATGCGAATGTTGTGAGATGGTTAATAAATTTTCTACTTGATTTTCAGGGCTACAGTTTTTTCATTTGGCATACTGTCCAGTCCTGCTGCAGGAATTTGTTCTTTTGCCTTTGAGGTAAACTGAATATGACACTATAATCCTTTTTATGATTTGGTTCTTTTGCCTTTGAGGCAAACTCGTAGCTTTTACGTTTACCAATATATAAACAGGTATCAACTGGTTTAAGTAGGTAACTGTTATTAGGCTCAACTATATGGCTTATAGAACTTACAAATGGCGGCCCATTTATGTCATTTACTCCTAGTTCTGTTGCGTTTATAGGGCAGCTAGCTAATAACTATTTACTTTTAAAGTTTGGAAAATGAAAATTCCAAATAAATTGCTTCACTAAACTTTTCTTGTCATCTTTCTTCATATTAGTTGAGCCAACTGCTGAGGATCCCAAACGGCTGGGTTTAGAAAATCATTGTTCTTTTGTGCTTTTTCTTATTGTGGAATTACAGCTTTCTAGGAACAGATTCACAAGAATCCGTTTCTTTATTTAGAATAGGCAGAATAACTGTTGGAGAGATTTGTTAGCTGTTTATGTTTAGTTTGATGTTTATTAGTCTTGATTGTAGGGATTGTTTATTTTGGTGTTTATTAGTCTTGATTGTAGGGATTGAGTGGGCAGGATTGTTGCCTTTTTTCTTTTTTTCCCTTTATATTTCCGTGTTTTCTTTGTCAATAAATAGAATATATGAATTCTTTCTCTGTCACAAACTTTATGGGATTAGAGCCTACTCTCTG
Source organism: Ficus microcarpa (assembly GCA_025413485.1). Taxonomy (NCBI): domain Eukaryota; kingdom Viridiplantae; phylum Streptophyta; class Magnoliopsida; order Rosales; family Moraceae; genus Ficus; species Ficus microcarpa. The sequence continues at coordinate 26,224,950 of CM046379.1, read as the reverse complement.
AAAAAATCTCGCATCTCATTCTCTCCTCCCCATGACAAAGTACGGGATGGTCACCAATCGTTCTGATCCTAATCCCAATGATAGCTCAACCTCTGAAGTTACCAATCCCAGCAATAATAGTGTTCTTGAAAGTACTCTCCTTCCTGTGATTGGCCATAAACTTAACGGGAACAATTTCATCCAATGGTCCCAATCCATTATGATGTTCATGTGCGATAAATTAAAGGGTGATTATCTTACAGGAGTCGTAAAGGCTCCGAGTAAGGAAGATCCAAAATTCAAAGTATGGAAAACTGAGAATAATATGGTTATGTCCTGGCTCATCAACTCCATGAACATTGAAATGGGTGAAACTTTCATTTTCTATGGAATTGCAAAGGAAATATGGGACGCTGCAAGGGAAACTTACTCAGACAATGAGAACACATTTGAACTGTTCAAGATAGAAAGCATCCTCCATGAACTCCGACAAGGAGAATCATCTATCACTCAATACTTCAACACTCTCAGTCGACTTTGGCAGCAACTCTGCATGTTTGAGAATCACAAGTGGGCGTGCTCTCAAGATGCAGTCAAATATAGAGAAATCATCGAAGGGAAACGAACCTTCAAGTTTCTTTTAGGACTCAACAAAAATCTTGACGAAGCACGTGGTTGAGTGTTGGGAACAAAACCTCTTCTATCCATTCGAGAGGCTTTTTGCAAGATTCGCAGAGAAGAAAGTAGAAGAAAGGTGATGCTTGGAGGATCCACCACAACAAGTCTCAGTGAGTCATCTGCTCTTGATGCCCATGGAAATCAGTAGCAAATCAGTGAAGAACGCTCAAGACAAGGCAGACCATGGTGCGATCATTGCTGAAAGCTTGGACACACCAAAGATAAGTGCTAGAAAATTTATGGTAAGCCAGTTGATTGGAAACTAAGACCTCAAGCCTGAGGAGATCATCAAAGCCGAGGAAATGTAGCCACCATTCCAACCGAGGAATGATCATCTCCATTAGAAAACAACTCGTTTAGCAAAGAGCAATTGGAAATCCTCCAATGGATGATCAATCAAACTCAAAGTCAATTATCAACTATTATTGGAATCGGGTCAATTGCTTGAAAAGGTAACTTCCTCAACGCCTCAACTGTGAAACAAGAAAAATCAAGTTCTTGGATTGTTGACTCAGGGGCTTTAGATCATATGGCTGGGAATGCAAGTATGCTTTGTAATTATGTCCCTTGTTCTCACAATGTCTCAGTTTGAATAGCCGATGATACTTTTTCAAAGGTGGCAGGCAAAGGCTCTACGGTCATCTCAAAAGAATTAACTCTTGATGCAGTACTCTTGGTTCCAAACCTTGATTGCAATTTACTTTCCATAACTAAACTCACTCAAGACCTAAACTATGTTGCTAAATTTTCCCCCAACTCATGTGTTTTTTAGGACTGGGATTCGGGGAGGACGATTGGCAATGCTAGAATCTGCGCGGGGCTCTATTTCCTAGAGGTTGAAGGATGCAAAGGAGGACAAGCTCATATGGCAAACCGTGCCTTTTCAAACTACTCCAAGTCTACCTACTTTATCTATTAGTCAGAATAAAGATAGTGAGATAATGCTATGGCACTATCGTCTTGGCACTCCAATTTTGTGCATCTTTCTAAACTTTTTCCATATCTTTTTGGCAATAAATATCCGAAGTTATTTCAATGTGAAATGTGTCTATTGTCCAAGCATGTTCGCAATTCATATCCTATTTTTCCATACAAAACTTCACAACCTTTTTCCATGATTCATAGTGATGTGTGGGGGCCATCTAGAGTTAAGAATATCACGAGTTCTGGTTGGTTTGTGATTTTTGTAGATGATCATACACGAGTTACTTGGCTCTTCCTAATGAAAGAGAAATCCGGGGTAAGGAAAATATTTCAAAACTTCAATAAGATGATTCAAACTCAATTCAATAGCAAAATCTAGATCTTTCGAACCGATAATGCCAAAAAAATGTTGCTATCTACCTTGGGGATTGTCTATTGAATCAAGGGATAGTTCATCAAAGCTCTTGTGTTGTTACACCCCAACAAAACGGAGTAGCTGAAAGGGAAAATAGACATTTGTTAGGAGTAGCTAGATCTTTACTCTTCACCACACACGTTCCTAAACATTTTTGGGAAGAAGCCATTCTCACATCCACCTACCTCATTAATTGGATGCCATCATGGGTTCTTGGGTACAAAACTCCATGTCAAGTACTTTTTCATTTTTTCCTTCGCTCTCGACTCATCTCCACAATTCCTTTAAAAATATTTAGGTGCTCTGCCTTTGTCCATATTAGTCCATCCCATCGGTGTGAATTGGATCCCAAGTCAGAAAAGTGTATTTTTCTTGGATATTCACCAAACCAAAAGGGCTACAAGTGTTATTCCCCAGAAAAACGCCATTTCTTCAATTCCATGGATGTGACATTCCTTGAAAACCAATCTTATAACCCCAAAACTAATATTCAGGGGGAGAGTGAGTCTAAACAAGAAGAACATTAGTTTTGGGAAATTCCATGTCAACCAAGCCCTTTAAGTCCTTCGAATCTGATTTGGTCACCAAGTCCTGTTTAGTTACCTATACCCTCTAGTCTTGCTTCAATGCCGGTTCTTAAAGAACCACTTGAAGTCAATCTTGAATCAGTCCTAATTCCATATCAGTCTCTCCTTCTAGAAGTTCTCATACCACTTTGAGTCCTGTATCCAATCAAAATATCCCTCCTTCTCCTTCACTCACAAAGACAGAGCCGCATACACATCCTGTTCAGGCCTAAGAATTTGAACCGATTCTAGGTACACTGATGAACCTATTCCTCTTGAGAGACCAAATAATGATCTTGGCTAGCCTATTGCATTAAGAAAGGGTGTAAGGTCATGTACCCTTCATCCTATTTCTCAATTTGTTTCCTATGAAGGCTTGTCTTATTAGTTTCTTGCCTTTATTACTAAACTCACCATTATAGAAATTCCCAACAATATTTATGAAGCCCTGAAATAGCCAAGATGGAGAGTAGTAGTGGAAGAAGAAATTCAGGCACTTAAAAAGAATGGGACTTGGGAATTGTTAGAACCACCTAAAGGAATGAGACCTGTTGGATGCAAGTGGATCTTTACCATCAAACACAAAGCAGATGCAAGCATAGATCGATTTAAAGCCAGGTTGGTGGCAAAAGGGTTCACTCAATCCTGTGGAATTGACTACCAAGAGACGTTTGCTCCTGTTGTAAAGCTCAATACCATCCGAGTATTGCCATCACTTGTTGCAAATTTTGATTGGCCTCTTCACCAACTAGACATCAAAAATGCCTTCCTCAACGGTGACTTGGAAGAAGAAGTGTCCATTGAAGTTCCTCTTAGTTTTGAGGATCAACAAAATGCAAACAAGGTGTGTAAACTTAGAAAATCTCTATATGGCCTCAAATAGTCTCCAAGAGCTTGGTTCGATAGATTCACAAAGGTTGTGAAAAATTATGGCTACTCTCAATACAAATCTGATCATACTTTCTTCATCAAACAATCTCGTGGAGATAAAAGGTCCATTCTCATTGTCTATGTTGATGACATTGTACTTATAGGAGATTATGAAGAAGAAATAAAGACTCTCAAGAAAGCTGTAGCCCAGGAATTCGGAGTTAAAGACTTGGGACATCTAAAATACTTCCTATGGATGGAAGTAGCTCGGTCCAGGAAGGGCATCTTGGTTTCTCAACATAAATATGTCCTAGATCTTCTCAAAGAAACGGGCATGCTTGGTTGTAAGCATTTAGACATTCCCATGGACTCAAGCAAAAATTAGGAGCAGACAAGGGAAGTGCCTTTGTTGACAAAAGACGATATCAGCACCTGGTAGGAAACTGATACATCTCTCGCACACAAGACTCGACATCAGCTTCTCAGTCAGTGTTGCAAGTCAGTTTATGAACAGCCCAACTAAAGAACATCTAGAGGCAGTGTATCGGATCCTAAGATACTTAAAGAAAACTCCTGGGAAAGGCATATTCTTCAAGAAAACGGAGAGTGGGGATGCCAAGATCTTCACTGATTCTGATTGGGCTGGATCAATCAAGATAGAAGGTCCACCACTGGTCACTGCAAATATTTCTGGGGAAATTTGGTCACTTGGCAAAGCAAGAAACAACCAGTTGTGTCTCGGAGCAATGCTGAAGCCGAATTCAGGGCTATGGCCCTTGGAATTTGCGAAGGAATGTGGTTAAGGAAGCTACTTGTAGATCTAAGACTCCCAAACGAAGGACATCTAAGATTGCTTTGTGACAATCAAGCAGCAATCGGCATTGCCTAGGATCCTGTTCATGATGATCGGACCAAACATATCGAGATACATCGACACTTCATCAAAGAAAAGATTGAGGTTGATATCATCTCCATTAATTACACACAAACCAAGAACCAGATTGTTGATATCCTCACAAAGGTTCTTCCAAGAGCTAATTTTGAAGATCTAAGTTCCAAGTTGGGAATGATTAACATCTATTATCCAGCTTGAAGGGGAGTGCGGAATTACAGCTTTCTAGGAACAGATTCGCAAGAATCTATTTCTGTATTTAGAATAGGCAGAATAATTGTTGGAGAGATTTTTAGCTGTTTATGTTTATTTTGGTGTTTGTTAGTCTTGATTGTAGGGATTATTTATTTTGGTGTTTATTAGTCTTGATTTTAGGGATTGAGTGGGCAGGATTGTTGCCTTTTTTTTTTTTGTTTCTTCCTTTATATTGCCGCGTATTTTTTGTCAATAAACAGAATATATTAATTATCTCTCTCACAAACTTTACTTATTATCATCTTTTTCTTTTTTTTTTTTTCCACTTTTTTTTATTTTTTTATTTTAACTCTCCATTTTACGATCTGTACCAGTGAAACATCATTTGTTTCATTTTGCAGGGTTTTGTTTTCCCAAGTTTATATTCAGTTATACTTATGCTTGTACTTGGCGTTCTGGCTTTTCTTGCCGAGGTTCCTTCCTGAATTCAGTTCACTCAAATTAAAGTGCAATTATTACTGAACGAAGGACACAATTTGTTGATTTCTAACAATGCAAGCATGTTTCGGCTTCTAACCTTCTTTGGTCAACGTCAGGTATTTTTAGCACGTGCACTTCAGCTTGAGAAAACCAGTAAAGTTGCAAATGTTCAATTCATCGAGGTGCTGTTTCTATTCCTATTATTAATCTCTTCTTTCCTTCTCTTCAAATAACAGTTTGATTTGCTTATAGATAATATGACACATTTATTTTATACAATGTTTTTCCCTATCCAAAATCTTTTACACATCAATTCTATGAACGGCCATAGGTCAAGAGCTAAATGACTAACAACAAACGAGTTCCTGACTTCTGCGAATTGGGTTTTTCCTTGTTCAATTCTACGCTGATTATGTGACTCAAAGAAAGGACCTAAGGCTGGTTTGTTTCTGGGGATGATTTAACTTTTTAGGTGTTTTAATTTTATTAATTTTTTTTAATATCACTAAAACTTTTACCCGGCATAGGTATATTTCTATGAATTTTACCCTGCATAGATATCAGTTCAATGATGTAGATCTATACATTTCTGAGTCGTACAAAGAAATTGCACTATACCCACGACGTGCCTTTCCTTTCTCTAGTAACATTTTTCTTTCTTCCTGATAGATCCTCTGGTAATACCTTGAATCTTGATAACTTGCACATCTCCAAATGTAATTTTGATGTGTGTTTTCTTTTTTATTTTTTTTTTCCCCAATCCGTCAGGCCGTCCTATCGCAGTTGTGGGGCATTGGGTGGTCAAGCTTAGCGCCATCTTTTGGGCGACTTGTTGGTTGTCTGCTCATTGTAATTTCAGTGTGTTGCACTTTGTACGTTGGACCTGATAAAGAAACAGAGTGAAAAAGATGCGGATTCTTCTGCCTTTTTTCTTTAAAAGTTACGATAGGCACCCATTTTGGTGCACCCATTTTTCTGTACTCGACTCAACTTGCCAATCAGTATTCAATATAAGTCCTAATTTTGTATATCTAGTTTCTCTCACATTATTTACATCAAAAAACCACTTTAACAGTTATGTTGTTTCATGGAAATCACCAGAGTAGCAATCTAACCTAACCTTAAACTTGATTAGACTAGATAGTTCATATATATATATATATATATGTATGTATGCATATACATATAAATGTTGTAAGAGAGAGCACCACAAGTTCAAGTATTCGAAACTCGAAAATTTGGATTCTACTCTTTAACAGTGTATGCTCCTTTTAGAGAGCAAAAGAAACTTAAAAGAATCTTACAAAACCCAGAATGGTTTATGGACTTATTTGGAAGGCAAAGGCTGACATGTCCCTGTTCATCCATTAATTGTTGGAGAGTGACAACTCAATGGAAAATAAAATAAAATTTAATAGCCAAAAATGCACACACACACACACACACACACACACACCCATATATATATATATATACATATATAATTACTTTGCTGCACAAACTGACTTTATTCCCATTCATGATTGATTATAACTTATACTACAAACATATCTGGTCTCTCTTTTGTCACTCATGACAAAGCTAATCTCCCTTGTTTACTTGTCACAAAAGAGAGTATTTCCTTAGGACTCGTCTTTTTCTCTTTTCTTTTCAGGTTCTAATTTAGTAGTACATGGCCTTTATTCCCAACCCATAAAGATAGTTGGCAATTGACATAGGAGATGACGAGGTTGTAATTTTTCAATATGCCCAAAAATTAGAGCTTATTACGAAATTGTGATTAGTGAGTTTTATAATCACAAATTGAACATCTTTAGCTTGATATTTAGTTGGTTTTTGGGCAATTTTGTTAGCATTTCACATGTGTTTTGTGTTATTTTGCAGTTTAGGAAGCAAATTGGCATTCATGGTTAAAGAAAGACGCAACAAGGCATGAGAATAAAGTCAAAAATCATCCTCCATGCAAGCGCTACAACACTTCGCGGTAGCGCTATGGTACTTCAGTTAAGCATCCGGGCAGTTTGGAACGCCTAAGCGTCCACAAGAGAGTGCCTAGGCACTGGCATAAAGTATTCGGAGTGCCTAAGTGCCAACAAGGAAGCGCCTAGGCATTAACGGAAGAAGTTCGGAGCACCTAGGTGCCCGGAAGGGAGTGCTTAGGCGCTTGCACCGTAGCATCCCAGCCCTTATGGTAAAGTGCCTAGGCACTTAAGGGGGAGCGCCTAGGCGCTCGAATGCGAGGAGTGGAGTTTTAAAATGCCGATTTTTCAAATAAAAGTCATAAATAGAACCTAAGACTTGAAGCCTATAAATGGAAGCATTTATGGTTCATGAGAGATATCTTCTGACGGCTGAAAACATACAAGAGAACTCAATTGGAGAAGGAGAAAAATTGCAAGACCTAGAAATGGAGACGGCATGATTCAACTTCAAAATTCTAGTTTTCTTCTCTTTCTCTTTCTTTCACCATGTCTAAAATCCTAATTTGAGCTTTATTTTATTCAATTATATTATAAGTTTCAAGGCAACGATGTAGCCAGATTATAAATACTTGAATTTTTCCTAGTTTTAATCAATTGATGTTTATTCCAGTTCTTGTTGAAGTAATTTAATATGTGATTAGTGCTTGTGAATTTCTAGTCAACTTTTGCGTGAATTGGTATTTAATTTGAGACTAAGAAGTGAAAATTGAATAAGCCCTTATTTAAATTACCATGAGATTATCATAAGTTAGAGATAGTTATGAAACTTATGCAGTACTTTGAATTTCTTGCTCTTGATGAATTGTGATAGGCTTAGAGTTTGAGAACGAGAGGTAATAACAAGTCTATTGTGAGATAAATTGTTAGTGTTTGATAAAGATTAATGATTATATTAGTGAGATTTGCTGAATAAACGTTGATTGATTAGGCTAGAGGATTCAAATAGGAGTAATCCAGTGAAATCGGAATCCCTAGAGCTTTAGTTCATTGATTGTTAAACTCTTGATTGCATTTTGTGTTCTTTTAATTTCTATTAATTTTAGTTTATGCAATTTTTTTTAATCTTTTCTTGAATCTCTTAACTTTTGAATCGGTCAAATAAATTTAAGGTTAAAATAATTTCGGTATTTCGTAACAACAGTTTTCGTGAGAACGATAACTCTATTCATTAATATATTACTTGTTATGATAGCGTACACTTACGTTGTTAAATTTCCACAACAAATTGCCACCAGAAAACATTGAGGGATGGTTTGGTAATTAAAGTGTAAAAGGGTAGACCGGTGATCTTATTATATGGAGCAAAGACGGATTATGTATAGCTTATTGGTTTAGGCAATGCATTGAAAAGCGGTTGATTGTAAGGTGGTATTTGGGACTTTGGAAGCTAACCAAAGTTATTCCAAATTCCAATTCCAAAACATTAAATACTTGGACATTACCTGATAAGTGTTCACTTATCACAATCTCCTTTTAACCCCTTTTTTTTTTTTTTTTTTTTAATTTCTTCCCGATCTTCAGAGTTTTTAGTTCTTGTCGTTTGGCTTTTCTTCATATGTTTTCAAGACTTGTAACTTTGAAGACTCGATAAAGAACAATTACACGTTTTGTGTAATTTTTTTTTTTTTAAATTAGTATGTAAACTTAAGGTTTGTTTGCTTCGTTAGTTCATTCCAACTCTAACCGCACTGTTTTTTGTCTTTTTCCCAAAAAAATTTTGTTTTTTTCTCAAAAAGTTTTTTATCTTTTCTAAAAATTCGAAAAAATTTACTATTACAACTAAAATATTTCAACTCAAACTAACCAACCAAACACACACTTAGAAACATTGTTCACAAATACTCTTACATATGGGGTTTTTTCTGTTTCATATTCTCTTGCAGGATCCCTACAAAATAATGTTGAAATTTGACTGAAATTGATAATGTTGGTTATTTTAACTGAAAAATATCAAAACTTGTATCTCAAGGACAAGTTTTGTTATGGTGTTTACTTCATCAAAATGGATAAGGAGCGCTTGATGATATAAAAACGATTAAAATTCAAATCTTATGAAGTTCGTATGGCAGAAAGTAGAAACAATGCAATCGAGTGCGCTAACCAATTCTCATAGTTGATGACCACCAAAGCTTAATGTATTTTCATATTGCAATGATGCACTTACAGTGGTTTGCATAGAATTGTACTCATCTTTTAAAATAAAATTGACTCATGTCTTTTCCATTTATTGTTAGGTCCTAAAATTTCTTTTATAGACGATAAGTTGGAGATGTTATGACATCAATAGTATTTTTTTTCATAGGTGAAAAAGAGGGAAATAAATTGTAAGCCCATTTGAAATACGAGAATTGGAAGGGCAAAGGCACTAGTATTACTAATTGATATTTGACGAAAAATGATGAACACTGATGCAATCCATTGACTGAACTATCTGTCGTTTGTTGTCTGTAAACCTACCGAAAGTACGATTCTTATTCAACAAAATGGGGAAAACAAAAAAAACAAAACAAAACAAAACAAAAACTACCATAACAGTGGTGACATAAAATGAGTTCCCAAAAACACAAGTGGTGACATAAAACCTAGTCAAGTTTTATTGGTATCATTTTTTTTTTTGTTAATGATATTGGTGTCACTTGATATTTGACGAATTATTTTTCCAAGAAAAGAAGAAGAAGAAGAAGAAGAAATAAAAAAAGAAAGAATCTTGGAAAGGCCCAAATGATCCAGAGTGTGCATCTAAAATTTTTGAAAAAGGGTTCTGAAGCTTCCTGATTTTAAGGCTGGAAAATGCATTGCAAAAAAAAAAAAAAAAAAAAAAAAAAAAAAAAAAAGCTCAAAGTTATCACCACCAACAGGCAACAACCAACCCAAACAGAAAGAGAGAAGAAAGTGTGCCTAAGATTCTTATCTTGTGACCTTTGAAAATGAAATATGAGAGAGAGTTTTCGGATTTTTTAGTCGTTAGAAATTGCTCCTTTTTAAAAAAAATAATATATGTATATATTTTTTAAAAATATTTGTATTCCCATTTTTCCGTGGGAATCGGATTTTGTGGGGAGAATGTCACCGTCGTGGAGGGAATAAAAATGGGGCAGTTTTTATTTAGCCGAAAGCTCTCTCTCTCTCTGTGCATGGCACGTGCAAAGCCACCTTCCAATTCCAAACGTTACTCTTTCTCTTTGACTTTACACACACTCCTTTTCACTTTGAACCTTGACGTTCCTCTAATTTTACTATTATGACCCTACTACTTTCCAATCCCAATACCATACTACTTTCTTTCTTTCTTTCTTTACTTGATATTCCTTACCCTTTATTCCAAAAAATAAATTAATAAATTAATAAATAAAAAAGAAGCAAAAAAACAAAAAGAAAAGAAGAAAAGGAGCAAGAGAGAAAGAAAGAAAGAACCCAATTAGGGAATTTTGATGGAAGATAGCATTTATGATGACACCAAACACAACAAACTGTTTTTTCATTAAATGCTCTCATCAATGACTGCTACACCTGGGATGTATTATGACCAAAATGACCTCACACCATTCAATAGTAAAAACACAATTTCATTTTAGATCTTCCACTCACTCTGTCTTCACCAACATGGTCAAGTTGGTCATGGTCCCTTTTCTTCATCCAATTATTGCAAAAGGTACAAAGCTGGATGACCTATTCTCAATTGGTCACTCTCTTCACAAAACTCATGAAGTAATTGTTTTTTTAAATTGAAGTGAGAGATTAGATCTTAATAAAGTCAGATATGAAATTATTATTAAACTATATATAATCATAATTTACCCAGCATTCAAAGCATTAAAAATGCTTAAATAGCCTGATTGAGTTAAACACACGACGACATGTTGTGTTTCTATTTGTCCAATGGTAAAATGTGGCTTTTTTTTTTTTTTTACAAGTAACGATAATAAAATGTAATAAGAAAGAGATTAGTGGAGACCAACTTTACTTCAGTCGACTTAACAACATGCACTTCATGCATAGATGTTATTGAAGGGACAGTGGACTAGTTAAACTTCAAACTTTTGATAATGAAACAAGGGATCGAGTCTCCACCGTTACTTGACAACTACACTGACTAACGGATAGTCAACTTATTCAGGAGTAAATGGATTAGCCAACCTCTAATAATTTAACATTTTTTTTTACTATAAAAAGCCAGAAATCATGATATTTACATAGTTGGTCAGGAACCAAGCTTAGTGGTAAATGAGGGTAATCCATTTTTATTGGTTACTGTATAGTTGTTCACTATATAGTCCTACATTTCACTGACAAGGAAGACATCAGTCCAGAAATATCAGCTGCGCCAAAATGTGGTACCAAAAAACATCATCAAAATATTAAGCAGAGAGGTATCTTTGGACCCCACTCCAAAAGATTTTCCGTACAAACGAGGCCAAAATTGCACTACACTCTGTTGGGAAATGTGTAGTTCAATGGCATTTTCGTAGTTTAGGGAAACGAGTCAGGGGTAGAATGTAATTTTGTCATTGATTCATTAACAGGCTAAAATCGACTACAGCGGGAGACGTCAGAGAGAGGCCTCTACCTTTGCAAGTTGTTCTTTGCTTTCCTTTCCTGAAACATTTTCACATTAATACACTGTTAATTTGCCTTAAGATTATAATTTATATCTAAATTTTTAATTTTAATAATTTACACTTTAAATTATAGTCATAATAATGATATAAATCTTTTAAAAGAAATATTTAAAAATTTATACATAATATATACATAAATTATTAATTTATGATATAAATAATTATTTTTATCTTTATTAATTAATAATTTATATATAAGTAAGGTATCTATTTTTATTAAAAAAATTAACATTATTTATTAATAAGATGTAAATTATTACATATTTAAAATTTAGGATTAAATTATCAAAATTATAAATTTAAAATATAAATTTTAATTTTATAATATATTTAAAGTGTATCAGTAAAAAAAAAAATTATGTTTTTTTTAATATAGTTTTCGAAACAAAAATTCCCTCTCGCTTTTATTGTTCACTTTATATCTGTACTTTACTTTGTTCTCAGTTCTTCTTCTTCTTCTTCTTCTTCTTCTCGTCTGGGGTTTTAAAGGTGCCTCACTCTCAGAGTAAAAAAAAAAAACTTTCGAATAACCACAACAATGGCAGACATTAGCCACCCTCCTATGGAACAGCTTCAAGACCTTGAGTACTGCATAGACTCAAACCCTCCTTGGGGTATGTTTCTATCTCTTCTCTCTCTTCTATATTAAAACACGCCATTTGAATGGAGAAATGGGCTTCTGGGTGTTCCGAGTAGTGCCTTTTTTTTTTTTTTTGTCTCTTTCCAGAACAGAACTTATCTTTTTGTTCTCTACAGATTTTTGATACTGTCTGTAACGGAAAGGACACTAGTCAGGGAAGGAAAAATGGGCTTACTCGTTTTTTTTTTTTTTTTTTTTTTTTGGAAAAAATAGTCTGTACACTAGTCAGGGAAGGAAAAATGGGTTTACTCATATATATATATATATATATATTTGGAAAAAATAGTCTGTTGGGTTAATGGTCTTGTGACAGTGCTTTGAGAATCACTGGTTTTTCGTTTCAACAAATGTTTGAAGTTGAAAGAACTGGGTCGTTACAAACTTGACACCCAGTAGAAGAACACCGTAATCTTTCTTTCTTTCTTTCTTTTTTTTTTTTTTTTTTAAGGGAAGAAAAATGGTGTCTTCTAGTAGGTTCTTCACTGGTTTGTTGGCTGAAGTAAAATGGGTGACTGGCAAAATGGAAGATGATGCCTTGGGTTTGAGTTTGATAGATGATTGCAAAGGCATGAACTGGAGACTGGTGGGACACCTTTTTTTTTTTTTTTTTTGAAAGGGAGGACACCCTTTTTTTAAGTTATAAATATTCCAAAAACCTTTGAGTCTGGCGAGGGAAAAAAAATATATATATATATATATATATATATATATATAGAAAAAGGAATGAAAATATAAATTTTCAACTGGGTCCCTCTTGCATCTAATGGGGAGGGTAAAGTTTTAGACTTTTTTTCTCCATGGAACAAAACCCTGGTTGCTATCAGGAGTCTGTGTTTTACCGCACTTACTAATCGTGTTCTGAAATACCTCTTCCATCGATTCAGGAAAACCTTTTATATATATTTATATTTATATGTGTATATAATTTGTGGGGCTGTCGTTATTCATTACTTGTTTATACAACTCATGGTGTAGTCTGCCTTGACCATAAATGACTAGTATGATTTGCTTGGATAATGATTTTTGATCAAGTGGGCCTCATCTTGGAAATGTTGATTATGTCTTGCACATGTTAGCAATAATGGTTTTTTTTTTTTTTTTTTTTCAATCAAGCCCACCTGAGTAGTGTGCGTTTGGAGGATTACTTAACTAGGTTGCGTTGTGTTATGATACTTTTTTTTTTTTTTTTTTGGAATAAGAAAGGTGCTCCACGTAAATGGACTTTTGTTCCTTAAAATGCAAGAGTTGTTACAGCAACATAAATTGATTTGTTGATTTATTCAAATATTTGGTAGTTCATTCAGTGCATTGTTATTGAGTTCAGATAGAGCAGTTATTGGTTCTTGCTAAACTCAACAGCCATTAGTCATTAGTTTGATTTAGTTTTTCGTTTGTTTTGCAGCCGAAACCATCATATTAGCATTTCAAAATTACATCTTGATGTTGGGTACAAGTGTGATGATCCCTTCAATGCTGGTACCTGCAATGGGTGGAAGTGATGTAAGCTTGTTAACCAGTAAAATATGCCTTTTTTCTAGAGATTAGAGATGTGAAAACCACCTTTCTTACAAGTTCATTAATCCATGAACAGGGTGATAAAGCACGAGTTATACAGACTCTTCTCTTTGTATCTGGAATTAACACCCTTCTTCAAGCACTTTTCGGAACCAGGTTGCCAGCGGTTGTTGGAGGTTCTTTTGCCTATGTCATTCCCATAGCTTACATTATCGGAGACTCTTCATTGCAACGGATTAGCGATCCTCATGAAGTAAGCCACTATCTTAGTCTCACAAAGTTGCTTTCCCTACTCATTTTTATTTTTCTTTTTCATTATGTTTGGGAACTAGAAAAGGTGAATATTTAACTACTTTTAACTAGATCACATTTCAACTAACTGTACTATTAGGGAAAACTTAGTAGATAGAGAAAACGTGCAAGGCATTTAGGAACTTCTACAATTTGGATTTTTAGTTTATCTTATTTGGAGGAACAAGTTTTGACTTGCCATCTGAAAGTTGATAAGAGGCTACAGTTTCTGTTATCCCTGGAGAGAAGGCATAGAAACTTCTTAGCTGCTAGAATACCCTGCAAAATAGTGAATTACGTTTTAAATAATGTCACAATGAACAAAGTCCCTAAGATATCTGAGTTTTTTCCCTCGTCAGCAAATGTACTTAAGAAACTTTTTTATTTGGTAGGGTATTGAAAGAGATCTTCCCATGTGATTGGTTTGCAGAGATTTATACAAACAATGCGAGCAATTCAAGGAGCTCTAATCGTAGCTTCTAGTATACAAATTATCCTGGGTTACAGTCAAGTCTGGGGTCTCTTTTCGCGGTATGTCATTGTCCTAGACATAACTTAAAATGTTAATAAAACTATCACTTCAAATTACTTTATTCATGATAGAGTTCCTTCTCATTTTTTGTGCGTTTTCAGATTTTTCAGTCCTCTTGGTATGGCACCTGTGGTCGGACTGGTTGGATTGGGATTATTTCAACGGGGATTTCCTGCAGTAAGTTTAACTTTATGAAACAACAAAAATACCTTGTCCGTTTTGTTCTAACTTCTCTACCCTTTCAAGTGCATTGTATAGAAGCTTTTACATTTTTTGTTTGCTGGTGATTTTTTTGCCCCTTGAACGTGGAAATTTCAAAACTCGGTGAAACCTTAAGCCATGTTCCTTTGGTTTTTCATTTGCATGATGCATGCTTAAAGACTAAGCATCCAACCTAATATATTAGATGTATAAAGATTACTATTCTGCCAATTCTTGGCCAACCTCTTCAATAAAGATGTATCTTTAATGCTCCCTACTTGTTTCAGTTGGGAAATTGTGTCGAAATCGGGCTTCCAATGCTGTTGTTGGTCATTGGATTGTCACAAGTAAGTGGTTGTTTTCTTATGATTGAAGCAGTGTCCTTTTGTTTTTGAAATCACTTCTTTTCACATAACAATGACTTTGCTATAAAATGCAGTATCTGAAGCATGTCAGACCATGTAGAGATATCCCTATCTTCGAGCGATTTCCAGTGTTGATCTGCGTCTCGATTGTGTGGATCTATTCTCTTATCTTGACTGCTAGTGGGGCTTACAGAGACAAGCCCTATAGAACCCAAATCAGCTGTAGAACAGACAGAGTAAATCTCATATCTACTGCCCCATGGTATGCCAAGGAAGAAATTTACACCCTCAAATTTTTCTGTGTTCTACCTTATTGTGAAATTCTACACGTTTTGAATTCCAGGTTCAAGTTCCCGTATCCTCTGCAGTGGGGCCCACCTACATTTTCGGCGGGTCATTCATTTGCAATGATGTCAGCAGTTCTTGTCTCAATGGTTGAGGTATATCCCATCTTCGTGCTCTACTATTTGTCCAACATATATGAGTTTGATCAATAACCCATGTACAAGGCTTTGATCTCAGATAGGAGTACCATGTGATGTGTGTGTGTGTGTGTGTCTGTGTCGCACATATGTGTTTTCTCAATCATGTACCAGCTGGTTTCACTGTATATTTTCTGTTGCAGTCAACTGGTGCATACAAGGCGGCATCTAGGCTGGCAATTGCCACTCCTCCACCTGCTTATGTGTTAAGCCGGGGCATTGGTTGGCAGGTAAGCTAGTTTGACACAAAACTGAAGATGATAAAATTTTTATTTTTTTTTCATTCTACTATTAAAACCATGGCAATTTTCATTGAATCTTTTCCTTTTCGGGTTTTATTATCGAACCTTACTAGTCAGTTTGTATTCTATTTATCGAAACATTTTTGAATATTTTTTGCAGGGAATTGGAATCCTGCTTGATGGTCTTTTCGGAACAGGCACTGGCTCTACTGTATCCGTGTAAGACAGCAAGCTTTGGCTTCAAACCTTCTCTTCTCTTTGTTCCTTCAATTAAAAAATTTAGTTGACTCCAGAACTTGGTAATGTACTCCAGGGAAAACGTGGGACTTCTCGGATTGACCCGAGTAGGAAGTCGCAGAGTAGTTCAAATTTCAGCTGGCTTCATGATATTCTTCTCTACCTTAGGTTGGTGCCAACATTTTAGACTCTTGACGAAATTGAATTTCGAAAGGCATGATTGAATGGAATGACTGGAAGGAGGTTCCTCTTTGCTTCATGATATATATGTCGATTTTGCAGGTAAATTTGGCGCCGTCTTTGCATCCATACCCTTCCCTATATTTGCTGCATTGTACTGTATTCTCTTCGGCCTTGTTGGTAAAGCCTTGAACCTTTGAACAGAATATAACTTTGTTATTTGTTCTGTTTCCCTTCACCTTCATTTCATAACAATTCTTTTGCCTGTTTTTTGTTTCCAGCTTCTGTTGGGTTATCATTTCTCCAATTCACAAACATGAACTCAATGAGAAATCTCATCATCACCGGGCTCTCCCTGTTCCTTGGCATCTCGGTCCCTCAATTCTTCAACGAGTATTGGACGCCCTCGCATGGCCTCGTCCGTACTAATGCTGGATGGGTAAGTATTTATTTACTTATTCGATAAAACAATGTTATTCGACATCAATGGTATCATGCCATGTCGTTGATGATAATATTGTCTCTAATGTGTTGTTTTTGCAGTTCAACGCGTTCTTGAACACGGTATTCTCGTCTCCGGCGACCGTGGGTCTAATAGTGGCGGTGTTCCTTGACAACACCTTAGAAGTGGAAAAATCAAAGAAGGATAGAGGAATGCCATGGTGGGTCAAGTTCAGAACATTCAGAGGGGATAACAGAAATGAAGAGTTTTACACTCTTCCATTTAATCTCAATAGGTTTTTCCCTCCAACATAATAAGCAGAGCAAGCCCTTTGATTGAGCCTTTCACATCTTGGAAAAGTGCAAATATTCCATTCTTTGTCATTTTTTTTTTTCTTTTTTTCTTGGGCCCTGATTCAAGCGGTTCCAGGATTAGGGATTATAGAGGAGAAATTAATCCATGCTTTTTGTAGATGCATTGCAATTAATAAATTAGAGAAAATTTAACTCCCTTTATGTCTGTCTTTTGTTGTTTGTCCATGCTAATAAACTTTGTCTAATTTGCAAGAAATTCTATTAGTGAGCCCCCTATTTACAAAATAATAATGATAATAATAAATAAATAAAAATAAAAATAAAAAAGATGAAGAATTAAAATCGCATGTGTCCAGGGCAAATTGCAAAATGTGCCCGAATTTGACCACCACAGCCAAAATATATACAGCCCATTTGAGGCACAGCTCTCACATGATGTAATATCTTAATCATTCTCTTCTATTTTTAAAAAATTTAAATTTTAAAAATTCATAATTTTTATTTAAAATAAGATATTTTTAATATCAAAATACTCAATAAGATAAATAAAATAAAATTTTTTTTTTTTATTTTTTTAAATATATTTTAAATCTTTATATTATTTTTTTATATCATTGAATTTTTTTAAAATCTTTCATCTAAATACATATTTTTAACTTAACATTCAAATCATCATCTTCACATGTTCCATGTCCCGAAATGGACTTAGAAAAGTAGCTTATTGGCATATAATAACTATATTGTGACATTTCAAAATTTTTATTTAAAAATTAATATCAGTACGATTTCACTTTCACATTACGCCCTTGCAAGTTGTCCATTGTTAATATAAAAAAAAAAAAAAAGATAAATTAATTTTAATATTTAACGTTGTTATTGTGAAAATTAGCAAATAAAGAAGCCTCAGAAAGCAGCCAGTATGTTGACATCAAAAGAATTCAGCCGGTAATTCCAACTAAAATAAATACTAATCCTCATTGGCTTCAAAACTAACACTTATCAATTTCCCAAAACAAATAAAATAATTACATTAATAAAAAATAGAATTAGTGTTAAAAATAAATGTAATCGCACAAACGGCTCCGTGGACCAACCACAAGCAAGATCCACGGGTTCCTATCAAGATGCGAAAAGAGGATTGCTCTTGGACCAATCATAGCATCGCCGGTCAACGCTCTCTGAGCTACCGGCGACGTGGCATTGGCCCGTAAAAATTAAAAAGAAAAAATTCAATCTTTTCGAGGAGGAAATAAAAAAACAGAGAGAGAGAAACCCTCAGAGACCCGTTTCAAATCACCCACGCGGTGGAAACACACCGAGAAAGCCAAAGAGTTCAATCCCAGCCGATCGGAAAAACACCGGCACGACGTCGTCCCCACAAAGGAGACGAATCGGCCGGCCATTTTGCGACCGACGGATGGGAAGGAATTTGGAATTCCCGCGGTGGTGTGCTCCGCCACAGGTTTAAAGTGTCATACGGCACTTCCTATCAATTTCTGGGAGTGCTTCCTCATCGGGATCTTATCGTCTTCACCACCAAAAACACCCCCCGCCACCTTCCAAAAAAAAAAAAAAAAAAAAAAGAGACCAGTTAAAACCTAACCCTAATTGAATCGCCATTTCCAGAGAACGTGAGCGCTAAGATTCGGAGAAGCCAACGCAGTGATAGAACGCTTATATAGAGACGAACGATTCAAAACCCTAAAATCCCATTTCTTTTTTTTTTTTTTTAAATTGTTTTTCAATATTTTTTGTGAATGGGCTTTTGTTTGGTGGGTTGGGCCCAGACGGCAACTGGTGGACAGCTTACGTGAATATGGACTTAACTGTGGCCCAATGAAAGCAGTCTGTCTCTCTCGCTGGCTGGTGGTTTGGTTTTGCAGTAAAGAATTTTGAATTCCGATCGGTGGATTGTTCGGAGAAGTGGAGAGGTTTCGGAGATGTCGATGGGAAGCGACACAACGTGGGTGGGGAAGAAGCCTCTTCGACGCATCGGAGGAATGTCCGATGCTCTTTCGATCGCTTCCGATCTAGGTTTCTCTGTCTCCCCACCTCCTTCCCAGGTCAAATTTACGCTCTTTCTTTTCCTGAATTTTAATGTCCTCTACCCCTTTGAACTTTTTTCTCTTTTTTTTGGACTGACTTTCATCAACCCGTTTTGCTTCTGAGAATGAGAAATCTGTTTGTGATCTGGGATTCTCATTTTTGTGCATGTTTAAGCTTTCTATTTGACTTAAAGTTCTGATTTTTAGTGCCAAATTACAATAGAGAGAAACAATTCTGGTAGATGAGTTTTGTTTGTAAGTTTTGAGTAAATATGGGAGTGAGAAGACAGGTTTTCTGGTTGGAGACTAGATTAGAATGAAAAGTACGAAGTAATGTGAATTCTTTACATGCTTTTTTTTTAAATAATTCTTTAACTGCTTTAGAATTGAGATGCTTGGAGTTGACTTTATTCAGTCCCAATGTTATTATTGTCATTATTTTGGTATTATATGTTGCAATGGCATGGCAATAGTAATTATTTGGTCAATCATGTTTGATGATTCAAAGTTAATTTAGTTTCTCCTCTTCTCCTGTAGGAAGAACTTCAGAATTTATCCGCTCCCACTGGAGAAAAGGGTGATGACTTGATAAGGGTTTTAAGAGAACTTACTACTGTACAAAGAAAAATAGCTGATCTCCAAGTTGAGCTTCAAGGAAGAAAGGTAAGAGCTAAGGCGTTGTGGTTCTGATTGACCCTTTTCAGTTTGCAATTACTGAAGTTTTCCCTAACAAGGAATTTTAGATGGTAATTGAGATGGCACTCTTTCTAAGTCGAATTGGTTGTCTTGTAACTGAGTTCTTGTTTCAATATTGTTAGGATGATAAAAATGTGGCACATCTGACGCATGTAAGTGAAATGCAAAAGAAGTGTGAAACATTGGCAAGGATTACTACTATACTGAAGGATGTAATTCAAAACAAGGTAAGCTGTTTTCTTTGGGATTTTCACCTTATGTTCTTCTTTACGATTTGCAAATGTAGCGGATCTTTCATTATTTCATGCTTTGTGTCACATGAATTGGAGCCAAATAGTTCCACTGGTCTCCATTTCATTGTTCTTGATCTCAAAGAAATCCGTGTGGCTCTGAGTTCTGTATTTTTAATGGAATTGATTACTTCTCTGTTTTCTATTCAAAGGATTGTCACTCATGTGTTTGGGGGAGGGTGGAGAGGGGGCAGCATTCTTTATCTCCGTATGAAATGCATTTTTTTACTCTGATTCTTAAGGCCTCCTCATGCATAATGTTCTTGCTTGCTGGCAGGATCGGATTGTAGCTCGTCTTCAACAGCCATATTCTCTAGATTGCATTCCAGTGGAGGCTGAGTTTCAGGTTGGTTACACTCAATTTTAGCATTGTAAAAGTCCTAAGCAGTGCATTCTATATAAAATAGTAGCACTCTAATGTATAAGTCTGTACTTTTAGATTCTAATGCACCAAGACTCGTAGCTTATGGCATGTTGTTCTTGGGTTTTATGCAGAAACAATTCTCTGAATTATTGATGAAGGCAGCTAGTGATTATGGGGCCTTGACATCCTCCGTTTCAGATTTCCAATGGAGTCAGACATTTAAAGAGCCTCCTTCAGTATGGGGGGTATGCATTTAGAAGCATTTTTCCCCCCCATATCTCGATACTACATTGATTAAATCTGATTATAGTTATTTGTTTTTCATGACGATCAATTGTCTATCAATACCATGAGCGTATTCATTTTACTTCTGGTAGTGTTGTAGGAACAAGTTGTACTTGTGAATTTGTTTGTCCCTCCGTTGGACACCCAGTTATCTGACAATTAGGAAAGCAAAAGCAGGGCCTTTTCTCCTTAACATTTCTGAAAAATGCACTGATTTGCCTCAAAGACACTCGTTGAAGTCAAAATTTTGGCACTTTAGTGAAGTCCCTTGAAAAGGTTTAACTTATAATGCTTTTGAACTTTTCTTCAAAAAGACGTAATGCTGCTGAAATTTTAGTTTTACTTCACAGAGCATTGTTGTCTCCATGCTTTACAACTAAAATAGATTTTTGTCCTAAAACTACGGTACCGTATGTCAAAGTAAAGGGATTGTATTAGTACATGATATGGTGTAACTTCATTTTGTTTAATTGATGCAGGAAATGCTTCGTCCAATTCCCGTGGCTTTAGCATCATGTACGCGGTTTTTTGAAGCAATGTCTGCAATGAGAGAATCATTTGCAACACTTCAAAATCTGAGAGTGGGTCATTCTGCTTCATCTTTGCCCGTGACACCAGCCAAGGCTTCCTCCCAAAGAGTGGCAAGGGATTCTGACTGTGTGACTCCACCTCCTTGGGCCACCGAATCGAGCTTTGACGACTTGGCCATCAAAAGCTCCAGGAGGCAAGAAATCGATCCGCAACAAGTAGAAGATGGAGGTAAAGAGCCCGGTGACTATAATGAGGTGGACGGAGCAAGCCATAGGAGATTGTCTTGGCCTCCTTCAGTTAAAAAGAATGGTACTTAGTTAATAATCTGAAGTTCTTTGTATTTTTTCGATGTGTTGTTCTAGATTGTATTCTGCGTGAAGTAGTCCCAGAAATCGCATTCTTTTGTGATTTTTGTAGCACCGTCATGCTCACTGAAACTCCTCTTATTTGTGCAGTAATACATATACTGATCTTTCGATCATTACACTTGAAATGAGACCCTTCTATAGCTTCATTTTATAGAACACTGTTTTCAGAAAGAAGGGTTAAAAAAAATTTATTTATTTATTTATTTATTTTTTTTTGACGAGAGAGCCAAAAGCAAATAACAAGAAAAAATGACAAAATCCTCCCATTGGGTGGAAGTGAAATTCTGTGTCCAACCCTCGTTTTAAAGAATTACAAAAATAATGAAGTTTCATCTTGACAGGTCATATTCTTCAGAGCTAATCCGTATCTTATTTGAAGGTAATTACATGATTAATTGTTTATCGAATCTCGCATTTGTTATATATATATATATATACTTTTGTAATTTCAAAGAATACAAGGTTTAATTTGCATTTTATTTAAATCAGAAGAGAATAATAAAATACATGGAAAGAGCCTTACCAAGAGAGAGGGGGAGAGAGAGAAATTCCACTACATGACACATTTATTTAAAGAGTGGAATTAAAATGTAGCAAAAATTAACGATATTTTAGAAATAGCCTAATTACATAGTAATTATTAAAATAATTATCAAATTTTATACTACCAAATTATATAGTAATTATTATGATAATATGATTTTTTTTTTTTTAGGGAGTAATGATGTGAATTTTTGCTATTTACAAAATGTTAGAATTTTTTTTTATTATTTTTGAACATCACTAGTAATAATTTGCCATATGTCTAACTCATTTAAAAATTGGAATCTACTTGGTATTATCTTCAAAACGTTTTCCTTATGCTTCCCAAATGCGGGTGTGTTGGAAACGTTTCAAAATGGCTTATAGTTTTATTTTGATCAGGAAACAAAATTATGAAAAGAAAGAAGAGAAAAAACAGTCCAACTTTGTATTCCTTTTCTATTTTAGAAATATAATCAAATATCGTTTCTTTTATTCTCCTTTGCATTTCAAAACAATCAAATCTTAAAAAACAATCGAATGCATTTTCAAAAACGATAACAACAACTGAATACTAACATGGCACATCAATCATCAACCGACACATGGGAAAAGGCCTAGTAAAACTGCCAAGACACCTCGAGACCACCTTGATCGTTGGACTCATGGGCCAACAAAAGAAATCGAGACATGGAACATGTAGTACCATGCAGAGATATCCCTATCTTCCAGCGATTTCCGGTGTTGAAACTTTTTCAGAAAAAAATAAAAATTGAGATGAAAATTTTGGGGGTGTTTGATGAATGAGTTTAGTTTAAGATTTTTAAGTTTCAATAGTAATTTTTTAGAAAAGATAAAAAACTTTTTCAGAAAAAGACAAAAATCATGATGAAAAAAGTACAATTTAGCTTAAATTAAACTTATTACCAAACGAACCTTTTTAAGTTTAGAATGATTTTCCAAACGAAGCATTAGTTTTTTCTCTTCTTGTATAGGCTTACTAGACAGAGTATCCAAGCATTGTATACTTCCACACAGTGTTGGTGTTGGTGTTGGGTCCATATATAGACATCAACACACGATATAAATCTACTATAATTTTATTGATTGGACTAGTAAAAATTTAATCCAATAATTAAAACTTCGAGTCTTTGTTTCCCTCCTAAATTTAATCCATTGTCACGTGTGTTTTTGACAAAAAAAATTTTGAAAGATTACAACGACAAATGTCAAATGTTTGTTCCTTTGCCCGATGTTACGACCAACATTCTTCATTCGATTATTTCTTCAATCTCAAGGCCCAAATATCACACCCAAACAATACAAGCCTTCATACCCAAATGTTTGTAGACTCTGACCTTAGTGAGCTTCGTACTTTGAAGGTTTTTAAAGTAAAGAGCAATTTTTTCCAGTTTCCTTTTTTTAAATTATTTTTCAGTTCGCATTTATTTCTGGTAGATATCTTGAAACGTAATAAAGCCAGCTTTTTTTAATGGTGAACGTGCCACACGTGTTCCAACGCTGTTACTTCTTCAAGGCTAAAGATAAATATGGACTTTCAATTGGCAAAAGAAAAATTATATATACATATATGGACTTCCTATAGGTGTCTATTTCCTAGGTGTACATCTTCACAATAGAAGCTGCCTTTACTCGTCTACCAAACCATCTATTACTCAGCCAAAAAAAAAAATTCAATTATTAATTTATGTGATTTTTTTTAGGAATTAATTAATTAATGTGAATTTAATCGTTCATGAAGAGTGAAAGCTGATGTTTTCTAAGAAAAATGTTAAAAATATTAACTCCAATCTTAATTTTAAATATTAATTTATAAATATATAAATTATAATTTTTATTTATAAATATTTAAAATATTATTATATCAATCGATTAAATTTGTAAAAAAAAATATAACATGTAAGTTTATATTTAAAAAATTAAAATTAATGTCTTCGATACTATCCTCTGTTATAGAATCTAAGACTAGTAGAGCTTGGCTGGCAGTAGTTTAATTTGAAAGGCACCCCACTCTATATCCCCTTTTTTTTTTTTTTTTTTTTTAATAATAATTTTCGGATTCAAAGAAAGAAGAGCTTCGCGTTCACTGATCGTATGAAGAAAAAAGGTAGACAAGAATTAAATGCTATCTTTCACAGTTAACAGGCCTCAAAAGTCGCAATGGATTGTAAAGTACGGACCCTCCAAAGCAGACATTTATAAGGATTAGAATATGTTTGATAATATATTATATTATATTATATTTTTTCATCTTAATTTTTATTTTTTTTAAAAATTTTTTATTTTTTTGAAAAAAAAATTTTTTTTCTGAAAAGTCAACAAAAATTACTATTGAAACTTAAAAATTTTAAATAAACTCATTCATCAAATACCTCCTTAAACTCTATTTGTGACATGTTTTGGTATTAAAAATAGGTAAAAAAATAAGAGATATGAAACAAACCCTTATTTAGTTATTTATTTTTTCTCATTGAAATGAGAGTAAGAATAATGGATCTCATATTAATTTAGGATTGAGAAATGAGATTAATAATTTTATATCTCTTTTTAAATTATAACTCTCATTCTTATTATTAATATTAAATTATCATTTTATTCTTAATTTATTTATAAAAAAAAATTATATTAAAAATAATAATAACTTATATTAATTATTTTTATTAACTAAATATAATATATTTTCATTAATTTAATTTATATAACTATCATAATTACTGTTAACGTTATTAGAGTAAATAAAGAACTTTTTTATCATAATATATTTTTATTTTTTATTTTTTTTTTTATACTTTACTTATTTTAATTATTTATTTTTACTCTTTTCAATTTTTTTAAACAAAAAATTACACAATTTAATTTTATTATATTAATATTATAGTGATTATTTTACTTTTGATTAATAATATGATAATAAATAAATAAAAAGTAATCATTTTTTTTAATTTTTGAAAACACAATAAATAAAGGGATATACAAGTAAATTTATAATAATTCATTCTGATTTTGAGTTTAAGTAAACGCAAGAATAGGATTTGTCGTGACTCCTATTGTGAATCCTACAACAAAATAAACAACTTATTCAGATTTCGAATCCTCACTTTGAATCATGTCCACTCTGAATCCTACTCACTTTGATTCTTGCCCACTCCGATTACGCGTAAGTAAACACACCTTTGGTGTACAGTCTCTAATTCAAAATTTTCATTTTATTTTTTTTTTTTCCAAAAAGTTAACAAAAATTATGGTTTTGTTTGGTGTTCAAGATCAACTCTAACTAAATTGTACTTTTTCATCTTAATTTTTATCTTTTATAAAAAGTTAACAAAATTTATAACTAGTTTTTCAAAAGTCAACCAACTCCAATTTAAAATTTTTATCTCTAATCGGTGAACCGAACGTAGGTTATAACTAGTTTTGAAAAGTCAACAAACTCTAATTTAAAAATTTTATCTTTAATTAGCAAACCAAACAAGGCTTAGTTCCGGCCGTGCAATTTTTTTTTTTCCCTATAAAGAGGGAAAATTTTAGGACAGGGTTAGAGAAAAATAAAATATGTAAAAAATTATGTAAGTGAAAGTATAGTGACCATGTTATTTACAATCCATATCTACCCAAAAAATTTGTTATTTACAGTTCATAATATTGTTTGCACATATGTATGAAAAATACTACTAATGTAAATTTTAAGTGACATGTGAATTTTCCTTTTTTTTAATCGGTACGACTACAAGTATTTGAGAAAAATGAAAAAAAGAAAAAAAAAACAGTAAATATAAAAAGAAAAATTATAAAAGAGAGATAAATGAACTTTCCAATAAATTTTTTCCTTATCCTCGATTGGTCAATTAAAAAGTTTTAGAAGTGGGTAAAAGCCATGAAACATTCATTAAAATAAAAAATGATAATAATAATAAAATATTTATTTAAAAAAAAAAAAAAAAAAAAGTGGGAAATCATACATTATCTAATGGGACTTGATGTATTCTCTACCTACTAGTACCGCCAATGTGTCCTCAAATTTTGGCTTCCAAATAAGAAATGAACCACTCTTTTTCCCAACATCAATATCGGAGCCAAGATTTCCAAACATCGCAATCAAGAGCCCAACTCTTTGCACTCATAGAAGGGCGTAAAAGTAATTAACATTCAATATGGTCCCCAACAGAAAGGGGCATAAAATATACCATATGGGTTCTAGAAAAGCCTAAAACTTGCCGGGCTATTTGCTAGAAATGGTGAAGTATTCATCAACTTTGGCAAGGCAACTTGAGCAAAAAAACTAAGCCCACTTATATAAATATATATAATCAAAACAAAGTGATCATGAATTTGATCTGCATTGCTATATATAATTAAAAACCACCAAAGCAAAAAACTTGCTAATCAAAGAAGGAGAATTTTAAAATAGTTTTAAAAAATTAAAAGGAAAAAAATTGCTATATAAAAGTTAGGATACATTCAGGAAAAATAAAACTCTGTTTTCAATTAAAAAAAAAATTGTTTGGACAAAAAGATATCCACTGTGAAAATCTACTAATACTGTAAGTGGAACAAATAAAAGACTCGACTTACGTTTTCTCACCTAAAATTCAGATAGTCTAAAATTATCAAGGTTCAACCTAATTTGATAGGTCATTAAAGAAATGTAATTACAATTTTATAACAAACTACGGGATTTGATATATAAATACTAGACAAAAAAAATTATTGATGAATCATTATTTTATTATTGTCATCACTGTCAGAGATGAACACATCAATATTTAGAACAGATAGAAATGTAGTAATAAATAAAAAACGGGAAAAAAAAAAATAAAAAGGGAATTGCGCATTCTAAAAGGGGTACCACAAATAATGGATAATTTCAGAAAATCAAATGAGCTATTCAACCACTATAGCATATGGGATCGTGCATGGCCTTTTGTCTTTTCATGTTCACTTGCTCCCCTATCTCCAATGCCAACTCATGATACCCCTCTCATGAAACGCATGACATGCAAAAAAATACATCTGTCGTTTTGGCATTATTTTATGCACCTATTCCCTATTAGGCAGCAACACGTAAAATGAAAAATCCATATTCACCTATCAAACGACACAAAACGACAGAAGGTTTTGTTGAGAACGGCTCCTGGGCCCTACCCAAGGGCTCGCAGATTGTTCGGCTCAGATGCTGCCAATAGAAGCTGTGGGTCCCATCAGTCGATGATTGTTATTCTTTTTTGGTGGGCCCGGTGGGGTCGTGTGGCTCGTCAATCATGGAAAGCCTAAAGTGGGTGCTCTTTCTTCCCTGCTTCATAAAGAAAGATCACGTTCTTATCCCATTTTTCCTCTCTCTCTCTCTCTTTCTCTGTAAAATATACGGTTTGCCATGTGAAAGAAGTGGGCCTTTTTTGGCAAGGAATTTGGCCTCACTTTATCGTAACACAATTTTGACGAAGATAGTGAAGAATATTTGGTTAAAATGTGAAAGTATGAAAAGAACCATTTCTTACCCCCCCCCCCCCCCCCAAAAAAAAAGAGTAGCTCCTGTATAGTAGTTTTAAATCGAATATCGCTTATGAATTGGATTTAATTAAAGGGATTATGGGACTTTTCAAGAAAAATTCTCTAAAATAGTCAGGTTGAATTGATGTAAACTGTCTAATCTAAATTATAGGATAAGATAAACGATCTTATCAAATTTTAAGATGAGGGTACTTCATAGTAGGAAAAAAGAACAGTGAAGATCCGGAGCAAAAAAGTTGAGCTGGTTTTCCATAAACACATTTTTATCATGTGTAAATATGCACACGATTTATGAGATTATACTTGAATTAAGATCATTATTATCAGTAGTCGTGGATAACTTTACTGGGATTAAAAATATACACTAGAAAATGATAAATTTATGAAAGTGCGGAATATTTGGTTTATAATACAAAAGAGAAAGTATGAAAAGCTGACTATTCCATCATTTGTTTGAATAATAACGCATGATTACCATGTGATAATGTGCACGTTATATATAGTATATACTTATATTTGCTAAAAGTATAAATAGTATATAACTTGAGCTATAGATATATGATTCAGCATTAAACAAAAAAATTGATGTCATATAATTATCGGTCGTGTTGAATAACTAAACCCATGGAAAAGGGAAAAAGGGACAGAAAGTGAGCTGGTGAGGCTGCAACTTAATGCATGCCAAGCCAAGGATTGTCAAAATTCGATTATACAATTCATGCACATCAAAGTAATAATGAAATGATGTTCGAAGATCATTTTTTTAAATCCTAAAGAATGAAAATATTTTTTTTTTTAACTTAAATAAATATTGAAGCTTAAGAAACATCATTAGGTAGCTTAGAATAAGAATAACAATTGAGCTTAAAAACCTTCGAGTTGAGCGATATTTCTTAATTAAAGATCGAATCACTTTTAATGAATTAAGCATCCTAATTAAAATTGTATAATATGCACTTTTTGTCCAATTTAAGTATTGAAATATCTTCCGTAGATATACTTAATGCCCATATTAATAGGACAGAGAACTGTATAACGCAAAACAATCGTTATGTTGAAAATCCTTAAAACTAAGGATATGCTTAATTTACTTATCCATTGGCCATAGGCATTAAAGCGTGGGTTTTGGGAAAGAAAAGAACCTCAAACAACCACAGCCCTTTAAAGGCAAGCACGAAAGGAATAATTGTGGCATATGCTAGGCAGCATATTAAAATTCTCTTACACGACTCCAAATATAGGACCACGCTAGTTCAAATCCCACTATATAGGCAGTTTATAGGAAATAATCAGAACCACACATGCACTAACTTTTACTGTTTCAGCGGCCTTTTATCACTGGACAGACGGTCGTTATAAGGAATTTTTACTATATGTGATTTTGATCGGGTATAATATTCAGGATTAATACTAAAAACAAAATACATAGGATCAACATGATCTTGTGGAGTTGATTTTCCGAAACCTCCCAAAGCATGCATTGTAGTGTAGAAATACACAATACTCTTTAGCTTAGTATGAGCATAACAATAAATTAGGATACTTCTATGTATTTCATATGTAAAAGCTGATGCGTGGAATTTGCATTGCATGATTTTTTGATTTTAAATAAATTAGTTAAAATCATTTATTATTACTAATTACGCAGAAAAATTATTTTTGTTCTTAATTATTGCTTTGAGAACTCGTGTGATTAAAAATATTACAATAACTAATGTACCCCTCCCAACAAATTACTTTGACTATATGCAATTCAGAAAATCATATCATTAAGCATGTGTTTGGACGCACAATTCAAATTATACAATTACAACTCGGTTTTTGTTTTTTTCCTTCAGCTTCATTATTCACATAGTTTTGTAACTTAAATTTTAAAAATCCATAACTTTGTATAGACAAGTCCAAAGGAGATGATTTTTTTAAAATTGAATAAAATTTTGACAAGAACAAAATGATCTCCATATTTTTA
This sequence comes from Ficus microcarpa, assembly GCA_025413485.1. Lineage (NCBI taxonomy): Eukaryota > Viridiplantae > Streptophyta > Magnoliopsida > Rosales > Moraceae > Ficus > Ficus microcarpa. The sequence goes on along the minus strand of CM046379.1, from coordinate 26,195,310 downwards.
TTTTTTTTCCGAACACATTTCAAGTTTTTACAGTTTTTAATTTCAGCAATTCAAACACCTCTATAAAACACATAATTAATTCAAACACAAATTCTACAATCCAAACCTTAGCACCAAACACATACTAAAAATAGCATCATATAGGGGTATATTGGGTGGTTGGGTGGGTTTTTGGGAGTTTTTAACCCACCCATCAACCCAAAGTTTAGAATCAACCCACTCAATTAAAGCCGGATTAGGTTGGGTGGGTTGATGGGGTTGAGTATAAATTTTAAAAAAAAAAAAACTAATAACGTAATTTTAAATTAGATATATACGGAAAAAATAACAATTCGTAACATATTTTTGAAATCAATATCAAATCTAATTCAAATATTTAAAATTATAATAAAACAAATACAAAAATAGAAGAACGACAATGCAAGTTTAAATATATATTATAAACCATAGTAAAAAGTAATTAATATATTAATAAAATATATTTTAAAACCATAAAATAGCTTGATTGAGTGGATTAGGTGTATATTGGGTTACTAAATTTGAATCCAAACCCACCCAATGAAAACTCGAATTAGGTGCGTTGGGTTAAGCTTTAGATTGGATTAAACCAAGTTGGATTCGAGTAAATCAATCAGGTTGCGGGTCTTTTGTTCACCCCTAGCGTCACACATAAATTTCTTATATGTTTTTCTCTCTTGTTTTTGTCCATCCAAATTAATTATTTTCAAAAAGCGAATTACGATAATTTGTATAGATCAAGTATCAAAACTAATGAGAAAACTATGGGGTTCATTATGATCCTCCTTCCAAAGTCATTTTGGTTGATTCGTCCAATATGTTGTGCATATACCAATATATATGTATATATAAACTAATGAGAATTATACTTTACGGTTATAACTTATTAGAGGGTTAGATTTTTATTTTTAAATTTTAGCAAAAATTAAAAAATATATATCATTGTCATTTTTTTCTTGAGTCAAATTTTGAAATAGGATCTATGTATTAATTCTAGTGATAGATATTTCTATCTTAATTATTGAATTGAATTTGAAATGGTTCAATTTATAAATTTGAATAATTTTACATTGTCTACTTTAAAATTTTAAAATATATATTCATATGTATGTTGGACCATTCAAAAGTTAATAGAATTACCTAAATATGGACATTTATTAATAAGGTAAAAACATAAACTCTACGCTTTATATCTTATGATAGAATTAACGTGAAATAATTATTAAGTTACATCTGCAATTATTATTAAAAAAAAGTTTTTATAGTATATTTTTCTTAATTTTAATAAGAATAGATCTTTTGTTTTTCATGTTCTCTCATAAATTATGCCAAAACCTAAACCTAAGATATAAAAAATGTGTGTGTCAGGTAAGATGAAGCTGGAATTTCACTATTGATTTCATCGTGAGGTGGATAGTTCACATTCTCAGATATAGAGAGAGAGAGAGAGGAGAAGAATTGGTGGAAGCAAAAGGACCGGTTCAAGATCCACCCGGAAAACCGTCCACGCGGAAAAAAAAAAAAGAAAAAAAGCATGCAGATGACGGCACACTAGATTTAAGATTTATTTATTCATTTATTTATTAATATTAAATTTTTTTAACTTTTCAATTTTTGATAGAATTGTTTGGGATGCGCGGTTACTTCCGAATCTGTGTCCTGCTCGAGAGTGGGAATCTCCTCATCTCTTTGCTTCTGCTTTGTTGCGATTTGTAGAAATCTCTCTGACCGACCTTCCTCTCCTTTTTAACTCTTTTCTCTTTCTGGGTTTTAGTTTCTGTTACTGGATAACGACGACGATCCTGGCGGGAACTCAAAAGATTCTTCTGCTACCTAGTATCCTCTTCCTCCCTTATTAATTTTACCATTTTACCCTCCCCCTTTCCAATTCTCTCCTCATTACTCTTCTCATATATATATATGTATGTATATATATATTTAACCGACTTTCTTTTCCTCTCTTTCCCACGCCTTCCAAGCCAAGCAATTCCCTGTCTGCCAATTGCCAATTCATTTGTCATTTCCTCATTCCCAATAATTTGAAAAATAATAATAATAATAATAATAAATAACAACAACAATAATTAAGAAATTTGAGTTGTGGATTTTTTTTTTTTGGTTTTCAATAATAATGGAGTTTTGACAACTTTCTTCTGAGTCGTTTCTTTCCATGTATTTGTGTCTTCTGATGATGAGGAGTTCTCTTCTGTCGCCGTTTCTCTCTTTCTAGATGTGCGTGTCTCTTGTCCTTGGCCGCTTTATCTCCCGGCGCTCCCTCCATCCCCGCCGTTATTTGTCCTCCGTCGACTTTTTTTTTTTTTTTTTTCAAATGTTATGAATGAAGTTTGCTGGCGATTGTTTCCTCCTCTTCTCTCTTTCTCCCATTTCATGGTCCGAACAAGGCTTTCTCTCTCTTCTCTCGTTCTCTATATATATATATACACACACATATACATATACAAATTATCCGTATGTAAATGCGTTGAATTAGGCAATTATTGATGTTGAATTGGGGGGTGTGAAGCAAAGATTTGTGGTAATTTGGGTGACTTTGATGGGGAATAGTGATGCCCGGCGCTGCGTATTCCCTCTCACGAGTTTGCAAATCGGGTAACGAATTCTGACTTATCATTTTCCACCAAATTTAGTACTTAATTCGAATTTCTGCCTCTTTAGTTCGAATTCTCCTCATATATATATTTGTATTTTTTTTTTGTTATATATATATCCTCAATTTAGCATCCCAAAAAAAAAAAATTGTAAATCTAACCAAAAAAAAAACGAATATATAAATTGCTTTTCTTGAAATCGAAATTTATTCCGACTATTTTCTGCTTTGATTGTCAATCTGTATCTGTTGCATTTCAAACTAGCTATATAAGCAACAGACACACTAATGCCAGCTCGGAGAAATATCATTTTTGTTAATTCCTTGAATGTTTGATGTCATAGTGTTGTTTGGTATAATTCAATTGTCATTTCTATGCCACATTTATCTATTTTTTGTCAATTTGTTTGACCGATTTATTTTGTGCACCGTAAAAATGTAGAGACTTGCAGTCTTACCTTTCGGATCTTAGCCTCTTTGTGGCCCTCGAAAGCAATAAGCTTTTCATCTTGGTGGACAACCGGCCATGGTTGAGAGACCGAGGTGCACATCCGGCACACTTGTGGCAATTTATGGTTACCAAGGTTGCTGTTAGACTCTTGACGTTTTTCGACTAATTTTTTTTTTTTTTTTTTTTTTTTTTTTTTTTTCGGCGGTTTTAATGGAAAGAATGTGGTTGAATTCTGTTCAATTTACAGTCAAGATTATCTCCTTTTGCAAATACCAAGGTGAGGGAGAAAAAGGGGCGCAAAGAGGCTTCCACCAAATCCGATGCTGGTAAACCGAAGAAATTTGCAAGATGGTTCCGATTGATTGATGCGGCAACGTTGTCTCAAAAGAGGGTTTTGCTGCCTGTGAAGAAACTGCGCAATTCTTCACTGTTAAGTAGTGAGCTGCACAGGACCTTGTATGGTTTCATTGTTTTTGAAGTTGCGTGGAACAATGTTCGAGGTATCAACTATTTAAATGAGCTTCAGGTACTACTTCACTTCTACATGTTTTATATTCTGTTAGTAGAGGTCTTTATAGCGTTACATTATTTTGGTTTATCGTGCAGACGGATACCTCTCTGGCTATTGAGGCCAAATTCATGCGAAGATGGGAATTTGATAGTATAGCTCAAGCGGCAAGCTGTATATCTTCATGGTTTCCAGGAACAGTCTCGGAGAAACTGTTGTTGAAGGAATATCTAGATTCTGCCATAGGTACCTTCATTTTTTTGTGTGCGTGATTCCTTATTTTGTGCCAGGGAAAAATTATGGGTCATCTTCAAAATATCTAGCAATGGCACCTCTACGCTTCATGTGGAAGTAACTGAAAGCTGCCATTGCTAGTAAAAAAAATGATGACTATTATTGCACAAAATGCAAATATCTTGTGTACTGTAACCCTTAATAATAACTTACACCAAATCAGATACGTATAAAGTTTTAAGCTAGCCTTTTATCTTTTTGGGGCTGTGTTTCTCTCAAAATTAGTCTTACGTGTATTAACAGTTATAATAGCTTAGAAGTTGAAAATGACATGTTCTACTTCTACGTGAAAGTAATAAGCAACATCAGACAAGCCTTCTTTTTCTGTATTCTGTTAAGAATTAGGAACATCTGGTGCTTTCATATTTTCTCCTAGCTGGTCCGTTGAAAATCAGAATTCTTTTCTTTGGAGCTTTATTACTTTAGGTTCTGTTAACTATGTTATTCTCTTTTATTTCCTTATATGTCTTCTTAAATAAGTAGGCTATTTATCTCTTTAGTACTTGCTAAATTGATATATGATCCCCCACTTACTGCAAGTAATCTTTTGTTTGTAATGTGTACTGTCCGTCTACTGTCAAATTATATGTAAATGCTACATAGTTGTGGATGAAGTTGCTCTGCTTGCTCAAATTACGATTGAAAGAGCATATACTGATAATTATGTTGACGTTGCCAGGAGAGGTTTTCTATGATGCTGAAGAAGATATACCTGAAACTATAGTTGATGATAATGACGAAAATATGTGCAACAGTAGTTTATCTATTGAGGATGATTCTCTCTTCCTGCGTGGCAACTTTACTGTATCATCTGTTACCAATGAAGATGAAAATGGTGATCAACAAACACCCCCACCTCCAACTGGACCCTATAAAAGAAGGAAAGTAATTACTTCCATTGGTAGAGGAATGGAAGCGAATATATGCTGTGAGGAAACTGGGAACTTTGAGACAAATCCCAGCAATTGTGAAAATGCAGCAGAAGCTACCCAGTACATGGATGTTTTAATTTTGTTCAGGTTCAATGACCATGATCTTCCATTTACGCTAAGAAAAATAATAATGTCTGATTTGAGGTTACTTACTTTACTGGAGGCCGGGCTTCCGTCTTGGGTTATTTTCCTTCAGTCATATCCAGGGTTTTGCCATCTTTACCGACCATGGATGTGCCCATTGGCAAGAGCTTTATATGTTCTCATCTCAGTTGTTACTGTTCTCATAGGATTTTATGACCTGTACAAAAATGTCCCAGTTCTCAAGGCAACTGCCTCTCGATTGTTTGGGCCTCTCTTTGACTGGATTGAAACTTGGGAGATGATAACGCGGATAAAATACTTGGGGACAATGCTATTTCTACATAACTTTCAGAAGGCTGTTCAGTGGTTTCTTACAATTAGGAGCACCACCAGATCATTTCTTTCGGTTCTCACTCAACCGTTTGCAGAACCGCTTGTGGAAGTTTTAGAGGTTCTCCTTCCAGTGTGGAATGTGTTGATTGACATTGTAGAGAAATTGTTCTCGGTTATTTGGGTTCTAATCGGGTCATCTTGGAGTCTTGTGGAGAACCTGGTAGAGATTATAGTGTTCCCAATATGGTTCGTTGTCTCACTCATCTGGAGCATTGGTAGGTCATCATCTGTTTTCATTACCTCTTTTCTTTTTTTCTTTTTTTTTTCGGGCTTTGTCTGTAATGATGGTGCTAAAAAGTTCAGATTGGACAAACTTTTTTGAATCTTTGCAATGCAGGATTAATTACATATTTGTGGTTTTTGATTTGCAGCAACAACTATTTTGTATCCTATTTTTTGGATCGTTTGGGAATTGTTCTATGCTCCAGTTCGAGTGGTTTTGGCACTCGCCAATCTCATAGCCCTGGTTTGTGTCTCTATGTATGAGATTCTTGGAGATATATGGGATTTTGTTAGTAGCATCTTTCGGCTTGCTTCTGCTTCTGAGTCAACAATGAGCACATATGAAGTGTCGATGTGGCGATCGCTTTGGAATGTTCTTTTCTCTCAGGTTTGTTGGAAACTGTATGTTTGCCTCTCTAACTATATGCCACTGTTAATTAAATTTATTAATTGCCATTGTGCTTCTATATCCAGGTTTTTCGTGCTCTCAGGACTATCTTAAATGGTTTCGTTGCTTTTTTCGCTGCCTGCAACAGACATCGCCTCAGGTAGGCTTATTATGCAACTGCAAAACCACTTTTTTTTTTGGGTGATGTTTTTAGCTTTAAATGAACAAATTAAGCACTGCAAAGATAAATAATTTAATAATCGTCTCCACCTCAAGCATTATTTAGAGAGAGTTGTTTGTGCACATTCCTGTAATTCTAATATCTCATAGCATCGTAGAGCCTCCACTAACTTGTATTCATGCCTAGCGTAGTTTCAATTTTTTAACAAAATTTAACATAAATACTTCAGTAGTTTTTTTGCAAAAGCAACTGTTTTGATATTTAGATTGTTAACCGTATAAACTTATTTTTGTAACCTGGATTAACCTCACTTTTTTTCCCAATGCTATGGTATACAGCATTTATAACCACTTCCAGGAGTTTATTCAAAGATTATTTGGTCGAACTCCAAGATCAAGACATGAAGATATCAGGTTAAGTAAACCAAAAAGGGAGACTCAGAATATGGTTAGTATGCTTTCAGTTAGCGCATTCTAGCTTTTATACACGAGATTTTAGCACGCAAAAACGGTAGCTTTAGTTTAGGCCACAGTTAGACCAGATGCACGAAACCACAAAAGAGTGGAACCATTTAAAAGCTGAATTTATCAATTTCCTTCTCCCTCGTTTAGTGGTTCAAAGAAAGTCTTTTAGTAACCCAATTAATTCTCTAGACTATTAACGAATAGAAAGCATAGAATAAAAAGTTTATCTTGTAGCAGAAGGCAACAAAACTTCTGTGGGGGGTGGGGGAAGGGGGGGAAAGAAGGCAAAGAATATCAATAAAAGGTTTCTTTGTTTTCAATTTCAAGTCTTAATCCATTCATTTATTTACTCGTCTTTTGGATTTGCTTTTGCTTTTGCTTTTCCTTTTTATTTGACAATGATAGTGGGCATATCATATTTTATTGTGTTCCTCATCCATAGACATAAAAACTGCTGACATATGTCCATGTTCTTCTGATATTGTTGATTTTTGGATTCAATGGATGCTCTTCAATCTAACATTTTCTGCTTTGGTCTTAAATTTTGATTTGCAGGCAGAAGGAGGAGGAAACTTCACATTAGTTAGGTTTCCACGACTCCCCAGAGCTAACCAAATCAAGAAGGCGCTCGTGTCTTACGAGTGCCAAACCGTACAGTTTGAGACATCTTTTACAACAGAAAAGAGAAAGCTAATCCAAACAATACGGAGGGTATGCCAATCTTCCATTCATACGGCAAGTAAATTATAATACCACCACCTGGAAGAACCTTCATTTTTTAATTCTTTAGTTATGCCATCTCCTTTTGTTTCGATGCCACTCCTCCAGTAACATGCATCTTTCAGTTTAACAAATGTATACATTTTCTTCCTTTTTCAACGGCACCAGAATCCAGATGTACATTTTTGTCTTATTTCCTTTCTGTGTCAATGTCCGGAAATGTAATTAGTATGTAAAAAGAGCAAGCCCGAATAATAATTTTCACAGTTTTTGTCAAATCCAATCTTGGATTTTAAGGATGCTAAATTGTATTTCCAATTAATGTGAACGGTTGGAAATTGCATTTCATGAATTAAACTTCTTTTTCTTTCGGGGAAAAAGAAGATCAAAAAATTATCTTAGGTAGAAAGGTTTGTTTGAGACACCGATTTTATAGAGGAAGAAAATAAATAAAGTGATTTCATTTTCTCATATTTGGAACCTGGAAAAAGAGATGGAAAAAATAAAGGAAAAAACTGCAGGAAAATTTTATAATGCAAATTGTGGATTTTATATTACTTTAAAAATTAGTGAGGAAAGTTAGTCTTGAACGAAGAAAATTTATCGGGCTGGCTCCTCCACTTCTCTCTCCTGTCTTCAACCTCCTCTATCATCCAATATGCCGCTGGGCTCTCCATCATCATGTCCCTCTATCTCATCTCCGCCTTCGGAGTATGAACTGTAGAAATGTACTCAGGGGGAGAAAAGTATTGGGAGTTGCTGGGCTTCACTGTTTGTCGTCACCGATGCAGGCGAGGATGGTGATGATGTTCTCATCTCGTGGGAGATCTAGACAGCAAGATTGCCATAGGCGAGCTCTAAGCTGTTTTCATTCTCAATGTGATAGAGCATCGCACTTAGGGATCTTGACCAGCATCTCTTCGAAGGAACGATTTGAGTTCAAAATATCGTCGAGGAAGAGATTGTCGGCAACATCCTTGGTGGATGTGGGTCTGGAGGAGAGATATTAGAGAGTACTCTAAGCTCCAACTTTTTACATAACAAGTGTAATTCAAATTTCTAGTAATTTATCTCTTCACCTTCATTATATAAATTAACTGGCGTTTGGTTTGAAAAATGGTGAGGGTTACCGCTCAATATTAGTAAGAAATGTTGACCAAATAGATTATAATAATTTTAGAAACACAAACCCTGCAAAGATGTAAATACCAAACATACGTACCATTCATCCAAAAACATATACCAAAAAGATGACCAAATTGCACGACTCAAGGAACTTCGCTACTCAATGGCAAGAAAAGGTTTTATAACACTTAAACCGATACTTCCGTACTCCTAGGCCCACATGAGTTCAACAGTTTCACAAAAACATGTCTTGGGGAGGCTGATATAACTAATAGGTCTCACTTAAAAGAGAGGAAAAAAAAAAAAAAACCTTAATACCCTAAATCCTGCATACAGTATCCACGTAAGGTAGTTCCCTATATATAGCTATATATAGCACTACGAGGACTAAACAGAAAATGATTACATTGGCAAGGCACCTCCGGTTTGGTGCAGCATAGCATCGATCTCGTCACCGTCCTCCATTTCTAGCTGCAACATGCAAAAGTTATGTACCGGTTATTGCGTGCTAAGCGAAAATGCAAATCCGATTGCATTCACAAGAACCCACTCTACACATTGTGTGTGCGTGTGTGTGTGTGTGTCAGTGTGTGTGTGTGTGTGTGTGCAAAGAGAAAGAGATAACAAGAGACCTCCTCTGGAGTCTGCTCTGCACGAAGGCGGCGACCATCAAATAGGAATGCAATTGAGTTGAACTCCACAGATTGCCTATCACAATATGCGTTCATAAGCTTCTTCAGTTGAGTGCTTTTCTTGATCCTGAAAAACACTTCATTCCCATCCTACAACCAAATATATAATTGTCAGCGACAACTCAGGCAATCAGTTTTTCGATACTAAATATATGTGAACATATAAAATTGGTCAGTGCAAACGTAATGTGTAAGTTGTAACCACTACTCACAACAGGCATAACACACATCAAATCCTCTATTTAAAACACATAGCCACACAACACCAATCACAGTTATAATGCTACAAAATAGAAAAATATATACGTACATATGTATATTGTCTTTGGAGTTTGTAAGACATTGTCTATAAGACAGTCCTAAATGCATAAAGAAACATATTTTGATTTGTGGGTAAAAGAAAACAAAGCCAAAAGGAAAGTACACTGAGAACAAGGCATATTATAAGACTAAGCAAAACAACCATCCTAAGAAGAAGGAATAATTCAAACAAAGACCTTCCAAAAGATAATAAAAATGCAAACACCATTTCAAACTCTATTGATCTCAGTTTCTTTCTTTTCCTGATTCCTCATCCACCAAACCAAACAAAGATTGTCCACAATATGGCTGTCACTCCAAGCACTCTCAAGATAAAAGAAATTTGAATAATTCTTACCCAAAAACTGTGTGAAGTGAACATAACCTGGTCATTAAGACCCCTAAGAACCGGGAAATAGCTTGTTTTATGGTGACAAATGTCAAATAAATAAAATAGATAAACTATCTAAAAAGCTAGAAACAGTGTAAAGATCAACCAATAAAATAAAACAAGCTAAAACTAAAACAGAGTCATCCCCATTAAGTGGATAAACCCAGTAATTAAATACCAGAAAAATGAAAACAACCAAATTACAAAAAAGCATACAAAAAAAAAAAAACCCCAAAAAAACCAAAAACGTAAATTATCCATTTCCTAAACAAAGACATATCTTTATAAGTGGCTGTAATTAAGAATAAATATAAATTGATAATCTAAAAAAAAAAAAAAAAAAAAAAAAACTCCTACACATGAACATAGAAATTTTATACAGACATAAATCACCCATGGGCATGCGAATAATGACCAAATAAAACACGTGACGGTCAGAGATTTATCTAACAATAACATTATTAATGATACTAATAAGCATAAGAAATGATACTATCCCGTACGATAAACCCTGATTTTCTCCCCAAAAAAACAAGGATATAGCAAAAGAAAGGCAAATAATTAAACAGCCAAACCATTAAACCAATTAATTAACAAAAAAAAATCGACATTAACACTGACACACACAGAACGAAAAAGGAAAACCTGGCCTTTGACTTTGAGGTTGATGTGGGCCTGATCGTTGGGCTTCTTGTCCTCCTCTGTCTGCTGGTTTGCAACCCCCGACATCTGCTTCTTCTTCTTCTTCCTCTCCCTCTTGCTCTTCCTCCTTTGTCTGCAACAACAGAAATTAGGGTTCCCACTTTCTCTCTCTATACACTCTCTCCCTCTCTAAAAATGGAGGAAATTTTTTGGGTTGTTTTGATAATTCGATTACTTATACTGATTTTCTTGGATCCACCGACGGCCTCTTCTGTAATCTTCTTTTGTGAGCTTTCCAACGTGTGCGTAATCTATTGGTTTAAAGTTGAACAGTCGTCTCTTAATCCTTTGACTGTACAGTCTACAACCAACAATACGTCGACACGTCAGAGAATAGTTACGTGTTTACTCTTCCAAGCCCAACATTTGCTTTGGGCCAACTTCAGATTAGGGAACTGGGTTTTGGATTTTCGTTCAATATGAAATTGGGCCTTGGTCAGTAAGGCAGGCTTTTCCATGTCGTTTCGTTTCATCTTTTTCTGTTGACGGTTTTTTTCTTTTCTTTTTTTTTTTTTTTTTGCAAATTTGTATCGTTTAATTATGCAATTTCAATGTTTACATCAGTTTCCATTGGGATGCTCGAAGCCGCAAAAGTGCAATAGAGCTAGTAGAGCAATGCCTCTCCACGTCCACAGCGGTTTAAAGTAACAAGTTTTTTCATAAGAATTTTTTATCGGAAAATCATTATTATTATTGTTTTGACATGAAATTTTTTTTAAAAAAAATATTAGAAGCTCTTTTAATATATTATCAAAACACTTTTAAAAACAGTTTTTTTGACTTAAAGAGTCAAATTAAACAATCCACGATTTGATTACAAAATAATCGTTTGCAAGCTGACCAAAGCATAACGGCCGTAGAAAGAAGCTGATGTAAGTTATTTGATTTTTGGAATTCTACCATTCAGGGCTTCCAAGTGTATATTGTTTCTCTCAGTTGTCATCTTAATTTTACTAATGTGTTGGTAAACTTCAAATATTCAATGATCAGATTTCAATATGGATGTTAGGAATTCTTTAAATTTCTTACATTACCTTTTTTTTTTTTTTTTTTGCCAATGTTTAACAATAATGTTCTCTTAAAAAAAAGTTAAGAAATTTCAGCTAAAAAAAATTTAAAGTGAGAAATATCAAGTTACACTGATTGCAATTATATTGATGATAATGAATAGAGTTAGGAGATTTGATAAATTACCAAAATGTGAAGGACAAAAAAAGCATCCATTTTTCACGTCAAGACAAGAAGTATGTGGACAATATAGCTGAATAGGAAGGAACCCTAGCTGTAAAGTGTGACAGTGTTTGATTGAACAACTTTTTTACAGCCCTGCCAAATTATGACAAACACAACCACTGTAAGTACCTAATCAGCATACAATTTTGTGAATCAAAATTTGCAGGATGGGACCCTTTTTTTTTTTTACATGGTTTCAAGTAACGCGTTTTTGTGGATCCAAAGACGGTAAAATATTATAATTTAAGAGTAGCAGGTCTGATATTCACTTTTACATGGATGAATGCGTGAATTCTATATTTCGTCGGAAACTAGCTCTTTCAATTTGTCTGTCACATCAAAATGTATATTTGTAGAAAATATCCTAAAACACTCACTGTGTACAGTGAAGGGCAGAATCTCGATACTTCAATTAATCCTTTTAATGGATATAAATAAAGACTTTAAACAAAATAAAAAAAAAAATTTAATAATAATAATTATAAATAGCTGATATAAATAACATCTATTTTTATATATTCTATCAATAGAATTTATTTTTAAAATATTTACATATAATCAAATAGTTAAGATATTATTTGTGCATGTTAATTACAATGTATTTTACCTTATAATAGTAAGAAATTAAGAAAATTGAGAAAAGGAAATTAAAAAAATTCAATCTCCATCGACAGAGGTTTTTTGGGACATTGGCCAACTGGGCCAGCACCGATGAGTGAAGATGGCACGAAGGGCGGGTGGGGGCCGTGGTTTCTGCAGATCACCGTGGGGGTGGGGAGGATCGCGGTGGTTGGAGTTGTGGGGAGTCCGATCAACGAGGAGGTGGAGCGTAATAGTTCTATAGATCTAGGGGGATCACAGGGCTTGTAGGGGTGGGTGGTCGGATTGTTGGGGGGAGGGGGGGCTCCTGCTTGGATCTGGGAGGGACAGACAAGAGGGGGGTTGGGTTTGCTAGAGCTCACAGGAGGGGATCCATTGCCGACACATAGGGGTCCATCACCGGCGCACAGCAGAGTTCATCGCCGGGGGGAAGTGGGCTTCATCGGCATCTTGGGGGGAATGGGGCTAGTCTGGGGGGAAGGGGGGTTATCGTTGGTGTCTGGAGGGGGGAAGGTTCGGCGCCGTCATCAGGGGAAAGGAATGGATCAATGGATCAGGGGGTCGTCGCCGGCATCAAAGGGACTAGGTTGAGGGTTGTTAGTTTTTTTTTAATTTATTTTTTATATATTTTTTTATTTTTAAATTTTTTAGTTGTTAGTATGAGGTCATGTGCATTAGAATTATTATATACAAGCAATATTTCAACTGTTCAATTGTATTTTAACAGTTTAAAAATAGTCTCTATTAATGAGGTATAGAAAAGGGGTTGTACCGCGGCCTTTCCCTAATTTGTAATTTATTTTATAAATACATTAGATATTATGAATATTTGTATTACTATCATAAATAAGAAGAGCTACCATTCACATTGCTCAAATTGTAATTTAATTATGTCTTAGGTGTATGTGCTTCAAATCCTTCTAATATCACGTGTATCATATCACATAGCTTTCTATTCTGTCTCTGTTTATGTCTTTTGAATAACATTAGGTTTTAATTGACATAACACTTTTATTAACATGACATTTTATTATTAGGAAAAAAGATACGTGAGAATTGAATCCCATTAAGGATGCTAAAAGTACTCTTTGAAAAAAATTGGATATGTTGAAAGGAACAAATTTTTTTTTTTGGGTTGAATGAAGGAACAGCCCATAACAATTGGGCTTTATAATCCTCCTATTGAAAAATTTTAATAACCATACAAATTATGAACGTTAGATTGGCGTGAAGCAAAACTGGTATAACATCAAACCATGTTGTGAATATTGTTAAGTAGCTCCTTAATAATATCTCGAACGTTGTTGATCAGACATCCTAGAAATGTACGAATTTTTTTTTTTTTTTTTTTGCTCGGAAAAAATATACGTTAAAGGGATCTCCAAAGAACAATGACGTTGAGGCCCTAACTAACCAAATTATTCCTACTCAATTAAAAAAAGAAAAAGGCAAAAAGACTCGACAACCAAACAAATGACTTTCACTTGAAACACCCGATTACTTTCCCTTCTCCAACGTCATTGCATTATTTCAGGGGTCAAAGTTCCAAACTTTTCTGATTTTATCTCTAATTCTCCTATTAGATCCAGTAAATCAGAGACACTGTTTTCCTTTGTTCCCAACGTTCGAAAAATGAAATGCCTAGCTCCTACAGTTCCATTATTTACCAAACACGTTGTCAATAATTAAACAATAAATTCAGCTGAAAACAAAAAAGTACCGACATCAATTGGGCCGTGACGGCCCACGATGGGTTTGGTTGACTAACAGCTAATCACCGTACACGCGGAGGAAATCCAGTGGGAGTGGTGCATGGGAAAATTCAATGCACCTGCAGGAGTAATATTAAATGTGCACAAAACGGTCGAGTTTTCTGTTGATGTGGGGATCATGGTGCGTGACAAGTGGTCCCCCACCAGGGTCTCTCAGCCATCTGTCCTTGTCATCCGCTGACACGATGGGTCCCACTTCTTCCCCCTCTACGTTCTCGATCTCCACGAATTACTTTGCTATTTCCATAAATACCCCTCCCTCCCTTCCTCCACTACTTCGCTAGCTCGCTTCACTCACTCTCAATAGTGTTCGTACCCCAAAAAAAAAAAAAAAAAAATCACTTTCGCTCTCTCTCACATACCACATGCTCTGGTTTTCCAAGAAGAACGAGAAACAGAGCATGGAGCGTCTCTCACTCTTCTTCTCACTCATTTCCCTTTTGGCTTTTGCAGGTATGAAAAACAAAACAAAGGTTCTAGTTTTTTTCCTTTCGTTTTTTGTATATATTTATAGATGTACATTTTGTGATGCAATGTCGTGTATGCATTTACAGATGGGGGTTCGATCGGAGTGAACTACGGCAGAATAGCGAACAACCTTCCGTCGGCGGTGAAAGTTGTTCAACTTCTCAGATCCCAAGGCCTGGAGCGAGTTAAAGTCTACGATAGCGATCCGGCGGTTCTGAAGGCACTCTCCGGCACCGGCATTAAAGTTACCGTCGACCTTCCCAACGAGCTTCTCTCCTCCGCCGCTCGCCACCAGTCCTTTGCTAACTCATGGGTCCAGCGAAACGTCGTCGCTTACCATCCTTCCACCAAAATCGAAGCCATTGCCGTCGGAAACGAGGTCTTCGTGGACACACACAACACGACGAAATTCCTCGTACCCGCCATGAAGAACATCCACGCAGCTCTCGTGAAAAACAACCTCGACTCCACCATTAAAATCTCCTCCCCAATCGCCCTCAGCGCTCTCCGGAACTCCTACCCTGCTTCGGCCGGGTCGTTCCGGCCAGAACTAGTCGAACCGGTTTTTAAGCCAATGCTGGATTTCCTCCGCGAAACCGGTTCGTTCCTCATGGTCAACGCCTACCCCTTCTTCGCTTACGAGTCAAATTCCGACGTCATTTCGCTGGACTACGCTCTGTTTAGGGAGAATCCGGGGGTTGTCGATGCCGGTAACGGGTTGAGGTACTTCAACCTCTTCGACGCACAAATAGACGCCGGTTTTCGCCGCCATGTCGGCTCTGAAATACGACGACATTAAGCTGGTCGTGACTGAAACAGGTTGGCCTTCGAAGGGAGACGAGAACGAGATCGGCGCGAGCGTGGAAAACGCAGCGGCGTACAACGGGAACCTCGTCCGTCGGATCCTGACCGGAGGTGGGACCCCACTGAGGCGGAAGGAGGATCTGACCGTCTATCTCTTCGCGCTTTCAACGAGAACCAGAAAAACGGTCCCACATCGGAGAGGAACTACGGGCTGTTCTACCCCGACGAGAAGAAAGTCTACGACATTCCGTTCACCGTCGAGGGATTGAAGGACAACCACGACGACAGGTCGCCGGCTACCGGAGGGCGGCAAGGTCGGCCCCAGTGGAGGGAGGCAGCCCCGGCGGGAGCGTGTCGAAGAGCTTGACGGGGAACACGTGGTGCGTGGCGAACTCGCAGGTGGGGAAAGAAAAGCTACAGGCGGCTCTAGACTACGCCTGCGGTGAGGGGGGGGCGGACTGCCGTGCGATCCAGCCGGGTTCCACGTGTTACGATCCCAACACGGTGGAGGCCCACGCCTCTTTCGCTTTCAACAGTTATTATCAGAAGAACGGACGTCAGATGGGCTCCTGCTATTTTGGGGGAACGGCATACGTCGTCACCCAACTACCTAGTGCGTATTCTATCCCTCTCTCTTTGATTTAGGATTGTTCTGGATTGTTAGGATTGTTTGAATTGAATTTGAGATTAAATAGAATTTTTAAATTTAAATTAAATAAATTTTTAAAAATAATTATAAATTTTATTAACAGTTTAAAAAAATAAAAATTAAGATAAAAAATTTGAGTTAAACTTATTTATTAAACATAGACTTACGCTTTTTACTGCCCACGTTGAGCTTCTGTTTCGGAGCAAACGTGCGCCGATTGAGGTTTAAAAAAGAAAAAGAAAAAAAAAAAAAAACGAAAGGCGATAAGCTTGTCTATGTACCAGAGACCTCAGTGGTGCACGCCGGGTCAAGGAAAGGTCAAACATAGTCACGTGCTCGTGCAAGTGGGAGAGAATTAATTGCTGACGTGGCGAACAGTTTTGGATTGTGTTGTCCACTGTGGTTTTTATGACCGAAGATTAACATAATAGGTTACGTGAAATGTGTAAATATTTGGTACATGACAGCCTTGAATTTTGGCTTTTGAAACCTCGATAGTACCGAAGGGTAAGTGAGAGCAGAATTGGGCGTTGAAAAAAATAGGTAAAGTTTTTATTATTGCGTGGAGAAGAGTGGGAGTAGTCAAAAGATATCAACTTGTTTTGTGGTGTTAACTGTTTGTGGGTCCCTTTCTTTTTATATTTTTTTTAATAATATTGTTGTAAATTTGCTAAAAAGGTTTTGTTCTTCTGATTTCTCTGCAGGATTTGGGAAATGCGAGTTTCCCACTGGATACTGAAGAAGAAGAAAAAATGATACAAAGGATTTTGGTTTGATCGAAGATCAAAAGTGGTAGTAATAGCAGAATGGTTGGGAGGAGATTCTAGCTCTTTAAAATGTTGTTGTAGTTTTTGGCAATTGTATGGTTCAAAATCTTTTTTTTTTTTTGGGGCCTCTTGTTTCTGTATGTATTTGTTTGGGCGGTTTGGTTGGTTTCAGACGGTTTTTAACCTTAACCACGATGTTTGTAATTAAGTTGATTAATTTAATTTCACTTTCCTATCATTATCTTGCTAGTGAACAGCAAAAGGAAGCCACATTTTTCTCACTTTTGACTTTAGATCTCTACTTAGGGGTGAAATGAAATTGATGGCTTTGTTTTTATCCTTTTTGATTAACAGTGGGCTCATTAATAAGGCCACGTGGGGAAACTTTGGATGTATTCTTGTAAGAGTATTTATTGAGAGATCATCTATTAGAACGACATCAGAAAAGGTGGAAATGGATTTCACCTGCTTCTTTGAAGAGTTGAAGATACAATTCTTGTTTTTTAACCTATTGGTGAATTGAGTAGATACAAAACAAAAAAGTCATGGCAAGAGACCAACATTATTTAAGAATCAGTGTTCGCATTGTTAAATATTCTTGAACATGGGCAGTGGTCAGAACATCAACTTTGATCTCCATTAATTTTTTTCCCAGAGTATGAATTAATGTTCGTTCTATGTTCTATGGTACGACTAGGAGTTCTGTTTTGAACCGTCTGAATTGTTTTAGATTATATCACATTCAAGTAATTCGAACCAGATCTAATTATCTAAAACATACGTTAGGTATAACTTCATTGATTAAAGACCTCCAAGCAATTATTAGATTAGTGCTTAAATCATGAAAGGTAAAATGGTATATCCTTCTCAAAGGATAAGAACCATTAGATTTTCAGCTTTTTTGCCTCGTCATCTCATTTTAACTCAAACTGTACTTTTTTTTGTCTTTTTTTCCAAAAAATTTGTCTTTTTCTCAAAAAGTTTTTTGTCTTTTCTGAAAATTCAAAAAAATTTACTATTACAACTAAGGGAAAGTTTGGTGGAGTAGTTTGAGTTGAGATTTTTAAGTTAGAATAGTAAATTTTTTTGAATTTTCAGAAAAGAAAAAAACTTTTGGAAAAAGATAAACTTTTAGGAAAAAGACAAAAAAAGTTTAAATTGAGTTGAGTTGAGTTGGTTTACCAAAGAGGGCTTAAAATATTTCAACTCAGACTAACCAACAAAACAGACCCTTTAAGACGAACTGGTGATTGAACCCAAAAAAAAAAAAAAAAAAAAAAGAAAGACCAGCTGGTGCTTAAAAAGTGTCATTGGATTCTGAAAGTTGTTGACGCTTTTATGTTTGGATAATGAAGTGAGAATATCCATTTCCAATCCAGCAAAAGGCATGTGGGAAGTGCATAGTGAAACTGGTCTTTTCCAGTTTTTCAACTGAAAAAAAAAAAAAAAAAAAAAAAACTATACAGGCAAAGCATGCCTTTGGTAGTCGCTGCTAGATGGCAACAATTTTGCAAGATAACATCACTCCAAAAGTGCCCATAAAAATTATCAATTCGTTTTTCCTCAATTGAAAGTGGGGCTACAGTTAGACGCCCAAAAAGTGAGTCTTTTAAAAAAAATAAACTGACATATATTGTCGATCCCATGTGCATAAGGGACCACCACTCAAAGTACATCCATTTAAAAAAAGAGGTAATTTTAGAAAGCGACGTACTTGTAACCTGGAAATTAGTGGTAATTTGTAGGTTAGCCACTTCGCTACGACTGTCCGACGCCAACATGTGGCTAGGTACATTCACCGAAAAGAAAAAAAATTAAAAAAATCTTAAGAGGTTCTTTGTTCACGTTCCTCAACTTCAGAAAATAACCAAAACCTTTTAATGCTGAATTCGTGGTTTGTTGTCTTTCACCTAACCTTCACTCTAAAGTCTAAACCATCTTTAGAAAACAGCACGTGAAAAATAATACTTTGTTATCAATCTTAACAGAAGGAAAGAACATTTAACCCTTGATGACTTGTATTTTAGTTTCATTATGTGTCATATGACTTTATTATTTTTTATTTATTTATTTTTTTTTAAATGATGCATTTCATTCTTCTTAATTTTAAGGTTGTCTGGTTATTTTTCCAAGAGAGAGAGAGAACATCTCTCACATTAAAAAATGGTGTCATGGTGGCTTACCACCTCATATGTTGGTTCCTAACACACTCTCTCTCTCTCTGTTTCTCTGTGAAGCGTAATGGGGTTGAGATGCAGAGTAGATTCTCCTTGCCTCCTCTTATGGTCCTTCCTTGAACTGTGTAGTCACGTGATGTATGTATAATTGCTTCTTCCATATTTTCATATATATATATATATATATATATTTTACGATATGGTTTTGCATTGTCCATATCAATAAGTTCAAACTAACAAGAATATTCGTGTCCATAGATCCACTTGGTGACGTGTTTGATTTACAGAAACAATATGTATATATAAACATTGCAATAATTCATGCTTACTAACTAGTCATTATTATTATTAGGATTCTAAATTGAATACTATAATTTAAAATATATCTATTTTTTCTTTTATTTATATGAGTGTCTAAATTGATATTTATAGAGATTATTTTACTATTTTATAAAGAATTGAGAATAAATAAATAAAGAATATATAAAAAATGAAAGAAAAAAATCTCTAAAACATTTCAGATTAAGCAAATTTTTTATAAAAGGAAAAAAAATAAAAAACATTCATTATGATAATAATTGGTCATTAAGATAAATTCACAAAGAATATATTAAAAAATGATATTGTAAAAAAAAATATTAAACGCTTTAAAATCTAAAAAAGACATCATAATGATGTACTAATTATTATAAAGTAAGAATATCATAATGATATAGTAATCGTAAGGAAAAAAATATAACACATTTAAAAAAGTATTATAATGATCTAGTAACGATCATAAAGAAATAAACAATTTCATGTCATATTTAAACTTTAAAAACTATCTATTAAAACAATATCACATAGATTACATAAACTGATAAGAAAAGTTTTTTTCCCCCTTTATTTTTAAAATTTTTGGTGTGGTTTTGTTGTTGTTGATGCCAAAAATCTTTGACACAACACCAGATGGGACCAGTTGACGTGATCAGTCTCGCGCCGTCGTGTTCTACCTAGTCACCTGTAAAAGAGAAGCAGCTCGAAGTAAAGAGAACATCAGTGGGCTGTCTGCTAAGGGACTCCACTGCTTAAGTTAGTAAGAGGCATTTGATGAGCAAGCGAAGAAGCAAGAGTTTTGGCAAGGAGAATTAGTCCACACTTGAATGAGTGAGATATTCCTCTATTTATAGGCATTTTCCAAGGGTTTGGGTTCTTGGGTGACCCTGATGGTTTGTCTTCCGAGTGGTTCCAGTGGGTAGGCATGCTCCAAGCGTATGGATGCTTGACCTATACTTGACGGATGCCACGTGCCCTAACATTCGGGTGATGGGGGAACACAAGTATAGGTGTTAGTACTGGCGCAGGCGACAAGTACTGTGTCAGTTTGGTCAAGTGGTGGAGGTTTTCACCGGAGTCGGAAGAAGGACACGTATAGCGACAGGTACTGGAAGTCAGGTGTCAAGTGGTACAGAACAGTGAGTGTAGCGTGCCCTATCACAGTACGATTGTCAGTTGGTATGAGATGGCATGGTAAGGGTAGCATGGGCCAACCATTCCAAATGGGGCTCGATCGTGGTCAGGGAAGTGTTACCCGAGTCAGTACCTTGAATCCCAACGGTGGTCTGCTTAAGGTTCCTAAAGGAGAGCTAATTTAGGGATCAATAGCCCAACGAAGGTGATGGTAGGTTAACCCGGTGACCCGAGAAAGGATTGCAACTAACCTAACTTATCTGGTTTGGTTAGATCTCTTCAAGTGGTCGAATTTTCTCCACTGAATAGGTAAATGAGCATATTGGTTCTTGACCACCTTGTTCCCCTATGGAAAGGTGGTTTCCAGCATCGGAAACATTACACCATCAACAGTCGTTATAGTCCAGTCTATGAATTTTTGACGCAATGATTACACGGATTTTGGGACCAGATTTTTTTTCTTTTTTTGGGTCAAACTTCATAGTAGTCCAGTCAATTGCATGATCCAAAAGGGTAGCTAAACTTACGCTCATTTCAGATCTACACCTTACCTCTTAAGCCCATAACCTACTGCATTATTACGAGTGTCAATAGACTAATTTCAAGAAGATTCCAGCTCGTTGGTGATCGTTTTACCCGTGAGTTATATATTTCCTTGCTTTATGTGTTTATCAGAAGAAGCAGGAAAAAGAAAAAAAAAACCCCAGCTTGGGAAGGTCTAAATCTTATGGCCTATATTTTTTTGCTAAAAAATTTATTGACAACACTCACTCCATGTACCATTTCATGAAGTTTTGTCTACTTACTAAGACAACGTTTAAGATGGAAAGTGATGATAATGATCACCAATTTTCCCATCTAATTATATACTATCAGTGCAACATTATCGCTCAAAAGTTAATTATATCATTGGTGATTGGACATGAATTCATAGAATCAGTTACAAGCTAGTGGTGGTGATCAAGACAATTTATTGTGTCAAAAGACTTGGTCATGCAACAATTCACAAGTACAAGATTTGTTAGTTTTTAGGCCCGCAAACAATGCGATACAATCCCAAAGAGCCTTTTCCCTCGCAACCATCCAACTTATCTCATTATCCAACAACCACTCTCCTTTTTCCGGAAAAATCCCCCATTTTCCACCCGAACATACCTCTCCCAATTTCCATCATAATTCCTAACATCAAAACCACAAATGCCATAGTTGTAGGTATAGCTTAACGACAATTCTACACCTAACTCAACCATAAGGTGTAGAATTTGAATTCCTTCACCTGCAAGTCAAAAAAAAAAAAAAAAAAAAGCAAAAATGCCTAGCAAGCTAAGGAAGGCAATCGGGGCGGTGAAGGACCAAACCAGCATTAGCCTCGCCAAGGTCTCCGCGCCAGCACCGTCAACATCGAAATTCCGATCCTTAAAGCCACTTCTCATGACGAAGTCCCCATCGACAACCGCTACATCAACGAAATCCTCCAAGCCATCGGCACCAACAAAGTCTACACCGCCTTATGCGCGCAAGTGATCGGCAAAAGAGTCAACAAAACTCGAAACTGGATCGTTGCCCTCAAATCCCTCATGCTCGTCCTCAGAATCTTCCAACATGGAGATCCTAATTTCCCTAGAGAAGTCCTTCACGCTATGAAAACGGGCTCGAGAATTCTCAACCTCTCCAACTTCCGCGATGACTCGAACTCAAGCCCTTGGGACTTCACCGCCTTCGTCAGGACCTTCGCACTTTATCTCGATGAACGTCTCGACTGCTTGCTCTCCGGGAAGTTGCACCGCCTTCGCCGGTGCAACTACCAGGAAATTGATCATAACAGCACCGACTACGCAACTCACCGGAGATCGCACAGCGCCGAACCCGTCCGTGACATGAAACCGGCAACGCTGATCGATCGAATATCTTTCTGGCAGAAGCTTCTCGACCGGGCTATCGCTACAAAGCCGACCGGCGAGGCCAAGACGAATCGCCTAATTCAGACTTCTCTCCATGCCATCGTCCAAGAGAGTTTTGATCTCTACCGAGATATCTCCGACGGATTAGCCCTTCTTCTGGACAGTTTCTTTCACTTGCAGTATCAATCTTGCGTCAATGCGTTCCAAGCCTGCGTTAGAGCGTCGAAGCAGTTCGAGGAGCTTTCGGAGTTTTATGGCTTGTGTAAGAGCATTGGTGTCGGAAGGACGTCGGAGTATCCGAGCGTTCAGAAAATCTCCGACGAGCTCATCGAGGCGCTACAAGAGTTCCTCAAGGATCAAGCCTCGTTCCCTTCTCATCGGTCGCCGCCTCCTTCGGCGCAAACTTTTCTTCTTGCCTCCGTGCCGATGCCCTTTGTCGCCGATCAAGCCTCGTCGTCGTCGGATCGTTTTGAGGCTAGTTATTACAACGATCAATCCGAAACGTCGGGAATGAATTCGCTTTGCACGTCCCCGGGTACGGAGGACTTTGTTGACGCCATGAATGGTGATGAGGAAGACGATGACGACAACGACAACGACAATGCTGAATCAAAGCAGAAATCGATATCAAGGTCTAATCGGGGATCTAATTACGGGTTGGATTTCCTTTCTTTTGATTATTGGCCGTCAACATCATCAACCGAGAAACATGATCAAGAAAAAGAAGAGAATTCGACAAAAGGTAATTGGGAGATTGTTCTGTTTAATAGTGCTGTAAACGAATCAACAGCACAAGCAACGTCAAACTCTGAATCTAACGGTTCAGAAACCTGCACATTAGCAAATCTGTTTGATCAACACCAATACAACAATCCGTTTCTACAAGAGGGACACGATTTCTTTACACTAACTTCTCCATTTCCGAGCACAACGGGACTAAATGGGACGACGGTGGCTCCGACATTTCGCGCAACGGTTGCAGGCACCAACACCGTGGCGCCGACTTTCTGCGCAAGTAATCCTTCTAGTGATAAGAAGAGGTTGTCATCTTGTGATACGAACTACGATCCTTTTGAATCGTTCCCTAAAGAGAAAGGAGTGATGTTGAGCAAAGCGAAAGCTTTGTTCGTGAACAACAGATGTGGTTGGAGCAGCAGAAGAAGATCATTGCCAAGCGCATCATGAGTTGATTGGCCATTGATACTTGTGTAGTTGAGTTACAGTTCTGTTTTGTATACAACATTTGCTTTAATAGCGACATAAAAAGAAAAGGTTTTAATGTCGTACGTGTGCATGGTTGTCATGCAAAAGGAAAAAGGAGAAGAAAGTTCGTCCATTAGCCTAACTCCGACCATATCAAGTTCGTAGCAGTGGCGACACTTAAAAAAAAAAAAAAAAAGTTAGATTTTAAATGGAATTGTCGACTTTTTGATTGGATTTTTCTAGTTCAAATTAAGAAGAATAAGAAAATGAATAAATAGTATTTATATAGTAAATAATTAAAGTACGTAAATAGTAGATTTTAAACCCATTTTTGGAGTAAATAGATAATTTACTTCAAAAATTTTAAAATCATGTTCTTATTTTATTTAATTTTTATAAAAATGTATCTACTTCATGGTTGAAAGCATAACCTAGCGATAATATTACACCTGACTTCACCTAAACATGCAAAGCTCAAATCTCCCGTCTCCAAGTTTAAAATATATATATATATATATATATATATGCAATTCAATTTATGAAGAAGGGCTTAAGCCGAGTTCTTTGCTTGTTGGGTTCCAAATGAATCCACATAGTTTCTCTTCTGGACGGGCCTTGGTTTGAACATACATCTAAAAGGGCCTTAGACTACCCAAGAAAAACAAACACTCGGGCTAATGTTTTGGATCTCCATAATATGACTTTAGGTGGTATAATGGCAGAGGAAGTGCTGTCTTGTACCAAATTCTGTATGCCTAATTATGTGATATCTTTTGGTTTAGAAAGCAGAAAATAGTAATGAATAGATTACTCCAAAAAACTTTGCGGAATAGAAGTGTCACATCTGTGTATCTAATTCATTTCGTAGAATAAACAACTACATGAAGCATTGTACAGTTAACTTTTGTATGTCCAATTTTGTAATGGGAGCCTCCGATACAGGGGAAGTATCAATGGCAATTATAGAACTCTAGCTTTGGTTGCCAAGAAGCTCGTACTTAGGTCGCGGTTTTGATGAAAGTTTTTGGTTTACAGATATAATTAAAGAGATGAAGTTCGATCTAACCTCCTTAAAAAAAAAAAAAAAAAAGTTTCCTTGTAGGACCTTTTCATCTGCCGCGGAACTATAAGATTAAGGATAATTAGACTACAATTATGATGTCTACATTTTTTTCACTAAGCTGTTCTTTTTTTCTCCACTGTACAACTTTAACTTCATGCTTCCACCTGCAAGGGTTATTATTGTAAAGCTTATTTCAAGCCAAAAAAATATTGTTAAGGTACAAAAGGAGGAGATATTTGTACTTTGTTTTGAATAAACCGTTCATTCCAAAGAGAGAGAGAAAAAAAAAAAAGAAAGAAAATGCCCGAAAAAGGACAGAAGAAACAAAAGCAGGAACGGAATAGAGTAATTCTGCTAGAGGGAGGGAATAGAATAAAGAATAATAACACAGTTATATATTTCTAAGGCGGGTAACTTTTGGCGGGAAGGAAAAAAGAAAAAAGAAAAAAGAAAAAAAGAAGAAGATAACAACCAAACAAGCAACAAAACCGTACCGTATAAGAGAAAGAAAGAGAGGGGTGCATGGATTGGGAGGTGAGGACTGAGGACAGAGAGGGTAAAAGGCTTTACAGCTTGGGGAGATGAGTAAGCAGTCGCTTTAAAGGGATTTTATGCATCACGGGAAATACGACAGATAAAGTAACCAGCTTTAGGCAGTATCTGATGCAATCTCGTTGGCATTGGGACTTAATGGTAGGGTATGCCCAGCCCTACAAAAGAATGGTCATGTGAACTTGTGCCCTCTGTATATATATTATCCAATCTAAAGAAATACATACCATATCTATACATATATTTATGTAATGTGTCATATATTATTATCTATAAAAAAGAAACATGTATTTATGTAATGTGTCGAATATTATTATCTTAAAAAAAGAAAGAAAAAGAAAAAACACACATTTGGTTTTGTTTTGGCGGTATCTATTCTTTCCCATGTGAGGTCTCTGTATGTATACTTCTACTTGGGACCCACACTTCCCAGTTTCCTAGTCCCCCACCTTCCCTACATTTGCGCCGAGCTCCCCTCTCTTCCCTCTTGTCTCTTTCCTTCTTCCTCTTTTCCAGATCCTCAAAAATCTCCAATACGGACCCACTTCACATTTACTAAAGAGCTGTCTACCAAATTTACTCTCTTGTAGCCCTGGATTTTAACGGTGGGTGTATTTCAGCCAGATTGTAGTTGCACAGTGATAGAACAATATTAATCGTATGTAAACCATAAAGTTTACGTCAATTAACATTGTAAAGATCCATAGAATGTCACAAAAAAAAAAAAAAAAAAAAAGGAAACACACATACACACACGGAACTTTCAGGTCTTATTGTGGTTAGCAGAGGACAAGCAGTCCAATCTAATACATAATAATGCAATATAATAGTAAAAAGACAAGCAGGCAAGCTAGACTGGAGTAGTTTGGTGATAATGATGAATGCTGAGCAAGCATGAGAGAAGGGACCCACTCCAACCATCACCAAATCTTATGAAAGGGCCAACTTCGCATTTTTATACAAAAACAAAAGAGCTTCATCATTGCCATTGATTTCCCATTACTGCTCAAAAAGAGAGACCCTCCCAAAGCTATTTTTCTTTCCCTTTTTTTTTTAAAATTAAAATATAAATATAAATAACTAGCTAGCTCCTAAAGGTTTGGACTCCAATGGCGTAAGTTATTGGAATCTAGAGCAAAACATATTAATTTCTTCTTGGGGGCCTCCATTTACCCATTTGCAACATGGAACCAACCAAACCAGACAGACTAGGAGTCTAATAATAATTAACTTCCAAATCAACTGATAAAACTGCTTAAATTGCACACAAGTAATAATAGCTGCATTCCTTTTCTCTCTCTCTTTTTTTTTTTTTTTTTTTTTCCTTCTGACGAAATAAAACAGCGTCCATTACAAATATTGGGATGAAAAACACAGAGAACTGAAAAGACACTCTTGGATGTACATAGACAAACATACATAAATTGGTGAATAATAAACAATTACAATCATATCATAAGCCAGCTCCCTCAAACTTCATAGGGAATGAACTAATCAGATTACAAAAAATTAAAATAATAATAATAATAAAGGCAAATCGAGGATACTCCCTAAAAACCGCATCCATGCTGCTTTTCTTTTTTCTGTCAATATTATATTAGGATAATTTTTTTTTATATAGAAGAAAAGGTAATATGTAATATTAAAAGGTAAAAATTAAAAAAAAATAAAAGAAAAAGGTTGGGGTATACGATGTGTGTGCCTGTAGCTTGTCCACGCAAGTACTTTCTCATTCTTCGACGGTTAGAAAAATCCAATCGAACTCCTGTTAGCACAGAAACGAAAAAGATTCCTATTAGAAAAAGTTATTATTATTATTATTATTATTATTATCATTATTATAATAAATATTTTTTCAGTATGAACAAAACATGTAATTAAAGTCAATGGTCAAGCCCACAATCCCAGTTCAACAGAGTTCACAAGTCAACAGTCAGAAGCTTGGACGTCTAATTCACGGCCAAACTTTCCTAAAGTCGGTCATCCGTTAATTTGGCGAAGTTAAGGACCCGTTTGGTTTACAGGCTTACAACATAAGTTTTTAGGTTTATTTTAATCTTCTTTTAAAAAAATAATAAAAATAATAATTAATTTTAAAAAAACCAATTTCATCTAAAAAATTTCACGTTACTTCCACGTTCTAAACGCTTGGTAAGAGAAATCCACCTTCACTGAAGTACTTATATTGTAAAAAATGCCTAGAGAGCTTATTACTCGCCACGTCATCACGAAATATACTTGGGTCCCACTAGCGCTGGGCTTACCAGTATTTTTAGGATTAAAAGAAATATCGGTAAAATGGGAAGGGCAGCACTGCCTTTTTACCCCTACAGTCGATAAGTTAGATTCCCAGGCGGCATGTTTAGCAAATGTACTGCCAGTTGGCCCAATCCCATTGGTTTACAATAACCGAGTGGGAGCAGTCAAAGTCGTAAAGACCACGAGTCAATTGTCCCCATAAACTAAAATTCCGATTTAACCCCTGAAAAAACTGAACTCACCTGGGTTTGGCGGGTAGGGTTAGTTTCTTCTCCGGTTATTCCCTCCAAGTCCGGCTGAAGATGGTCTTAAGCCTGTTGCCGGCGAGTCTCTGCAACGCTTTCCGTGCTCCGGCGACCTCCATCTCCGACAGCCTCTGCAAATGCGTGGAAACTCCGGCAGCCAAGAGCCGCTTCCGACACCCTTGGCTCCCTCCGCCGATTATCGCAGCCACAACCATCACCGGAAACGTCTTCGCCACCGCTTCGTTCCTCGGATCCAGCATCTGCACGAGCTTCATCACGCTCTTCTCGTCTCTTGCCAACTCCTTCCGGTTCGATCGGACCGTTAACATCGAGACCAGCGCCTGTGCCGCCGACTCTGTAGCCCCACCGGCTTCGGCGACTCCATGAGCTTAACAAGCGAGCCCATACAACTTCCGATGGCTCGCTTGTTCCCATCGCTGATCGATAAATAACCGACCAACGACGCCGATAGTTGCTGCTGAATTAGGTTACCGCGCTTGATGAGCTCGCCGAGTTGGATGATGAAAATGGTTGAAGATGAAAGAATCCTCGCCGTGTGATCTGAAGACGAGAGCGAGATGATCGACCGCAAAACGTGTTCGAGAGTGTCGGAGCTCGAAATGTCCTGCATCAAATGCATCAGTCTCTGCAAGCCTCGCTCTTGGATTATCAGAGCGCGAAAATACTCGCCGGAGGAGGCTAAGACCGCCACGCAGCTGGCCGCTTTCTCTTGGGCGGCGCTGATGCCGGAGACCAGCACCTGGAGGAGAACCGGCACGGCGCCTTCCTCACCGAGAGTCATCTTGATATCCTCGACATTAGCAACGTTCCTGATCGCGCCCACAGCGTGGGTCTGCGTCGCAGGAGATCCGGATCGGCACGCCTCGATCAGGACTGATACTCCGCCGTAGGCGGAAACCGCCCAAGCATTATCGGGATCGGCGGTGATGGCCTCCACCGCAATCGCCGCCTTCTCCTTCAGAACCGTCGAGCCTGTTTCCAGAATCCTCAGCAGAGGACCAAGACCTCCTTCCTCGAACACGCATTTCCTCGCTTCGTCGTTCGCCGCCGCCAGGGCGGAGATAGCAAACGCGGCTTGCTCTCGAACCGACGGATGATTGTGGTTGAAATCGAGGAGATAAATCAAATATGCTACGTTTCCTTCTCTAGCGACTAGACTAGCCGATTTCTCGTCGTCGGCGAAGAGCTGAAGCAGAGATTCCAGAGCCTTCTTCTTGAACTCAACGCCGCCGATTTGAAGCCTCGTGAAGAGGTCTCTGATGAAAAACCCTAAATCCTCTTTACCCGAGCCCGGACCGGGATGAGAGAGAACGATAGCGTTCGATTGGTGGAGGACGCCGGATCTGAGAAGCAAGTCCAGGTCGGCGAGCTGATTACAGAGGGAAGCGGAGGCCATGTCGAGGTCGCTCTGCATCAGGAGCTTCCCGCCGGAGAAGGAGGAGTCGGTGCATTGGTCGGAGAGGGCCTTGAGACGCTGGAGAGTGGAGAGGACGTTGGGGAGGAGGGTGTGGAGGAGAGGATTCTCCGCCCAGTGAGGAGAGTCTGAGATTTCGCAAATGGTAGAATGGAGAGAGGTGAGCTTGGCGTGGAGAACCTGCCACCGGCCGACGAAGGATCGGACTGCGAGGGAGGAGAGAAGGAGCGAGGAGAGGGTTTCGTTGATGAGGTTGAGCAGGATTTGGAGAGGCGCAACGGCGGCGGACGACGGCGGTTGCAAGTCGGCGGGATGCATTTGCAGCGGCGGTGGTGGGGAAGAGGAGGAGGAGAGGCTAGGACCGGTGTGGGGTTGGGTCAACCTCAGGCGTTGAATACATTAGAGTGAGAGAGAAAGAAGAAAGGGGTTTTGTTTGCTTGGATGGAAAGAAAAGGAAAATGGGAATTAAGAGACTTCTCTTGGGCCGGCCTGACACGAGTATGAAGTCTGAAGAGAAAAAGGTGAAGCTATCGAGGAGGGGGAGTGAGTGTGTTGTTGTGGGGAAGACCAAAGAATTGAGTGAGAAAAGGAAAAGGAAAAACAAAAACAAAACAAAACAAAAAGAAATAAGCTTGTGACAGTTGAAAGCAACCAGGCAGTATTCTAGACTTCCAGTTTTTATGAGACTTTATGGGCCTGTATTCTTTTTTAATTTCTAAATCCGAGTTTGGCACCAATTTACTCACTAATATCTTGACTTAAATTATAATTTTTCATCTTAATTTTTATTTTTTTCTGAAAATATTTTTTTCTTTTCTAGAAAATTTTCAACCCAAACTTAAAAATTTTAACTCAAACTTAAAATTTCAACTCAAACTCATTCACCAAACGGACCCTAAGGTCTCGTTTAAATTCAAACTGTACTTTTTCATGTCAGTTTTAATCTTTTTTTTGAAAAAATTTTTATCTTTTTTTGAAAAAATTTTTGTTTTTTTTGAAAAGTCAACAAAAATTTTCAACTTAAACTTAAAATTTTCAACTCAAACTCATTCACCAAACAGACGCTAATACTAATGAAAACAGTTCCCGCTTAGTCGACTATGACTTACAAGTTCTTTTTTATGGAGGTCAAATATATGTATTTATATATTGTTAAGAGTTTTGGAAGAGAATTACTAGTTGAAGGGTTTCAGATAAATGTGAAATTATTCTGATATTGACCTGAAAATGCAAATTTGTGTGTGTGTGTGTGTGTGTGTTTTTTTTTTTTTTTTTTTTAATTAAAGTGGAAAAAAATGCGGAGATCTTGAACGTTACAAATTGTGTGCCACATTCTTAGCACAAAGCTTCTAAAACTTTCGTGATTAGTTGAAATTGGAAATACCAATAAAAATTATTTAAGATGTACATAGAATGCCATCAATTTCTAGCAAAAGAGAATTATGCCATTGAAGAGACCCCAAAAAAATAAATAAATAAATAAATAAATCCATGTTCTACAATTTCAGGATTATTTATTATCTATTTGTTTTCGACTTGAAGGATAATTAACTAGTAATTCATATGATGAGCCGGTGAAAATTTTTATGCAACCTCTTGAACATTTATGATTTTAAATATAAGAAACCAAAAAATATATGTGTGTGTACGACAAGTAGGTGGAAATTGGAATGAGTAAACAGAAGGTAATTTAAATACAACGCGTTTAATTAAGACTGGTAAAATTTCACACATGATTGTAATGTAAGTTGTAGAGCTCAATCTCCTATTTTCAAATTAAAAAACGATAAAACAAATTGCAAAAATCTTATTGGTTGAGTTTTATATGTTTTGTGCACCAATCTTCTCTTCTTTTATTTATTTATTTATTTTCCTTAGACTAGATAACACATACTTTTCCACTAATCTGCCCACATTAATTTTCGGCTAAAAAAGCATCGGGTACTGCCCCTGTACCCAATGCGCAGAAGAAAAATAAACTAAAATATAAATATAAATAAGACAAAGAATTTATGTAATTTGACAAAATTGTTTATGTTTATAGGAGAGGGAGAATAAATTTACTAACACTTTCAGAACTACTCATTCATCAAATACTCTGAACCTCTTTCTGCCCAAAACTCCTTACACCCTTTGTCTATCTCTCTTCTTACTTTATCTCAAAGAGAGGCACGTATTCTCTTTGTTTTTCTAACCACATACACACTTACTCTCAACATGACATACATATTTATAGGCTCTCAATGGGACACAATATTATGTACGTTACATTAAGAGTGAGTGTGTGTGTGGTAAGAAAAATAGAGAAAGTTTATACCTCTTTTTGAAAGAAAGTGATAAGAGAGATAGGCGAAGGGTGTAAAAGGTTTTGGGTAGAGAGAGATTGAGAGTATTTGATGAGTGTATAATTGTGAAAGTGTTAGTAAATTGATTCTCCCTCTCCCGTAGACATAGGCAATTTTGTCAAACTACGTCAATTCTTTATTTTCTCTATATTTGTGTTTTAGCTTATTTTTCTATTGTGTATTGGGTATAGGGATAATTACATAAAAGATTCATATTTAGAGTCCCGTTTTGAAATATGTTCATTTTTCAACAATATTATGTACATGTCTATTTTTTAAGAAATAAATGTCTGTAATACCTATTTTGTTCTTTTACTATAATTAACGTCATTTTATTTTTATACAAATTCTTTTATTTTCCTTTTTTTTGTTTTTTTCTTTTAATGATGGGTATTTTTTGTTAATAAATGTGAATTACCTTTAACAAACCAAAATTAGTTATAAACATCAAATTAATTATAATAAATATAAAATATTTACTATAAAGATGATAGTTCATACTAAATAACAAACAAAACACAAAATATTAATGATAAAAGTTAATGAGTATTCATACTTTTCAAATAAAAAACCAATGAATTCTTTATGAAAAAACCTATTTGTTTATGTAATCCACTATAAATTAAATGGTTGTTATTTATGTCTTAATCAAATAAATTGAAGAATAACACAATAAATGTAATCAAACTCTTTATGAAAAAAATACTATTATTCATATAAATTAGTAGAAATAAAATCAAACATATCTTTATAATAAAGACAGATTCATTATATAAAATATTTTTTTGAGATTTTTTTTCTTTATGATAAAGACAAATTTATGTCTTTATGATTTTTTTTCTTTATTTAA
Source organism: Ficus microcarpa (assembly GCA_025413485.1). NCBI lineage: Eukaryota > Viridiplantae > Streptophyta > Magnoliopsida > Rosales > Moraceae > Ficus > Ficus microcarpa. The sequence goes on along the minus strand of CM046379.1, from coordinate 26,163,065 downwards.
AATTTTCTCATTAATATGAAATCTAATTTTGAGAAAATATTCTCTTTTTTAGTTCATTATAAATATTTACACCTTTTTTACAATAAATTAAAAAAAATTCAAAATATTCTTTTCCATAAATTCTTTTGCAATTTTATTAATCAACTCTAGCCCTATTTGTCCGTTTGGTGAGAGTTGAGTTTGAGATGAGATGAAATTTTTAAGTTTGAGTTGAATTGACTTTTTTAAAAAGTAGTTATAAACTTTGTTGACTTTTCAGAAAAAGACAAAATTTGAGATTAAAAATTTGAGTTGAGTTTGAGTAAAGTTGATTCACCAAACATAGCAGATTCCTTTTTTTTTTTTTTTTTCATGATTTCTTTATTTGTTAATTCTCCATTTTTTATGAAGGGTATAATTGTTTTTATAATTATTTTTTTAGACATTTATGTAAATTAAAAAAATGGATATATTTCAGATTAATACCTCTAATTTGGACATTCACGTAAACAATCCTATTTAAAACAAGAAAGAAAAAAAAGAAAAGAAAAGAAAAGAAAAGAAAACGAAAAACAAAAGAATATGAAATTGGACCAAAAAAAGAGGTAATTTATCGAGACAATCGGGCTTTGGGCCAATCGGGCGTGGTAATCAAAGCGGTTAGAACGAGAAATTAGATAGCGTTTTACCCTTTATTTGGTTTTGTCGACCTACTAACCAAACAATTTAAGGGAGGTAATTCAACAGTTTTCTTTCCCTTTACCTGGTTTTTTGGGCCTAGTAACTGGTCAGTTGAAAACAGGTAATAATACGGCTTTCAATTCAAATACAATGACAATAATAAACTAAATTTAATACTGGGAGAGGAAAAAAAAACAAGAATTCAAGTTTTCCAAACCTACCAAGTGATCAACTTAGAATTTAGAAATCCAACATAGGTTAATAATCTAAACAACCTACAACCCAACAAGCATCATGACAAAGGTATATTTTTATTATTAATATTTTGATTTGGAGTGATGTGATTTAAACCCTATATTTCGTGGTGAAATCAGATGTAATAAATTTATAGTTATGTTAGGTATGTAATCACAATCAATGTCGATTTTGGTGTAACTAACTGTGGTGAAATCAAATGTAAATTTATAGTTATTTTTTGGTTTCTTTTTTTTTTTTTTTTTAAATTTAAAAATAATGGCAACATGGGTGGTATTTAAGTAACAAATTAATCTGTGTTCGATTCACAACACTATTTGTGGTTGTTTATGAGAAATCCTTGCCTATTGCAGTTTAATAATATGGCTGACAGCAACACGGTGATATCCTTCAACAATCCTTGTGTTGTTCCAACAATATAGACATGGAATTTATTTCCTTAGAACCAAGTGATTTTCTACTAGAGTTGCAGGATATAACATTAATAACTATTGGAATATAAAACTGCTATCGATCCACATTTTGATAGCTTAAACTTCTAAAAAATTGGTAATTAATAATGTTAATATTTAAAATGTCTCCTCTCTTTTTCATGACATAAACCAAATGCATATATCTAACACTTCAGGTTTCAGTTGGTTGCTTAACATATAGAGCGAGATCTCTTAATGACGTTGATATAGATATATAATTATAAGTTACTTTTGTATTAGCTTCGGTTATGTTACAGTTTTCAGCCTTAACTCATGGTCTCGAATATTCAAAGACTTCATTTGAAAGACATTGTTATAAAAATTAAAAAAAAAAAAAAAAAAAAACATGTGGTCGCATTTATTTTGTTGAATACTCAGAATGCAAAAATCAATCCACATCTTATCTTAGTTTATAACGAGTTGAATACCCGTGCTATGTATAGGAATACATGAGAAAAAATAAAAGGAAATAATTGAATATTATATAATAAAAGTAGTTAGTTAGGATAAATAATATAATTATGGCAAGTACATTTTTTTAATATTAGTTATTATCATATTATAATATTTACATTCAAGTTTGTATCAAAATGTTGGATTTATATATACGGACAAACATATATAGATATATGTTTATAAATAAAGTTGTTGCAAAAAAAGCATCTTCCGCTGAAAATGTCATCAAGCTTGTTTTGCTTTTTTCCCTTTTTCCTCTGATCTGTCATGAAAAAAAGATTAATTATTTTATATTTATAAATCAAATTGAAATTAGTATAATTATATCATATGTAATTATATATAAAAGATAATTATACCTGGATTCTTTTCGTTTTTTGGATGGCTCAATAGAAGATGTTTGAATTTCAGTTGAAGGAGGATACTGTTGAGGGCTGAAATAATGATGACTATAATTATATAATTGTTTGTAATTTATTTATATATATTTGTAGTAAAAAAATAAAAAAATTTTGAAACAAATTATGAATAGTAATGTACCTTGATTGAATGTCTTATGTTGCAGGTTCCCTTATGAAAAGTTGTTTTTTCGGACTTTTTTTTGTTTCTGGCAACGGGGTTTTTGGATCTAAAGATGTTAATGGTGGAGGGATATCTTTTGGAGATTCGGTTGGTGGTGCAAGCAATAACATTTGTGATTCATCGTCATCAAAAGTTTTTAGAACTGTTGCATCAACAAATGCACTTCTTGGATGAAATTGAATTGAAAATATTTTTAAGATGCCTTTTAGTTGATCGAGAAGAGGCGAAATGATATTTGGATCAGTATATCCATATTAAATTATTAATATGAAGCAAGGTTTATTTACCAGTGATTGTACTGTTTTTCTAACCATGACAACATTCATGCTCCCAGTGCTGTCCTCGATTCGAGTATTAATTTTGTACATATTATAAAAAATTGAAATTTAGTAAATTTTTTATTGTTTAAAAGTTATTTATTAATTTTTTATAATAAATGCGAAAAATATTACCAACTGATTGGTATTGTTGTTAAATATGCAAGAGTGTCGCACCACCATGAAGTCCCTGACTGTTTAACATGTCGATAGCAGCGTGGACATGCATTGTAAAACCAACCTTGTCGTGCATCAATTTCAGTGATCATTGTCTTTGTCGTGAATTTTTGATTCTGTTATTTGAATAGGAAAAAATTTATTAAATTATATATTATAATTAGAAACTAATAAATAAATATTTACCTGATTTTGATACGGATTCAAGGCTCGAAGTTCTGTCACCATTAGTCTATTAATTGTTTTTTGTTCTTATAATATTATTGGTTTCTGTGTCGATGGAGCAATAAAGTCTATTTCTTGAATAGAATGACTAAACCTATAAGTAGATAAGATATTAAATAATGTTAATTTTTTTAGAGAATTGTAAAATGTATATATAAGTGTAATATTTTTGTAATAAATATTTATAATACCTTTTGTTGATTTTTTTTTGATTCAGCGATATCTGGCTCAAAATAAAATGATGTTCCAGAAGTACTTGCTACGTAAAGTCCACCTGTATATTTACAATTATTAAAATTAATTGTTTGAAATGTTTTGTTATTGTTTGAGATAAATTTGTATTTATTAATATATATTACATTTAGACTTGCCAAGATACTGTTTAGTTGCCATGACTGTAAAGGCGACTATAACTGGTTTGGACATTTTCTGAACTGTATTTTCATCAAAATTCTCACCGACTTCTCCCCAAAGAGTTATGTTCAGCTATTCTTCTCTGCAAAATATAATAAATTTAAATAAATCAATTGTTAAGAAATAAATTTTAATTAAATGAAAATACATTTGTGATAATATATAATTTATAATTACCTGATATTTTGAATTGTCAGATTTCGCCTTTTAACTAATTTATTGACCACATTTGATTCTTCAATACCTTTTACAGATATCAGACGACCAGTAACATCTGGTACAAAATTATAAATAGAAAATTATTAAATATTCATATTAATATTATATATTAATATTTTTTTATTAATAAAAATTAAATGTTATATATTATTTATCTGAAAGAAGGTCATTGATATCAACTCTTGATATTAGTTGGTCATATTCCATAAAATTAAATTTGTACTGAGGTATTTCTGGAATATTTTCTTCGACTTCCTTGAAAATTGTGGATTATGCAAATTGTAACATTGCTTTATGTAGAACAATTTTATATCTTTGTTTATTGTTTATAACAAAGAAGTTGCTAATTTTATATATATTGCCTATTTGTATTTTGTCTATTATGAAATCAGCATCATTTGTACGAACAAATCCATGTATTGCTTCATCCTGAAAAAAAAATATTAATTTAATAAGATTTATATGTATAATAATACTATGAAGTTTTTATTATTAATGGATATAATTTAATAAAAAAGAAATTTAAGTACCTGTTCATCTACTAATAAACAATCGACACTTATTAGACGTCCTGTATTGTAATCTGTGTTTCTCCATAAGTGACAAACTCAAGCACGGATGGCGTCATATGTTTCGTCCACTTTTAGTATTCGTAGTGAACTGAATATTTTCTATAAATAATAAAAAGAGATAAATATTTGGTTATGAAGTTTTGAATTGAATTTAATGAATAAAAATTATATTAAATATTTGATAATATAATTGTTGGGAAAAAATTAATATATATTAAAGATTTATTTTATTTAATTGATTATTAATTTTCATTAATCTTATGTAATATTTCTTTGCAAACAATATTTTTAATATGATTTGAATATTTGCTAATTAAATCATGCATTAAAATTTGTAAACCTTTTGGTGATGTTACTCTTGATAATAATTGTCCATGACTAAAAATTTTCTCTTCTAAATAAAGTCCAACTTTATTTAATGATTGACCTTGGCTTTTATTTATTGTCATAACATAACATATTTTTAAAAGGAATTGTCGTCTTTTTAATATAAAAGGGTAATTAGATTCATTTACTGTCATTTCTATTCTTGGTATATAAACTTTTTCATTTGTATCATTAGAATTACTAATACGGCCTTCAATAATTCTATTTGTTAATTGTGTTATAATAAGTCTTGTATTATTACATAATCCCATTGATTGGTTAAGATTTCTAATTAACATTACTGGAATTCCAATTTTTAATTCTAATTCATGTGGAGGTAATCCATTAAAATTAAGTGTGTGTAAAAATTCAGTAGGATATAAAAGATTTAAATTCGTCGAGATTTCCAGATGATGAAAGAATAGTATCATAACTATAATAAGTTTTTGTTTCTGTTGGTACTAAGCTTAATAAGTATTTATTTATTGCATTAGTTGTTGTATTTTTAGGTGTAACAATTGCTCGTTGTTTTAAGTAATCAATATTGTTGAAATTATTATCAAAATTTTCATATATTGTAGTAGAAATTTGTTTAATAGAATTTGTATCATATGATATTATATATTTTTCTGGTATTTTAATCGAGGTAGCATCTTCATTTTCTGTATCTTTTATTCCATTTGTTGTTCTATTACCAATATTTAAAATCCATTTAGAAAAGTTATTAATTTCTATTTGTTCATCAGTATTGGAATCAAATTTTTTTAATCGTATATTTTCTGTTAAGGTTAATATACGAAAATATGGCTAAAGATATGAATTATTTATAGTTACATTAATTATATTTTCTTTTGTTCCATTTGAAATAACTGTAATATTTGTCTAAAATCACTTCCTAATATAACCGTCATTCCTCCAAAATGACGATTAAAGTCATTTTTTAAATCTTGTAATGTTTTGTCTAAAGCTTCGAAACAATATTTGTTTGTCATAGGTGCTTCATCCCATAATATTAATGTTGTTTTTTCAATTAATTTTGCTAGTTGAGTACATTTTTTGATTTGGCAAGTTGAAAATTTGTCAATTGAAAGGGGTATACAAAATCTTAAATGTGCTGTTCGACCTTTTGGTAATAATAATGATGTTATACCTAATGATGCTACAGCTAATACAATTTCACCATTTGATCTAATTTTACTAATAATAGCATTCCATAAATATGTTTTTCCTATACCACCTAATCATATATGAAAAATAAATTATCTTGTTTTCTTTCAATTGCTTTTAAAATTTGATTATAAATATAATGTTGTTCCTGATTTAAATTTTGTACTAACTTAATATTTTTTTTTTCTTTTAATTTATATTTATCGTAATTAAGTTCTTCTCTTAGGGTCCGTTTGGGGTATCAGTTCAAACGGCCCCATTTCAGTTCAAACTGAACTGATGATGTTTGGTAATTAGTTCAGCCACAACGGGTTGATTGGAACGTTATACAGTTCCATCTCGCCCATTTGTGCTTTGGCTGTGGTCGCCATTTTCGGCTGTGCTCGGGAATGGCAGAAAAAAAAGAAAACAATCGAAGTTTAATAGAAATCTCACCTTTACGTTATTCGCAACCAAATTTTATTTTTGGCCCTCCTCTGGGTGCATTGTACAGGCATCCTTCTTTCATTGGCTGCTAGGGATCTGAAACATTAGGTATGCAAATGTGAGAAAGTAACAGAGAGGGAGAGAGAGAAAGATAAGAGAGAGAGAGAGCCCCCAAGAGTAGGCGTTATGGGTTATTTTCTGTTAGACTTTTTTTTTTAATTTGGAAACAAACAGACCCGGATGTAAGCTTGTTTTTGCGGGAAACAAGTACGGAAATGGAAAACTGTGGAGATGGTTTTGTTGTTTGTGAGAGAAAGAGAGAGACTTCAAACGCAAGAAACAAACAGAGAGGGAGAGAGAGAAAGATGAGAGAGAGAGAGAGAGCCATTGTTGTTGATTTTTGGGTCTCAATCTGCAAGCTTTTTTTTTTTTTCTTTGGAAACAAACAGAAATAGATGGCCTCTTGTTTTTGCCAATAACGACAACGGAAATGGAAAGAGTATTTGGTTGTGTATGTTTCCAAATGTCTCCCTCAATGTTGATCAATGTCACACCATAATAAGGATTTAGAAGACCATTTCTTTCTCCAGCTGTATGTTTCAATTCAAGCCTTTTTTGTTTTTTTTTTCTCCCCCCCCCCCCCTCTCTCTCTTCCATTATTGTGTTGACTCTGTAAGCTTTTTTTTTCTTTTTTTTTTTTTTAATTTCTTGAGAAACAGACAGAACTAGATATATAGTCTCTTGTTTTTGCCAATACCTCCTACGGAAATGGAAAGGGGGTTTGGAGATGGTTTTTTTGTTTGACAGAGAGAGAGAGAGAGAGAGATTGACCTTTTTTGTATCACAAAAAACACACCATATTTTGCAAAAAAACTCAGTTGGTGATGTTAATTCAGCGTATATTAATTATTCCGTTTTCGTTCGATGGAACTTATAATATAATGTTAAATTGTGTTGACTCTGAACTGAGTTTAAAAATTTGTTAAAGTTTGAATAGTTCCAACAAATTTATATTGGATATAAATTTTGTTGTATCTTCAGTAAATGGAAAAAATTGAAGTGAAAAAGTACCATTTAGTTGGAGTTAAGATAAGTTACCGAACACGAAAATCAAAAAAATTGGTTAACTCAATTTTTTAACATCCAAACAGGGCTCTTGTTTTTCTTCAACTTTTTAACTCAAACTTTTTTACCAAACAACCAACTCAAACTAAACTTTTTATTTCAAACTTTTTACCAAACACTCAACTTTTAAACTAAACTTATTTTAACTCAAACTAAACTAAAATATTTCAACTCAAACTAACATACCAAACACCCCATTAGAAGATTATTATTTAAATGTTCAATTAATGATCCAGTTGGAAGTGGAAGATTATAATGTGATAAAGAAGATGAATTTAAATTTAATAATTTTTCTAATTCATATAATACAAAATTATATAATTCATTTTTTGGAATTTGAAAATTTGGGTTATTAAATAAGGTTTTTACTTTGTATAAAATATCATCACATATTAATTTTCAGTGTTTTTCTAAAAATTTTATAGGATCAGAATATTACGAAATAATAATATTGTAATAAAAAGTTGACGAAGTTGTGTAGATGTTGACTAAAATGATGCTTCTTTTATTGATTCATCCCATTCTTTATCATCTCCTAACAAACCTAATGCATAACAGGCTGTTTGATTTGTGGGATAAATAATATTATTTACTGTTCAAAATGATTCATAACTTGTTGATCCTTTTTGATGATTTAATAATAATTTTAAATATTATAATTCACCAGAACTTGGATGAATATAAAATGTTCGTCCAATAGTATGTCCACTTTATCGATGAGTTCATAATTTATCTTTATTATTCCATACAAATTTTGTTGGAAATTCTATATAAGTAAGTTGTTGAGCATCTTGATCTATTTTATTTATTTCCATCATTTCTGTTAATGTTGTTTTTTCAATTTGTAGTTGTCGAATTTTATGAAATGTAATATTTTACATATTTGATAAATGAATAGAAAGACGTTAAATAGCTGGGTTTCTGTGATGTATTGAATATTCAAATATTCTCTAGATAGCTTCATAAGGTGTAATATATCGATAATTAAGATAAGCTTTTATTTCATCAACTTCTTTATAATTTATTGTTTGATTATTTTCAGTAATAATGTTATCTTCAATAACGGCTCTTATTTTATCTGAACCTTTTGTTAAATATTTAAATAAATATTTAATAAGCATAGATTGAAACATATTTCAACATTAATATGTGCAGAATATTTTAAGTACAAAGTTCGATTATAGGGTATAACATATCTGTTATCAAGTTTTATTCCTTCTTTAATAACATTAAAATATGTATCTCTTCGGCAATAATTTACAAAACCATTTTCTTCTATAGTTGTTTCATTTTTTATTTGTTTGGGGAATTTTTTTGAACATTTTGAATTTTTCATACATGGTGCAGATGTTTTTGCATATCCACATGGTTCATGTATCATATATTCAGTAATAATTTTATGCCCTAAATGATCAATTATTAGGTTTGAAATTTCTACATAAATAATTTTATCTATTTGTAATGGATCATGGTATTTATATTCAGGATATAATCAAAATAACATATGACAATGAGGTAAACCTCATTTTTGAAATTCGACTACGTATAAATCTGAAAGAAAAAGAAAACAAAAAACAATATAGTATTTTAAATTTTTTAGGTAAAAAATAATAATAACAATATATTTATTTATTTATTATATAAAATAAATTCACTAACCTACTATTATGGGTCCAAAAATTATTCCTGATTTTATTATTTTTAATAAGTGTTCTAATTTAATTTTAAATATTCTGTTTATAATATATGGTTTATCTTCAGGTTTTTATCCTGGAATTATTGATAAATTTCTTTTAATTTCTGGCCATTTAGGATTACATGTAAAAGTTAGAAATATATCAGGATTTCCATAATGTCTACAAATTGCCATTGCATCTTGATAATTTTGAATCATATATCTTGGACTTCCTGTATAAGATGATGGTAAAATAATTCTTTTTCCAATTGCTTGTGCATCAGTATCACCTCTAATTATAGTATCTTGAATACCTTTATAAATTTCAGATCTTAAATTGTTTTGATTATTTTTGATATAATCTAGACGATGTTCTTCAATTGAAACATAAATATCTACAATATATTGTTGAAAAAGTTGACCAGATCTAAATAATGTATTTCCTTGTTCTATTCGTTGATGAAGTTGAAAAGCATAAAATCATCTCATTGATATTTGATGTCTACGTGGTTGTTTTTATCTATAAAATTTGGATTCCAACTTATATCGATTCTATATGCATCTTCTTCATAAGGAAATAATAATGGATATTGTAATGCCATATAAGATGGATGAAGTTTATTGATTTTTTGTAATTCTCCAGTTTAATTATGAATAATGATATCTCTTCCATTTTCATATTCACCAATATCTCCAACAATTAAAACACCTATATCTGTTGAAGTTGGAAGATCATATTATGCACTATCTTCTTGTCATCTTCCTAATAATCTTAATTTTATTGATGATATTTGATTATTTTTATAAGTTTCTTTGACAGTTCCAAAAAATTGTACTAATCTATTTGTTTCATCTAACATTGTAATTAATTTTTTAACTATTGTCTCATTTAAATTATCAATATTTGGAAGTATAACTATTCTATTTTGAATTTCATTTTCTGTATCATAAATATATAATTGTGTAAATCTTGGGGGATTATTATTAATTAGAACTAAAGATCCAATTAAATAATGTATTTGACCAGAAATTTTAAAAATATATGGTCATGATGAATTATTAATATCTGATTGAATATTTGCTCCAAATGAAGTAAAAACAAACATAGAATTATAGATTCTAATATTTTTTCTAAAATTTGTACTTAAATGTCCTCTGTAATAATCTAATAGATGATCTAAAATTGGTGGTGTTTTTTTATTTAAAGGCAAGTTAATTTTTCTGTTTTGACAACATAAAAAATATTTTGGTGGATTTGTACGTCGTATTTGTTCATTTTTCTAAAATAATGCTCCACAATATTGACATATACAATTACAATCTCCAATATCTATATATTCATCATTTAGATCTAGAAAAAAAAAATTATGTCATGTTGAAAAATTAAAGAGGCAAAAAATTTAAAGCTATTATAAATATTTTTTTTAAATAATATTTAAAAAAGGGAAGTAAGGTAAAGAAATTACTTTGTTCAAATGACAGCAAATTAGAACTTTCGCAAAATATATTTGCCGTTCCTTCATTTGTATTGTAAATTAAGGATAATTCCATAAAATTACTTTGACAATCAATAATAATCTCAATATTTGATTCTTCAAACTGATTGTTTGAAGAATATACATTTTTTGATGTAAATGCTTCATTATTATTCATATATTTTAGAATCTTTTGACGCTTTAATTCTCTAAAATAATTAGTATCATTGGCAAGATTTTTTTCCATCTCCTGAGAATTTTTTTTTTTTTTTTACAAAACAAAAGGCAATAATATAAAATATTATTAGAAGGAAAAAATTATAGATACAAATGTAAGATAAAACAAAATTCATAAATGGAGAATTTTCTTTTTAAAAATAAAATCAGTTACATAATAAAAATATTATAATACAATTGGAATAAAATATTAACTATAAAATTTTTGCATAATCTATGAAACTAAAACAATATATTTTTATTAAAGAATCATTAATCATGAATAAGAATCAAAATATTAAAAATAAAAAATATCACAAATTTCTATTATTTAAATGAATAAAGTTATGGACATACTAAATTGAATTTAAATATTTTTAAATTTAAAGAATAATTATAATCCATTACATAAATAATAATTTAGTTTGAAATATAAATATAAATTTATATATTTTTAGCTTATTATAATTTTATACAACTTTTAGATTTTAAAATTTATATAAATTATCATATATTGTTTTATGTATAGAAATTTACTTTTTATAAATTTAAATAATTGAATACAATTTATTTCTCTAAGCTGAAATTTTCAGCGTTAATTTTGTTGTAAATTTATAAAATTTTTATAATTAAAAATTTTAACAAATTATTTTTAATTTTCATATTTTAGCTTGTTTATTATTTTTAATATCATAACTTAATTGTATTAATATATTTATTGATTTGTTAGCTTTGGCAAAAAATTTTTGGCGTAAATTTTTGACATTTTTGTTAATTGATTTACTTTTCTTATAAGTATAAATTAATTGTATTAATTTGGTCTTTGTTTTGGCTCTTTGTTTTCGATGGAAATTTTTGTTGGTTAATATTTTATTATTTTCGTTTAGTATTTAAAATATTGCATAAAAAAAATTTGGACATTTTATTTTACACTTGAATGGTAAGTTATTGATAGTTACAGAAGTTTAATTTTTTTAGAAACTTATGATTCTTTCCTTATCAGTCTTTGTTGTTATTAATATGTTAAAACAATTTTTGTTTTTTTTTTTTTTTTTTATATAAATATGAAATTATGAACCTAAACAATTTGTCAAAACTATTTAACAAAATAGTTAAATTTTGATAACCTAAAAATTTGTTGCTCTGCTACAACATAACATAGAATAAAACATAATATAGTATAAAAATTGAACCATATAATAAAAATTACATAAATTACAAAATATAAAAAATTAAATTATACAAAAAAAATTACAAACATTTGTAATTATAAAGACATTTATATACATAAAATTTTGTAATGAATCTAACTATTAAACAATCTCAAAAAAAAAAAAATCCCTTCGGTTAATAAGAATGACAGGAAAAACTTGTATGAAATTACAGAAGCAAATAATCAGAAATAATCGGCAAAAGTAATAATAAGATGCCAACATAATAGAAGAGAGAAATAAACATATACACAATCAATATATATACACTAATGTAAATAAAGAATTCAATATGTTCATATCATACAAAATATTGAAAAAATTTATAGATACTGTTTTTGACAGAAATAAAAGAAAATTAAAATTTATTAGATTATGCTCAGATCTCTCATATGATAAGATCACTTGTCAAGAATAACTAAAATGTCATTCAACCTTGTCTTAGTAGCTACCGGGTGAGATGTTTGGGAACATATATAATGTAGAAAAAATTAATAGGTAAAAAACAGAAATAACATAAAGAAAAGAATAGTAAGAAAAAAGTCAACATCAAGTGCAGTAAACAGATAAAACAACCGGCAAAGATAGAAAACAGGACCAAAAATTTAACTTTCAAAAATAGAAATAGAAAAAATAACAGGAGACACAAAACAGTAAAAATAAAAAATTGTAAAGATAGCAAATGTAAGATAATAAGTTAAACAGTAATATATCGAATATGGTTTTATTATCAGAAAACATAGAAATTATATTTCCCAAACACTCACAGCAACAATTAAGACTACCAAATAACATAGAGCAGTTATTCAACATAAAATTTGAATAATATTAAATTCAACAACATATACCAAATTAAGTAATATATTTGGTATATGCATTATAATATCTATAAACAAAGATCATCATAGCATGTCATAAATTTTGGACCAAAATCTTGTAAACAAAACATTTAAAATATAAAAAACAGAAAATAAACACAGAAAACAGAGGGAGTAGGGAGCAGACGAAAAAAAAAAAAACCAAACATTCATCACAACAACAGTAACATGCATAGCAGTTAAAGAAAATTGACAAATTATATAATATAATAATCTAACTTATAATAAGAATAATAAAAAAAAAAGGGGATAAAATCAGATTAATATTTTTATCAAAGCAGGGGAGAACAGAGAAACAATAACGGAGGAAAAAGAAAAAACTAAACACAATAGGAAAATCGTTCCTCATATAGTATGATTATAAGGATAATAACAATAATTATAAAGTAACTAATCCTAATATAATAAAGAACAATAAATTGTATTTAAGAGACATGAATATGAATAGTACCTGATTAAAAACAGTAGGTTTGCATAGATATGAAGATATGAAGATAATTAGTTTTCAGAAAAGAGCAGAGTAGAGGATCTTGGTTGAGAATTAAAGAAGATTCACAAAAGAGCAATTAAGAAGGTATTTCAGAGAGAGTAGTAGTAATATGTGAGAATAAGGTAATAAATGAGCAAAAAAGTATTTATAACAAAAAATATGCTCAAAAATTTATTTCAGAAAAGTTGCATAAAAAAGGTCGGTGAAAAAGAGAGAGAAGAAATTTTCAATAGATATATATATATATATATATCTATTGAAAATTTCTTCTCTCTCTTTTTCACCGACCTTTTTTATGCAAACTAAAATGCATTAACTCACAATATATCAGAAAAAGAAAGAAAATTAAAAATATTAATCACACATTTAAAGATATAAAAAATCTTTAGCAGTTAAATTAATTAGCAAGCTGTAAACAACAGAGGAAAAACAAATAGTAATAATTCAACCAAAACACAACGATGTAGAAGCATTTAATGCTCATGACAGATCAGCAAACAGAGAAAATAACATCAAAGAACAGAAATTACATGAATAATCTAGAAAATTGAGTAATCAGAAAAGCTAACAATCTATTAAAACCTAACTAAATCATAAAATTGAAACATAAAACATGACAGCAAAACAGAAACGGAAAAAAAAATTTTGAGCTCAAAATGAAGCAACTATTAGCCGAGGGGAAAAACCGGAAAAATAGACAAATACAAACATTACATAAACAACATCTTCAATATCTTCCTTTGTATTCCGCCTCAGTCATGTGAATAGCTTTGTAACTCCAATCTACAAAAATTAAAAACTGACAATCAATTAATATATGAAAAAAAAAGCAGAGGAAAAAGTACTAAGATAAAAAAAAAAAAAGAAAAACATACCTAAATTTTTTATTTCATTATTTGTATTTAACTGTATAGTACATTGAAGCATGTAAATAACCATAATGGGGGACGAAAAAATTTAAACAAACAATTTCTATTCAATGATTAAGGGAAAAAATATGAGAAAAAAGTAAAATAACAATAATAGAAAAAAAAAAAAAACAGAGATTAATCTTAAATCTGAGTAACAAAAAAATGACATATAAACTATACTGAAAAAATGACAAATGACAGAAAAAAAAAAGGTGGAAGCAAATAATAAAAATCAAAACTTCAACCTATAAAATAAAAACTGAACAACAACCAAAAAATAACATAATTATATGATTATATAAAATCTAAATGACTAATAAATAAAGACAACCAAGAATCAAAATTAAGGAGAAAAAAATTTTACATCCCGGTGACAAAAAATGAACAATCAACAGTTCATAAAAATAATAAACAACATGTATAAAAAAGGAAAGAAGAAAAAAAAAAATCAAAACCCAGAATTCAAAAAATATAAATCCAAACAATGTGAGAAAAAAAAATCAACAGAATACTAAAAAAACTGAAATAAAGAAAACACAACTAAAAAATTCCTTTTTTTTTTCTTACATACATACACCGGTGGAACAAAAAAAAAAACCCAAAAACCCCAAAAAAATTCAAATCACAATAACAACAACAGAGGCGAGCAAAAAAATTCCACCAACACAATAAAAATAAAATGTTCAACTTTTATTTAAAAAAAAATGCATGAACAATAGATAAAGAAAAAAATATTACACAATGTAACTCGGAAATACCAAAAAAAAAAAAAAAACCCTAAATCAAAATCTAGAGTTGAACAAAAATTATTCATACCCTGACAAAAATAAAAACAAAATCCATGAACAGTAGATCGACAAAATCAAAAATGAAAAGACAACAAAAAATGACAAAAGACCACCCGAAAACATAAGAGGAACCAAAAACAGAGTTTCAAAAACAATAAAAAGAAAATGCTACACTTATAAAACAAAAATGCATAAACAATAAAGAACAAAAAATATTATACAACCTAACTCAAAAATACCAAAAAAAAAAAAAAAAACACTGTAAAATCAAAACCTAGAGTTTGAAAAAATTGATTTATATTCCCACCAAAAAAAAAAAAAAATTATCGATCAACATTTGATGCACATACTAGAAAATGAGAAAAGATCAAGGAAGAAGTCGAAGGAGACAAAAATAACATATCCAAATATTTAAAAAAAAACCCAAAACAACATACAAAAATCAAACAAAAAAACAAAAAACATAAAAAACATACACCCAAAATCGAGAGGAGAACGGCGGCCAGAGCAAGCCGAACACCAAAATCCAAAAAATTCAGAACAAAAAAGAGGAGAACTAACAGACCAAGAAAGAGAGAGAAGAAGATGAATAGTTAAGAGAATATGCAACAAATAAGAGAGAGAGGCGGCAGACAACTCAAACCCACCAACAATGTAAGCCTTTTGGGGCTAAAAATGCACATACTCGAAAATGACAAAAGATCAAGGAAGGAGAAGTGAGATGAGACAAAAATAAGGAATTCAAAAATAAGATCTATATAAAAAAAAAAAAAAAAACCCTAAACAACATACAAAAATCAAACAAAAAAACAAAAAACATAAACAACATACACCCAAAATCAAGAGTAGAATGGCGGACAGAGCAACGACAACACCAAAAACCCAAAGAATTTAGAACAAAGAAAGAGGAGAACCGAGAGAGCAAGAAAGAGAGAGAAGAAGATAAATAGTGAAGACAATATGCAACAAATGGGAGAGAGAGGCGGCAGATAACCCAAAGGACAAAGTTAACAACAATCTAAGGGTTTTGGGGGCAAAAATGCCAAACCACTGTGCAAAAACAACCGGTGGACACAACTTGGAGGACAAAAGCGAGAAAACACTATGAAGAGGGTAAAAGCGCCATTTTCCTGTCCAGGTGAAACGGCAACACTGATTTGGGAGGGTATTTGCATAATTTTACTGTTTATTGAACAGTAAGTAGTTCATCCTTTTAGTATATGTATAATATGGGGACTAATTATGCCATAGTGAATAGTATATTTACAAAAAGATAATATGCATAAAGAGTATATTTATGAAACTGTTAAAATAAGTAATAAATTTTCTAATAAACAAAGTATTTACGCTTCATAAAAAAAAAAAAAACATACTTATTTGTAAATATGTTGTTTAATTCAACAATAAGTAATATATTTTCAAATAAACAAAGTATTTACGCTTTAAAAAAAAAATACTTACTCGTAAATATGTTGTTTAATTCAACAATTTTGTTATGTTATTTAATTCAACAATTTTGTAAATCTGTTATTTTTAATAACTTCCGTAAATATGTTTTTTTACCCCTTTCTTCCCTTTCAAACACGAAATTTCAGTTCCAGAGCTAACAATTGGGTCTGTGGTCCAATTGAAGTAATTGGGTTATGATGCTCTATGAAGTCCACGGGCCCACAAAATCGGTCACCAATACATGTTGAAGCCTTATAAGTAAGGAGAAATTTAAAAACCATAACATTAATAGTACACAAAAATTTAAACACTAGATCAAAATGGCATAAAATTAAACTAAAATTTATGTCATATTGATCAAGAGGAAGAAATTTTTGTTATGTTAGTCAATGAATGGAAAAAAAAAAAAGGTGGTATTTGGATAATTTTCTCTTTAATAATTAATGCTAGCTCTCACATAAGGTTTCTCTCTATGTTTTTTTTTTAATCTAATTTTGTTTTTGTTTTTATTGGCTTGAAACTAGAAAGTTTCTCTCTGCTCTTTAGTCTTTACAATTGCATTCACACAGTACACACTGATGGTGACACTCGAACTAGCAAAGGTTAGGTTAGAAACCGAGAGTGCCGCAAATTATGGCTTTTTTAATACAAATAGTTAAAATTAGCCAGCAATGAATTGCACTAAATAAAAAAGTCTATTAACTTTTGAGATCCTGCTTTTATCAAGGTAAAACTAGGTTCTTGCTCTTGTTACATTACATTTCTTCTAAAAGAAAGAAACAAATAAAATTTAACCAAAAAAACAAAAAAAAAAACTCTTATTTTCTCATTCAGATAGTTTCTTGGCAAATAGATTTATTTTATTTGGTGTATAATCTTTTAATTATTACTTCCCCCATTTCATTTTCTATTTTCCGGAGTTCTTACTAACAAAATATCGTTTTTAGTAAATCAAATAAAAGCCGAAATTCTAGATATTTTGGGCATATCGAAGGATGTTAAACCAAAACAATAACACCAATAATAATCAAGCTTGTTAGCCGGGCCCCACTTTTCAGCTTGGATTTATTTTGACACGCGTGTCAATGTTTACTACTGCCATCAAAGATTAGCTTTTGTTTTGTATTTTCGGAATGTTCAGGGGTAAGTTTAACTCAAGTTAAACTGTATTTTTTTTTATTTTTTTCTGAAAATTTTTTTTATCTTTTCTGAAAAAGAGTTTTGTCTTTTCTAAAAAGTCAACAAAAATTACTATTAAAACTTAAAAATCTTAAACTAAATTCATTTACCAAACACCCCCTTCATCTCAATTTAAATTTTTTATCCTAATTTTTATAATTTTTTAAAAATTAATACAAATTAAATTAATTTTTAAAAAATAATTAATTTTAATTTAAAAATTTTAATTCCAACAGTTGAAATAATAAAAAAGAACAGCGAGACACATATTCTGGCCTTAATATAATTAATATTTTCAATCTCCGACACTCACTTCACTTCTGTTACTGCCTTTCCATTATAACTAAAAAGAAAGAGCCTGCTTTCCTTAGGCTTGGTTTGTTTCTAACACTTTAGTAGTTTTAGTTTTACCTCCATCAGACTTTCGAAGAATCTCCGTATGATCTCCGAATCTCTCTTTACAGTTTCCACCGACAGTGCTGCCCAATGATCACTTCTTCAAGATCATATTTATATATATAGAACCGCCCACTTCTCAACTTCCAAAGGTAAATTTCTATATATATATATATATATCTGTATATATCTATCATAATTATATCACCAAATGTCGATCATCTCTCTCTCTCTCTCTTTTCCTTCTGATTTTGCAGATTTAACAAGTCTATTCGTAAGATCTTGATGAGTAATTTTGCTCCTTTTTTTTTTTTTTTTTTTTTCTCTCCGTTTCCTATTCTAGTTAGGTACATCAAGCTCATAATCTAGAGAGTGAGAGAGACTTCATTGCTTGATTGTATATTTGTATTTCTTTAAGTTTCCTTTTCCTGGATTTTCTTTCCGTTTCCAGGAAAATGTATAAAACCACGTAACAAAAAGCCTCTGATCAACCATTTCTGGGTTTTTCCTTTTTTGATGAAAAGCGTAGTATGATGAACTCCCTTTCATTAATTTGCCAGTTTTTCTCTACAAGAAAAAGCGGGAGATTTTTTTTTTTTTTTTTTCATTATCATTATTAATATTTCATTTTTTTCCGCGTAAATAAGCAAGAAAGAGGAATTGAAATTCAAAGGCGAGACTGAAAAACAATGATTCATGATCGTCGTGCAGTTGCAGAAGTTGGGGGGTCAAGATTGTCAGAGGTCAGCGAAGAGAATGGACGGCGCGGATCGAATGGGGAGGTGGACGAGCATCAAGCAACGGCTAGGATTGAAGGGGATGGGGTGCTGTGGGGCCACGTGGAGCCCATCATCGTCGACTTTGACCATGATGGAGATCCTTGAAGAAGAGCACCGCGCCACCGAACCGGTATCGGTGGTGGGGCCTGCAGCTGTTCCAGGTATGAGCCTGGCAATGGCATTGGCGGCGGAGCGCAATTCCAGGGCGGGAAGCGAGGGCCCCACGGCCACCTCCGGGCAGGTGAAGTCACTGATGACTTTAATCGAGGAAACGGACGGCGTTGATTGGAGCAATAGGAGGAGGAGGGAGGAAAACAGAGGAGCAGGGGATTGCGATTGGCTGTGCTGCGTCTGCATGGAGAGGAGTAAAGGCGCGGCTTTTATCCCTTGCGGACACACCTTCTGCAGAGTCTGCTCCAGGGAGATGTGGCTCAACCGCGGCACGTGTCCCCTTTGCAGCCGTCCGATCCTTGAGATCCTCGACATCTATTGAGACACTGTTTTTTGTTCTTGGGATTGTTTGGTTTTTGGTTGTTTCACGTTGAATATAAAATTGATAAAATATTTTGCTGTGGTTCTATCCACGTCTTGGATTTTGAATACAACACGTGCTTCTATCATGATAAGTTTCTAGAAATTATAACAAAGTAAAATGTTCATATGATAAATTTTCAAAATTGGATCATGGTGTAGTGGTGGCTCCAAAGGATGGGCTTTGAGGTTGTTTATATATATATATATGTGTGTGTGTGTGTGTATAGAAATATGGGGAAAATGTGCTAACTTTCCTTTGTTTCTTTCTCGTTAATTTAATTAAGAAGACGGATATGCATGGCTGGCGGGGCATTGCTACAGCAGAGTAAGAAAGAGCGTGTGATTTAGGGCATCTTTGGTAAACCATCTCATCTCAACTCAATTCAACTTTTTTTTGTCTTTTTCCCAAAAATTTTTTGTCTTTTCTGAAATTCAATTTACTATTCCACTTAATCTAACTCAAACTACTCCACCATTATCATGGCGGTAGGTGCATTAAAATCGAGCTCCGGTACTATTTAGAAGCTTAGGTGAGGGGATTGTCACGAAAAATGATTTAATTTCGCTAGTTCACTCTAATGAGATATAAATTCAAAGAATATTTTACCACAAAATTAACAAATACAATTGGGTGAAAGATTCCAACATTATTACTACATAATAAAAGGTAGGGTCTGATTACTGTTTTTTGTGCAGTGTGCTAATATTTTTACCCCTCCTTATAGTTGCTGTTTTTCATTTTTACAATGTCCAAACGATTTTGCCCCTATCTTTTGGGTATAAATATAGTTTTAACCTTCGATTGTGATTCCTTTTTTCAGTGGTAACAGTGGTCTAACAATTTTGCCCTTTGCTTTTACAGTGCATAGACATTTTTGCCTTTTAGCTATAGTTGTTTTCTTAGGGAGCTACAGTTGTCAGACATTTTTGCCCTTGTTTTGTACGTTTGGATAAATCTGCCCTTCGAAATTAGTCATGATGTGTTGTGTGTGCAGTGTTTGGATGATTCTACCTTAGAATGTCCTCTCTCTCTCGGATGTTCATTTCATATTTTTTTCCCTCTCTTTACGTCACCTTCTCTTGAACTATTCATCTTCTCTTTCTTCAGATCTCTCTTTCTTCGCCTCTTTTCTGTACTATTCATTCTCTCTTCTCTTCTAATGCCAATATGTATTTGGTTTCTCTATTTGGTTTAAAGCTTTTTTGTTCTGAATCTTTCTTCTTTTCCTGATCTTTGCTTTTGTATTGTTTGTTTTTTTTTTTCCTAATCCTAAGTGTTTGTTTTCTCTTCTTTTATTGTACATCGATTTCCTTTCCTTTTTTTTTTTTACCCTAAAATTTTAAAAATCAGATTCTGGTCCATCGTTGCATTGTGTTTTTGGTCACTTTGGCTTTTTCTTATTTTTAAACGATTTTTGAGTTTAAACTTTCGATCGTTATTTCCATTTTGTTTTTTTTTTTTTTGTTCTTTGTATATAATCTGATAAAAATTTCAACTTTTTTTTTGTTTTTTTCTTAAATAGTAAACAAAGGAAAAAATAGGATCTATTTTTTATTTTATTATAATTTTTTCATTGGGGTTGGTTTTTCCCCTTACTTTGAGTCTCTAGATTTTTGTTTTTTAATTTTTTGTTTTTGTTTTAATTTTTTTTCTTTGTATGGGTATGACTCAAGAAGAGTTTTTCATTTTTTTGCTTTGGTTTTCGATATTATTATTGTTATTACTATCGTCATTATTGTTTTACATTTTCAATATTGGGAGAAATTTTGGGAAGAAATGAAGAGCTAAAAAAATAGAAGAAAGAATGGGATGTTTTTTTTTTTTTTTTTTTGTTTTTTGTTTTTGTTTTATTATTTTGTTTTAAAAAATAATATATGTTAATTCTAATTTTTTATTTTTGTTGATTTGTTTTTCTAGGTTGTAATAATAATGATTCAAGATAATTGTATTAGGACTACGAAGAGAAATATTGAAGACCTTTTTCATGTTTCCCCTGTGTTACATTTTTTTATTTTGCAATTTTCCCACCCCAGGTAATATTTGATTCATTTTATTTTATTTTTTTGGTTACTGTGTTTATGATTGCATGCTGTTTTGGAAGTTTATGGTTTGGTTTTTAAATTATAGGTGTTTTTTTTTTTTTGGTTATTTCATTATGATATTAGTATTTTGAATTTTATTATGTTGTATGTATGATTTTGTTTTATGTACAGATTGTGTAGTTTAGTTATGTTTGAATAAATAGTTAAGCTATTCGATTATCTAAGTTTGTTAGTATTTCATGTTACTCATCATTCGTAGTTTTTGTACTAAAGCATGTTGTTGCATTTCTGTTGGTTTGTGTAACTGAATTACTGTTTTTAAATTAAAATTCTTTGATCTAGATATCTCTTATTTGTTATTTTTTTTAGATGTAGCTCTGTTTTATGTAAAAATTAGGTTCTTTCTTTATATTTGAATGAGTTGTTTGATATTTTGATTCTTTAAATTTAAGGAGTTTTAATGTTATTAGTTCTTTATAGCTTTTGAACTAATATATCTTGCTGTGTTTTTGCTGATCTGTCCCCGACATTTAATGTTTCTAAAATACTTTTTTCTTGTCTTTAACTTTGTTACTCACTAAAATCTCTCAATCTTTTACAAGATATTATCAATTTTGTTTGATTTTCCTATTACTTTGTCACAGCTACACAAATTTTTACAGTTTTTTATTGTTCAGGTTTTCAAATGTTTCATTTTGTTTTATATTTGCAGTTTTTGTGCTGAAATTATTTGCTGTGTTTTTGTTGATCTGTCCTTACTATTTAATACTTCTAAATTATCTTTTGTGATTTGCCAATATAATATTTTATCTTGCTGTGTTTTTACTAATTTGTCCTAGACATTTAATGTTTTTGATACTTTTTTCTCATCTGCAACTCTGTTACTCACTAAAATCTCTCCAGCTTTTGCGAGATATTATCAGTTTTGTTGGATTTTCATATTACTTAGTCATAGCTACACCAATTTTTACAGTTTTTTATTATTTAGGTTTTCGGATGTTCCATTTTGCTTCATATTTGCAGCTTTTATGTTGAGATTGTCTGCTATGTTTTTGCTGATCTTTCCCTTCTATTTAATACTTTTAAATTATCTTTTGTGATCTGCAAATATAATCTTTCTTTGATTTTGATATTTGTTATGAAAAATCTTCGGGTTTCTTTCAATTTTTTACACTTATAACCCTATTATCGATTGTTTTGAATTATATTTAATGATTTGTCGTATTCTGATTTACTATAACTTTGGTATTTAGTCATAATTCTCTTCTTTTCTTCTATAGTTTTTTTTTTTTTTAAATAGGTATGGCTATATTATATATGTATAAAATCCCAAATTTTGCATCTTTTCTTTTGCCCAAAAAAAAATTTTTTTTTATCTCATTTACTAGAGTGTTCTATTATAAATAGAATATTTCTTTACTTGCTATTTTATTCTTACCTTCAACAATTATTGTGTCTTCTATATTTTGCCCTGTACTCTGCTTACACTCTTCTTTAATTCTCACAGAAAATCCTTTACTGCTTTCTTTGTTACCTTTTGATAATCGACTACTCTATTTTCGTTTCTTCTTAATTGCTACCTAAGACTCTTTAATACGGTTTTCACTGGCTCTTGAGGCTTGGTTGTTTTTGCATATCATTTTTCTGTAGTAAGGTGGTTTTTCATCGAAGTACTTTTCTTATTTATGTCTTTTACCTGTTATTAATGATTGATATTTATTTATATTTATTACTTGCTAGTAATGGTAGAGTTACTCTTTTATTTATTACTTGCCGTTGATGGTTCATATTTTCATTTATGATGATTATGTTAAAATTAATATTGTTTGGTTATTATGATTTATTATTAATGTTTATTTAGGTTAGTATGACAATAATATTATGATTTATATGTATCATAGTTTTCTGTTTTTGGTATCAATCTTTAAAAAAAAGTTTAATATTTTTTTGTAAATATTATTGATTTTGTTGTTGTTTTTTTATTTATATTATGTTTTTTTTCCCCTTTGTTTGTTTTCTAAGTCAGTTTTGTTTCTTGTTATATTGTTAGGTTTTTGTTTTGTCACTATAAGTAGTTCCTTTCTTTTCCCTGTTTCTATTTAGTTCAATATAACTAATTTTCTTTTCTTATAATCTTTTTATAAGTGTGATCTTTTGGTATACTTGATAATTTCATATTACAGAATACTAAATGGGATGACGTGGCTACTGTTCTTTCTACAGTGTATTGATATTTTAATATTTATTATTATTCCTATGTATTATAAATATATAGTAGAGAGGTTTAACTTTGATATTGTGTGTGTGTGTTTTTTTTTTTTTTTTTTCACTATTTCTTCTTTCCTAAATAATTTAACATCTGTTTTCTTTCTTTATTTTCTTTTAGTAGAGAAATAGGTTTTGTTTTGTTTTGTTTTTTTTTTTTTTTTGCGTTTCTTCTTAACTTTTATTTCTGACTGTTTTACTTTCATTTAAGATTTTTCTTTTAATAAAGCTTGTTATGATTGTCTCTATTGAAATGTATAATAATGCATATACTAAATTTAGTGTTTAATTTTGTATATGTTGCTGAATGTAATATTATTATTAGCATGTATTAGATAACCGTTGTATATGATTTGATAGTTTTAATCGTTACTGTGGGTATTTGGGATTTATATAGATTTTGATTTTCTATAATCAGTTCCTTTCATATCAACATCTATTATATTCCTTTGTCTATATCATTTCTATCTCCTCATACTGTTCTTTTTTTTTTTTTTTTTTACTTCCATTTTTTTCTTTCCATTTACTGTAAACAGTTGCTAAAATTTTTTTTACATGTACTTCCTAACATTTCACTTGGAAGCCAAAAACGTTGTCAGACTATATTTTGGTTATTATTAACGTGTTGTGTTAATAATAGAAAAAAAGAGATTTGAGCTTACCATAAAAAGTTCCTTATATTGATAACCAATATTCTTTATGTTTTAGCATATGTTATTGGTGTATTACAAGTTGATAATTTCTCAACAGTTAGTGTTGTTTTATTTTAGTTTCGTATATTTCATTAAAATTTCTCTCGCAATGAAAGTATTCAATGTTATATTGTTTACTTAACTTGGTATATATCATTCAATTTATTATGAATCTCTGTTTTTGAATTTTTGTTGTTTGCAGTTTTTTTTTATTGTTATTAGTGCTTCCTTTCTTTTTTTTTAAGAAAAAAAATATTTATTTTTAATATTTTTTTTTACTATCCGGGGCTTTTTTTTATTGATTTAATTTATAATTGAAATATATAAATTCGTTCAACAATTGGCATGTAAATATTTGTACAATCTAAAGAAATTATAAATTTGTTTGTATGATTTTATTTACTCTATTACGCAACTTTATAATATAACATTAGATTTTTGCTATGTACAAATTTAAATTACAATATTATTGTTATTTAAAACATTTATTATTTGTTTATTCATTTAAAATAAATTCCATATATATTTATATATTGGCTAACTAATTATATTAAATGTAGATATTCATTTATCTATTTATAATGTCATTCATAGGCATAGTTTTTAATTAAAAAATATGTAAAAAAAAAAGAGTGCCATAAAAATAATAATTTAATTATTATATATCATTAAAAAAAGGATAAAATTGCATAAATGAAACACGTTTTATGATTTACTCTTTCTGTAATACAATTTTATAATGTAAGGAAAGCATAATTATGAAGATATAGATACCCAAAAAGAAAAAAGGACATAACTTGTTTAACTCGAATTTGTCACGACAATGACACATAAATTTTTTCTCTCAATGCCTCTGATGTTTTACAAAGTTCAGTGCCCACTTTTAGTGACCGATTAATTAACTACTTTCATTTTGTCTTACCAGACAAAAGAATACATCTATATTAATTTATTTATTAGTTTAACTTCATGGACAAAATTTGCTAATCATAAAAAGATACAAGAAGGTATATCATATCAAATAAATATGTGCTTAATTATTTGTTAACACTAAAAAAAAAAAAAAAAACTATGATACCATCTATATGCAGATACAGAAAAAAAAAAAAAAAAGAAATCTTCTGACATTATTAATATATTTTACAATAGTAATATTATTTGATTATATTAATTCATTTACTATTTAAATAATGAATATAATTTTTCTTCAAAAAAATTAAATATATGCTCAACTTACGAAATAATATAATAATTTTTTAACTAACTACGAAATTAAATAAATCATTTAATATGTGAACATACAAAGATATTAATTTTCTATGAAAATCCAGAGAAAAAGAAATTGATTTAAGATAATAAAAATACAATATTAAAAATCATAGACAACTTAAAAAACTTAAAGAAAGAAAGGATTAAAAATTACATGTAAAAGCTATAAAAATAAAATAAAATAAAATAAAATAAAATAAAATTTTCCTCCAATTGTAAGTAAATTTTATGAAAAAATATATATCTCTAACTACACTTTTTTTTTTGTTTTTGTTTTTTTTTTTTGTTCTTTTACACTTTCACATTATATTTATTGCATAACTTATTTTCAATATGTAATAAATTATTATATTTAGTTGTTAATTACAAAAATTATCTTCATCTTATATGTCTTACATCAAATCAATTTGTATTTATTTTTTTTATTTGTTAAAATTGTTAAATTTTGTTATTTGTTTCATTTTTTTTTTATTGAAATATCAAAACATAACGCTTGTAGTCTTCAAATAACCAATTTAAAGAATTGAATGCAGAAATTATACTTGGTTATTGCGCCAGATTCATTCAATTATCTCCAATAATGAATATATTGGCATTGATGTCTACAGCTCACCATCAATTGAAAAAAAGTAAATTCTAAATCTTAAATTTTTTCCCCATTTTTAACTAATTATTAATTTAAATAAAAATTTATATTGATAATTTATGATTTTACTTTTATTTTTCTTATAAATTCTTAATTCAAATTTAAATGATGAATATATTGACATTAGAAATTATAATTGTACATGTCAATATTGTGGAGTGTTATGAACAAACTTGAAATACATATCCACCAAGATTTTTTCTATGTTGTCAAAATAGAAAAATTAATATACCTTTAAATAAGAAAACTCTACCAATTTTAGATCAACTATTGAATTATTAGAGAGGACCATTAAATGCAAATTGTAAAAAAATATTAGAGTTTATAATTCAATATTTACTTTTGCTTCATTTAGAGTAAATATTCAATTAGATATTAATAATTCATCGACATGGAATATTTTCAAAATCAGTGATCAAATACATCATCTATATATTTATGATACGGAAAATGAAATTCAAAACAGAATAGCTACACTTCCAAATAAGAATAATTTAAATAATTTAAATGAGATAGTTGTTCAAAAATTAATTATAATATTAGATAAAATAACAGATTAGTACAACTTTTTATAACTTTCAAAGATACTTCTAAAAATAATCACGTACCATCAATGAAATTGAGATTAATAGGAAGATGATAAGGAGATAGTGTGCATTATGATATTCCAACTTCAACGGATATAGCTGCTTTAATTATTAGAGATACTGGTCAATATTAAGATAGAAGAGATATTATCATTCATAGTCAAACTAGAGAATCATAAAAAATTAATAAACTTTATCCATCTTATATGACATTACAATATCCATTATTATTTCCTAACGGAGAAGATAGATATAGAATCGATATAGGATAAAATCCAAATTTTACTGGTACACAACCACGTAGACATTGAATATCAATGAGATTATTTTTATGCTTTTCAACTCCAACAACGAATACAGTAAAGAAATACATTATTTAGATTTGGTCGACTTTGTTAATAATATATTGTAGATATTTATGCTTCTATTGAAGAAGATCGTCTACATTATGTTAAATAGAATCAAAACAATTTAATATCTAAAATATCTAAAGGTATTCAAAATACTATAATTAGAAGTGATACAGATGTACATGCAATTGAACAAAGGATTATTTTACCATCATCTTATATAAAAAGTCCAAGATATATGATTTAAAATTATCAAGATGCAATGAAATTTATAAACATCATAGAAATCTTGATATATTTCTAAAATTTATATGTAATTCTAAATGGTCATAGATTAAAAGAGCTTTATATATAATTCCATGATAAAAAACTGAATATAGACCAAATATCATAAGTAGATTATTTAAAATTAAATTAGACAATCTATTAAATATAATAAAATTAGGAGTCATTTTTGAACCCATAATAACAGCTGAGTCAATTAATTTTATATAACAAAAAAATAAATATATTATTATTATAATCTGTTATTAAACAAAAAAACAAAAACTAACATTGTTTTTTTTTTCTTTTTTATTTGACTTTAGATTTATACGTGGTAGAATTTCAAAAATGTAGTTTACTTCATTATCATATGTTATTCTAGTTATATATTGAATATAAATACCGTGATCTAATACAAATAGACAAATCTATTTCTTCAGAAATTTTAGACCCAATAACAGATCATTTAGGTTATAAAATTAAAACTGAAATTATGATACATAGATCATGTGGATATGCAAAGACATCTGCATTATGCATGAAAAATTCAAAATGTTTAAAAAAAATTTTGAAACAAATAAAAAATGAAACAACTATAAAAGAAAATGGTTTTGTAAATTATTGTCGTAGAGGTACAAATTTCAATGTTATTAAAGAAGCAATTAAACTTGATACTAAATACGTTGTTGCTTATAACGGAACTTTATGTCTAAAATATTATGCACATATTAATATCGAAATATATTATCAATCTATACTTACTAAATATTTATTTACATACTTACCAAAAGGTCCATATAGAATAAGAGCTGTTATTGAAAATAATGTTATTACTGAAAATAACGAAAGAATGAGTTATAAAGAAATTGATAAAATAAAAGCTTATCTTAACTGTCGATATATTACACCATATGAAGCAATTTGGAGAATATTCAAATATTCAATCCACAATAGAAATCTAGCTATTCAACGCTTTTTTATTCATTTACCAAATATATAAAATATTACATTTTATAAAAATCACCAATTACAAAATACAATACGACAACCACAAATTCAAAAATCAATATTAACAGAATAGATAAAAATTAATAAAACTAATGAACATGCTTGACAACTTACCTATATAGAATTTTCAACAAAATTTATTTGAAATAACAAATGTAAAATTTGGACACATTGACAAAATGGATATACTATAAGACAAATATTTTATATTCATCCGAGCCCTGGTGAATTGTATTATTTAAAATTACTATTGAATCATCAAAGACTTTCAACAAGTTATCAATCATTTCAAACGGTAAATGATATTATTTATCCTTTAAATCAAATATCTTGTCATGCATTAGGTTTATTGAGATATTACAAAGAATGATATGAATCAACAGAAGAAGTATCATTCTGGTCAACATTTACACAATTTCGTCAACTTTTTCTTATATTACTGTTCTTTTACAATATTTCTGATCCAATAAAATTTTTATAAAAATATTATAAATTAAAGTGTGACGATATTTAATACAAAATAAGAGTCTTATTTAATAACCTGAATTTTAAAATTCCAGAAAATGAAATATATAATTTTATATTGCATGAATTAGAAAAATTATTAAATTTAAATTTATTTTCTTTATCACATTATAATCTTCTACTTCCAACTAAATCATTAATTGAAGATTTAAATAATAATCTTTTAAGAGAAGAACTTAATTACGATAAATATAAATTAAAAGAAGAAAATCTCAATTTAGTACAAAATTTAAATTAAGAGCAGCAATTTATTTTATAATCAAATTCTAGAAGTAGTTGAAAGCAAACAAAATAATTTATTTTTTATATATGGTTATGGCAGTAGAAAAAAAAAACATATTTATGAAACTCAATTATTAGTAAAATTAGATCGAACGTTGAAATTATATTAGCTGTAGCATCATCTGGTATAGCGTCGTTATTATTACCAAAATGTCATACTGTATATTTAAGATTTCACATACCACTTTTAATCGACAAATTTTCAACTTGCCAAACTAAAAAAATCCACTCAACTAGCGAAATTAATTGATAAAACAACATTAATTTTATGGGATGAAATACCTATGACAAATAAATATTATTTTGAAGTTTTAGATAAAACAATACAAGACCTAAAGAATGACTTTAATTGTCCTTTTGGAGGAATGACAGTCATGATAGGCGGTAATTTCAGACAAATATTACCATTTATTTCAAATGAAACAAAAGAAAATATAAGTGATGTAACTATAAACAATTCTTATCTTTGACCATATTTCTGTATACTTACTGTAATAACTAGTTTTTTACGATATTACGTTTCTTTTTTTTTAGGAATTTAAGTTACACCGTGAAGATATTTATGAAAAATCCTGATGAGGGTTTTTATTTAATTTTGTGAGTTCTTATGATTTCATAAGACTTAAAAATGATTGTTTAGTTAAGCATAAGACCTTTTGAGCAAAAAGGTAGAAAAAATTTTATGATTTTATGATGGTCAAAGTTTGACCAAAGAAAGTCAAAATGTTGACCATGACGGTACTGCAAGTATGGCAAGCAGTATTAAAAAGATACTGTGAAAAACCATTAATTCTGACAAGATAGTAAGAATAAGATTCAAAACCATTATAGAAAAATCAAGTACAATATTTAGGATATTAAGGGCCAATTGGTTTAAATCTATAAGAAAAATTTTTACGCAGTTCAATTATACATAGATAAATTTTGGACTGCAGTCCAGTGTAACAATACTGTATTATTAGTAAAAACAGTATTGAAAATATCTGTGTTAGTATGAAAATGGACTGCATATTCAGAATAAAGCCAAACAAGGCCTAGAGTGAGGACACCTCATCATTTGATAATTACATAATTTTTGGAATTAAAGAAATTGTGGAAAGAAATATCAACTTGCTCTACAAGCAAGCTTCATGGCCAGCCACATGGAGGGACAATGGGCAAATATTTTTGCTTCAAGGATTAATGAGCAATTTTTGGATTAAAAATAAATCCAAAAATTTAATTATTTTTCACCTATAAATAGGTGGAGGGGGGGCTCATTTGGCTCTAGAAAATGAGAAAACACCCCTAAATTATACCC
Organism: Ficus microcarpa; assembly: GCA_025413485.1. Classification (NCBI taxonomy): domain Eukaryota; kingdom Viridiplantae; phylum Streptophyta; class Magnoliopsida; order Rosales; family Moraceae; genus Ficus; species Ficus microcarpa. The sequence continues at coordinate 26,132,419 of CM046379.1, read as the reverse complement.
AAAAATTTGCTCACTCTCTCCCTCTAAGAATCCGAACCCAAGTAAAGAAAGAAAGAAGAAAAAAAAAAAAAAAGAGAAGAAAGAAAGTACTAGGGGGTGGTCGGACTTTGTTGGAACAACAAGCAAGTGGTTAAAAATTTTGGGAACCAATCAAGCCAAGGAAGGCCGGTTCTAGTAGGTGGCAAAGGGAAGAAAAAGTTTGGATCCAATCTAGCTCAACTTTGGTGATTGATTAAGGTAATTTCCCTTTGGTACCCTAAGCCTTCCAATTTAAGTTTCAATTGGAAATTTACGTGTATTTCAAGTTAGATTTGTAAGAGCATAAACTCATTCTATTTCCATTGCCCTAGTTTAGATTTTAGGTTTTGTGTTTGATAAGGTTTATGGGTGGTTTTGATTTATGAGCTATGCATGATTATGTGCTTATATTTACATGATTATAGGGTTTGCTTGTATGTTTTATGATGTGGTTATATGTCCCCAATATGCTTGAGAAAGTTTTAGGTGATGCATGTTAGGTTGATAGTATGTGATGAATGTTTATGCAAACCAAAAAGTTTTGCAAACCCTAACTTGGTGCAAGAACACCCAAGGGTTTCATGTGAATGTATGGTTGAATGTATGGATGTATGATGATGGAATGGTACGTTAGAAAGTGCTGCATGACTGTTTTAGACTCCTGGTGTGACCGGTTGAGTTAGTATGCGTATAATATGACGTAAAATGGATTTAAGCAAGAAAACTGCCAGTTCGGGTAAAACTGATCAGTTTTCTGGAAAGTTGGATTTGAGGCCCTTAGAGGCCGAATTTGGAAAAACTTAAAACATGAAAGTTGTAGATTAGGGTTTTTTCTAGGGGAAGACATGAACAGTTTTTGAAAATAATTCTCCAACGGCCTTGGTTTTTACAAAAATCCGAACCTGGCCATGCCCAGACTTCATGCACGGCCAGACATGTTCAATAAGGGAAATGAGTAGGTTAGAGACCGAACTGGGTCTCAAGTAAAACACAAAAGTTGTAGGGCTTTTCGAGATTAAAAACTTTTATGAAAAAAACTTTTTTGGATTCAACCCAGATTTTTAAATAAAAATTGGATTCCAAAACTGTGTAGGAAACAAGAAATTCCTGCACAGGATTTTCTAAGACAGTGCAGGGAAAGGATATTCCTGCACATACACTGATAAATTGGCTGTGGGAAACTGTTCCAAAGGCAGTTTCCAACACTTAGTAATTTTTACAAATCCTACTCAAAAAATTACAATTTTTCATAAGTTGAACAATGATTTTTGTATAAAATGGACATAAAGTGCAAAGTTTTTCCAAAGTAAAGGAAAGTAAATTTTGGACTACAAGTTGTCTAAAATTTTGGTAATAAGATGATGACCAACGGTAATTGGGAAGGATACCCAAGTTATTGGATTGGGCTCAAAGCCCACGATTACCTATGGTAACCAATAGGATATAATTTAAAAGTTTGGGCTTTAGCAACCCATTAAGAGTTGACCTAAATTTAACCCAAGTTTGGTTCACACCAAGGGTTACCCAATGTAACCCAACAAGATACTAAGTTTATTAATGGGCCTAAAACCTAGGGTTACTCCTAGTAACCCAATGGATTACGGATTTGCATATGATAAGGCTTAAGCCCAATGTTAGGATAGTAACTTAACACTATTCATGTGTGCTTGGGCTTAGTACCCAAGGTTACTCTAAGTAACCTAATAAGTTATGATCTTAGTATGGTAGACTATAAACCTTAGGGTTATTTGAAGTAATCAAGTAAGTTATCAAAGAGATTTTTGGGGGACATATAACTAATGTCATGTATGAATGTTGGTTAGGTTACCAACGTTTTATGGTTATGGTTATAGAATCCTTACCTATGTCCTTTTATAATAGCAGGAGGTAGCCTGCTATTGCACAATGACTTGGAGCAACAGAGTAGAGGACATAGCATACGAGGTAAGTACAACTCCACCTACAACATAGGCTTATTGTTGTGTTACTTGCCTGATATGTTGTATGCAATGATGTGATATGATTTGATGTATGCAATGATGTGATATAATTTGATGTGTTTAAAGTTTATACGATGGTATGATATGATATGAAGTAAGAGTTGTTTAAAGTTTATGAAATGTCATGATATGACTTATGAATTATCTATGTGTGATATCACGAAGCATATTCACTAATTAATAAAAATAAGATCAAAGTCTGAAATGATGAAAGTTAAGTATGATGGCAAGCAAGCTTACCTGTGTCGTGCCGACCCGCTTTAGGTCGGGTTAGGTTTATGGTTTGAGTTGGACTAGGCTGGTCGCCCCAACCACTCCATAGCTGCACGCCCGGTAAGGACACTTATGTTAAGGAGCTCATAGTAAGTTAAGTTATGAAAGAATAAGAAAGTATAATGAAGCATAAACGGTTCATGCATGGTTATGATTATGTTATGTTATGTTATGTTTTGTGTCGTGGATGTTAAAGTTGTACTTGCTGAGCGAAAGCTCACGTCTTACGTCTATACTGTAGGTAAGCAACCTACCGGCAATCTCTGATGCAAGATGGTGGAGCGTGGCACTGCTAACTGTGAAATGTGGGAATAGTAGCCATTCTTATGTGACTGTAAAATGTGGCACTGCTACGCGTTTTGTTTATTTTATGTTCAAACGTTCTTTTGTAGTAAACGTTTATAAGTAAGTAAATATTCGTGTGTGTGCACACCGTATAAAAAAATTTTTTTTTCCGCTATTTACGCTAAGTAAGTAAGTACGTTATGTAAGACACGTTAAGTATGTATGTATGTACGGTAGTGGCCTGCGCTAGACGGGTCGTTACACTTACCTTGATAGAAAACATGCGATTAAGAAAAGTTGACTACCGTATTGATTAACAGATAGAAATTACTAACTTCTTTGAATGAATTTTAAATATTGGTAATGGAACAACAAATGGAATAAAATAAACTGAAAATGAAGATGTTACTTAGATTAAAATACCGAAAAAACATATAATATAATATAATACAAATTCTATTCAATATATTTCTACCATAATATACGAAAATTCTATAATAATTTTCACAATATTGATCATTTAAAATAATGAACAATTATTACACCCAAAAATAAAATAACTGATAAAATAAATAATTACTTATTATCTTTAGTATCAACAAAAAAAAAAAATCATAGTTATGATATTATTCTTTAAATCTCGATAGACTAAATCTTTTATATTTTCTTGAATTTTTATATATACTTAATTTTAACGGACTACCTCCATATGAATTAGAATTAAAAGTTGGTGTTTCTGTTATGTTGATTAAAAATCTTAACCAATCAATGGAATTATGTAATGATACAAGACTTATTATAACACAACTAATAAATAGAATTGTTGAAGGCCGTATTATTAATTCTATTGTCATAATTGAAAAGTTTATATACCAAGAATAGAAATGACAATAAATGAATGGCCTTTTGTGTTAAAAAGATGACAATTCTGTTTTAAAATATGTTATGCTATAACAATAAATAAAAGTTAAGGTTAATCATTAAATAAAGTTTGATTCTACTTATAAGATGAAATTTTTAGTTATAGACAATTATATGTTGCAATATCAAGAGTAATATCGCTAAAGGTTTTCATGTTTTAATAAATGATTCAATTAATAAATATCCAAATCAAATTAAAAATATTGTCCACAAAGAAATACTATATAATATTAATCAAAATTAATAATCCGTTAGATAAAAATCTTTAACAGAAATAAATTTTCTCTCAATAATTATATTATTAAATGATTATAATATTTTTAAAATTTCAAATTCAATTCATAGATTTTTAAATAAATGTATTTATATGTCTCTATTATTTATAGAAAATGTTTAGCCTACTATAAGTACTAAAATAAAGAGAAACACGTCAGACTATCCATATCTGGGTTGGTCGTTTATGAAGGAACATAGATTACAATACTGGTCGTCTAATAAGCGTTGACTGCTTATTAGTAGACAAACATGTAATTGAATTTATTGTTTTTGAAAATTATATTTATTGACAATAAACAATTTACATTATTAATTAATATATAAATAATAATAAATTAATATATATATATTTTTTCAATATGAAGCAATACATGGGTTCGTTCGTGCAAAAGATACTAACTTCATAACAAACAAAATATAAGGGGCACCATATATGAAATCGGTAACTTCTTCATTACAAACAATAAACAAAAATATAAAATTGTTTTGCACAAAGCAATGTTACCATTTGTACGATTCACAATTTTCAAAGAAGCTGAAGAAGATATTCTTGAAATAACACGATACAATTTTAATTTTGTAGACTACCACCAATTAACATCAAGAGTTGGCATCAATGATCTTTTTTCAGATAAATAATATATAATATTCACATTTATTAACTAAAAAATTATAAATTTATAATATTAATATCAATAAACAATAACTTTACATTTATGATGTTATGTTAAATGTCATTGGTCGTCTCATATTTGTCAAAGGCATTGAAGAATCCAGTATAGGCAATAGACTGGTCAAAAGATGAAATATAACTATGCAGGATATCAGGTAACTATAAATTACATGTTCTTATAAACATATTTTCAATATATTGACAATCAATTATTAATTTAAATTTTATTATATTTCATAGAGAAGAATCACTTAACATAACTCTTTAGAGTGAAATTGGAGAAAAGTTTGCTGAAAATGCAGTTCAAAGAATGTTTGAACCAGTTATGATTACCTTCACAGCCATGGTATCCAAACAATATCTTGGTAAGTATATATATAATAAAAAATAATATAAATTTATCTTAAATAACAATAATAAACATCTTCGATAATTAGTTTTAATAATTATAAATATACATGTGGACTTTACGTAGCAAGTACTTCTGAAACCTCATATTATTTTGATCCAGATATCATTGAATCAAAGAAAAAAAAAAGGTATTATAAATATTTATTACGAGAATATTATAATTATTCATATTTTATTATTTTACAATTTGCATTGTTTAATATATTATCTTTTTGTAAGTTTAGCTATTCCATTCAAGGAATATACTATATTGCTATATCAATCAAAAAACCACTATTATTAGAAGAACAAAAGACTATGAATAGAGTTATGATAATGGAATTCCAAATCTTAGATCTATATTAAAATCAGGTAAGTATCTATTATTATACCCCAATTATAAAATATAATTTATTAAATATTTTTTATTCAAACAACAGGACATAAATTTTACTACAAAAGCAAGTATCATTGAACTTGGTGCACGATAAGGTTGATTCTACAATGCTTGTCTATGATGCTACAGACAAGTCAAACAATCAGGGATTTCATGATGGTGCGATACTCATGTATATTTAACGATTATGCCAGTCAGCTTGTAAATTTCTTTACCTTTATTATTAAAAAATTTTAAAAATTCTAAATACTAAAAAATTAAATAGATTTTTAATATTTATAACATGTACAAAATCAATGCTCGAATCAAGGATAGCACTGGCGGAATGAATATTGTCATGTTTAGAAAAACTGTCTAATCATTGGTAAATAAACATTGCTCCATACTGACAATTCAAGATGGATACACTGATCCAACGTCATTCCCCCTCTCCTCGATCAACTTAAAGGCATGTTAAAAATATTTCTTATTCAATTTCATCCACGGGGTGCTTTTATTAACGTAATAGTTATAAAAACTTTTGACGATGATGAATCACCAATGTTATTACCTGCACCACCAACTGAATCCCCCAAAGACATCCCACCACCAATACCATCTTTGGACCCAGCCAGAAAGCAAAAATACTGTAAAAAAACAACATTGTTTCACCCAACTCATAATAGAAGAAGTTGAATTAATATATATTATTATTCATAATTTGTTTCAAAATTTTTTAATTTCCTTACTTAACATATATATTCATAAATTATAAGTTATCATACAAGTATCTTTATTATTATTTCAGCTTCCCAGCAACATCATCCTCCAACATAAACCCAATTATGTTCAGCTGACTCATCCAAAAAATGAAACGAAATAAGGTACAATTATCTTTTGTATATAATTACATATTATATAATCATACTTATTTCAATTTTATTTATAAATATCAAATAATTAATAATTTTTTTCACCATAGTAGATCAAAAGAAAAGCTGAAGAAAATTAAACATGATTAATAACATTTCAACTGAAAATGTTTCACTTATGATAACTTAATTTTAAACATGTACATGTGTGTGTTTGTTTGTAAATATAACTCCGATATTTTAATATAAACTTGAGTTTATATATTCTAATATTTTAGTAGTAAGTACTAAAATATATATATAAATTTATTATAATTATATTATTTATCTTAGTCAACTACTTTTATTATATGCTTTTTTTTTCTTTTTTTAATTTTTTTCCCTCCTCTCCGTACAACACACGAGCATTAGTATATACTATAGGCGATGGAATCTCCTCAAACCAAACAACTTGTTTATCTATTCTAAGATCATATTTAGCTAGGCCATGTTCTATTAGCAACCTTGACGAGTGGCTGATAGGGCTGCCAAAGCGGAAGGATCACCCATATATATATACATATATTTAACCAGAAAACATGCAAATCTAGCTTACAGCAAGGGCTTCGGTTTCTACATCTCGAGCAATAAAGCCCCCATTTTATTTTTCCTTTAAAGAAATTCAGAATTCAAAACAAAAAGACAAAGACAATAAAAATCAACCCTTCAGAGAATGCCGACAGACTTAATCAAAAGTTGGTGTTATTTATGCATCTTAAAATCATTTCTACTATGAACAAGAAATTTATAAATACTTTTCTTTTTAGGATCAACATATTATTGAATTCCTCAAAAATAAAAATTTTTTCTTGGGAGCAAGTGCATAATTACCTAGTTTAACGTTCTTAGGGTTCGGATTTTCAATATCTACAACTTTATTTGAAGATGACATAATGTTTCTTTGATATTTGTTGTTGTGTTGTTTTCAATATCTACAACTCTATTCAGATTTTAAAACCCCATGTTGTTTCTCTCATTTTAGATTTTTCCAAAGTAGGCAAGTAAAGAATTCGAAACTCTCCATATTGCAGACGTCTTCAACTATGTGTATTGAATCTTCTAAAGACAAATGTGAAATCTATCCATAATTGAAGACTAAACTCAAAAACATCAAAATCTGAGCAAAAAGTTTGTACATCAACACAGTTTTCTGTCCTGACGAATAGTCACTGAAACTTGAAAAATCTCAGACTGAAATTGAAAGAATCAAATTGAAAAATATAACAAACTGTTAATGAACTCCCCTAATACATTTTAGATACTTTATATAGGACGTAATGTATTATTCTCTCTTTATCCATGAAAGAGAGAATTTTACTCAAACTTTATTCAATCCACAAATCACAAATTAATAGATATTAATACTCAGAACTAAATTACTTAATGGTATGTTTGATTGGAAGGAAAAGAAAATTAGAAGAAGAGAGTGATAGATCACCTAGATAAGAGAAATGGAGAAGGACGGATGTGCTCTTTCTCTTATAATATTTGGTGCGTAATCCCTACGACAATTTCTCCAATTGAAGAGAGATCAAAATAAGAGTATTTTGAAAGATTTAGAGCCCCTCACCTAATCTCTTCATTTCATACCAAATAATCACGAATACCAAAATCCTTCTGCTAATCCTTTCACTCCTCTCTTTCCTTCCATTTTTCTATCCTACCATAACACATTCTGAATAATAAACCAAACAATGTCAGATTCTTCATATCACTTTTAGAGTCGTAAATGAGACTGTGTTTAAAGAAACTAAATAGGGATGGAAAGATAATTATTTTGGGACCTCTCGGCTTTGACCATCCAAGGCAATAATTTTCATTGAGTTGGCTGCCACCTCTATAGCTCCACATCAGCATCATTAACGTGTGGTCAATAACAAAACCACAAAATTTGAATAGGGGAGCTAATAACTACGTAAGAAAATTTTAAGAGATATAAATTATATTTCTCATTTTTTAAAGGTCCTTTATGTAACTTTTAATATATAAACGTGTATACACATAGATATATAAGAGGGAACACAAATTTAAGGGGGCTCAGGCCCCCGTGTGAGGCCTTACTTACCTCGGAGCATGTGTGTAGTCCATGGCAACAAATTTGTTAACATTGAACTGTTTATTTTTTAATTTGAAACAACAACCTTTTTACTATCTATTAGAATTGCAATTTTAATCGTCAGATCAACTTTGTAATGTACGATATATTAATTCTTAGTATTCATGTTAAAAATTTACATCGTGTGACAAAATTATTCTCATTCATATATTGATCAAAACATTGGAGACATAATTTAGTAGTTTACATGACCTAATTATAAGATATTAAGTTCGAATCTTCCGACTTCAAATTCAAAAAATGTATATGTACACACACACATATATATATATAGCTCTATACATATATAAGAAAGCTGAAAATGAGTTATTATTCACCCATTTCATCCAAAACGCACGATTTGGACGAAACTTTCATTTTAGGGGGGGGGGGGGGGAGAGAGAGAGAGAGAGAGAGTGAGAGAGAGAACTTTTAGGGGTTTTGTTTTCTTTTTGACACACATAAAGGGTGGGGAGAGAAAGAAAGGGAGAGAGAGAGAGAGTAAGAGAGAGGGAGAGTACTTTTGTTTTGTTGTGAAACCTTGTGGATGCCACCTTACTAGCTTTTATTCAAGATTGTTTGTTACAACCTACTTTTATTAAAGAAGTTGATTGATAAGCATTTTGATTGCTAAGTTATAAAAAGTTGATGTCCTTATGCTCCTATAAAAGGGCCTTTATTCATCTAGTTTGAAGCACGGAAAAAAAAAAAAAAACAAAACAAAACAAAAGCGAGACAAAAGAAAAGTCTGTAGAGAAGAGAGAGAGAAGCAATAGAGAGAAGAAAAGAAAGAAAGTAAGAGGGATAAATCTAGAGGTAAAAATTAATAAAATTATAATCTTCTCTAATTTTATGTGTTCTATTATTAGTTATTTTCTTATCTCCATATCTTCATATTTTACCTCATATTTATAACACGTTATCAGTACGAGAGCTCTATTTGATATCATTTTTAGTGAGGTAAAATTTATTGATTATATTGGTGCTTTTTATACTCTTTGGTAAGCCTTAATATTTCATATATCATTATCATGCTTGTTCATTTAAATATGTTTACAAAACAAATATTGAAGTTATCTTTAATATTTTATGTACATTTCTAACTCTTGACTAAGACTAATTCTTACCTTTAATATATGAACTCTGATTTATATATGTACATACTAACTTTGTTAATGGTTAACAGTCAACGTATTTATCTAATTATCTCTTGTTACGTTCATAACATTTATATTTGTTACATATTTATTGTTTATTTGTTGTTCTTGAGCTAAAAGTATATATTCCATATTTGTCATTTATGTTGATTTTCTGACTTTCTATTTACTAATTAAATAATTTTCCCATTTATAATAATAGTTTTTCACAATGTCAAATATTTCGAAGCTTGAGTTTGGTGCACTTAATCTTTTGGGCAAAAATTACTTTCCATGGACACTTGACAATAAAATTCATCTTGATGTCATGGACCTTGGAAATCTTATTAAGGAAAGAAATGATGCATCCTCGCAGGATCGCATTAAGTCAATGATATTGTGATGTCATCACCTTAATGAAACATTGAAATTTGAATTCCTTATGATAAAGGATCCATTTGTCCTCTAGCAAAGTTTAAAAGAAAGGTATGACTACTGAAGGGATATAATAATTCCACAAACCAGCTATGAGTGGATACACTTGTGGTTGCAGGATTTTAAAATAGTTGGCAAGTATAACTATGCAATCTTTTGTATTACTTCTTTTTTAAAATTATGTGGAGAAAATATTACTAAAAAAGACATGTTAGAAAAAACTCTTTCAACTTTTCATGCCTCGAATATGCTCCTACAATAGCAATATCAAGAGCATGGTTTTAAAAAATATTATGAGCTAATATCATGTCTTCTTGTTGCCGAGCAAAATAATGAGTTTTTAATGAAAAATCATCAATTTCGCTCAATTGGCTTTGCACCATTCCCTAAAGAGAATGCTGCATCACATGAGAAAAATCCAATGGCATTCACTGAAGCGAATGTTACATCTTTCAACAATTGTCTGTGGTTATCGCCATGGACATGGCCGTGATTATGGTCGTAGTTGTGATAATTCCTGATATCGTGGTAGTCATAATAGTAACTCTTCAATTTTTAAGAAAACTCCACATCACCATCAGAAGTGGGAAAATAATGAGGAGAAACAAGAAAAGGAAAAATTTCTAAAGAATAAAGATAACATTTACCATCGATGTGGTATGAAAGGACATTGGGCTTGTACCTGTCATATGCCTAAAAATCTTGTGGACCTTTGTCAAGCTTCATTGAAGTAAAAAAAAAAAAAAAAAAAAAGGTGTAAAAACAAATTTTGTTGGTCATCCCATGGATTTAGACATCTAGATGTTTCAAATTTCTTTGAAAACCTAGAAGGAAAAATAGATAACTTGACTGCAAATGTAAATGACTTTGTTGCTTAATATTATGCTAGTGTTAAATAATGGTTTCTTTTAATTCCTAGTGTAATATCTAAATTCTTGACACATTATCTACTTATTATAATGAATAATCCCCTTTTATCAATGCTTATTGCTCATTTTGTTTTTATTCTCTATGAAGAACATGGCATTTACATATAGTAACTCCAAGGGTAATTGCGAAGAACTATGTCTGGTAGACAATGCAACAACGCACACAATTCTAAATATGAAAAGCATTTTTCAAATTTGACATTAGACAAAGCTAATGTTAATACAATCTTATGTGCTGCAAATTGATTGAGGGCTCTGGAAGAGCCACTATTGTGTTGCATGGAGGAACACAATTTGTTATACACGACGCATTATTATCCAGCAGATCCAGAAGAAATCTACTGAGTTTCAAATATGTAAGTCGTAATGATATCATATTGAGACCACAAATGAGAATAATGTAGATATCACTACATTATTTCTAGAGTCTTTGGACATAAGTAAATATTAGAAAAACTACCTACTTTCTCTTCTGGGTTATATTATACATATATTTATAAAATTGAATCACATATGTTGATGACTCAGAAAGCTTCTGATCCAAAAATGTTCTCTCTTTGGCATGACTGTTTTGGCCACCTTGGTTTAATAATGATGCGACAAATAATTGAGAATTCACATGGACATCCATTAAAGAACCAGAAGATTCTTTTGTCCAATGATTTTTTCTGTGTTGCTTGTTCTCAGGCAAATTAATTATAAGGCCATCTCCTTTGAAAGTTGTAATTCAGTCTCCTGAATTTTTGGAGAGAATTCAAGGATATATATGTGGGCCTATACAACCAGCATGTGGACCATTTAGATATTTTAGGGTGTTGATGGATGCCTCAACACGTTGATCACATATCTGTTTGCTATCTACTCACAATGTTACATCTGCCAAAATTTCTTGCTCAAGGAATCTGATCAAGGGCACTATATCCAGATCATGCAATCAAGACAGTTCGTCTTGATAATGCTATTGAATTTACTTCCGAGCATTTAATAATTATTGCATGTCAATTGAAATTACTATGGAGCATCCTGTTGTCCATGTACATACACAAAATGGTCTCACTGAATCGTTTATTAAACGCCTCTAGTTAATAGCTAGACCATTGTTGATGAAAACTAAATAACCTGTCTCTACTTAGGGGCATGCCATATTGCATGCTGCAACACTTATTCGCATTAGGCTGACAGGCTATCAAAAATACTGCATTTGGGCAAGAGCCAAATATATCCCATTTACGAGTTTTTGATTGTGTAGTATATGTTCTAATTGCTCACACCAAGATGGGTCCTCAAAGAAAATAAGGAATTTATATTGGATTTGAATCCCCTTCCATTGTCAAATATCTTGAACTTCTGATGGGTGATATTCGGCACGATTTGCCGATTATCAATTTGATGAAACAGTTTTCCCAACATTAGGGAGAGAAAAGAAAAGGCTGGAAAAACAAATTGAAATTTCATATACTGCATTATCAATTTCTCATTTTGATCCTCACACTAATTAATGTGAAATTGAAGTTTAAGGAATTATTCATTGCAGAATATTTCAAACCAATTGCCAGGTGTATTTGTTGATACAAATGTTTCAGCTCGAATTAATGTTCTTGTAGGATAAATTGAAAATACAGTAGTTAATGAGTCTAAGGCATGCTAGAAATGTAGTAGACTTATTGGTTCCAAAGATAAAAATCTACGGAATAGAATAGGAAAACTAAATAAACTGATACTCCTGAAAAGATTGGTGCTCCGGAAGAGACCATATTGCTAGAACAAATGGCTGACATAAACAAATATATGACCTCAAAAGTGGTCCTTTTCTTGAAGACATTGAAAATGTTGAGATCTCCATAAATTTTGTCATTACAAGAAAATAAAAGAATTGTGATAAAATTGTTATCAACAACGTATTTGCATATAAAGTAGTGCTTGATATAATGAAAGAAAGTAAGGATCATGAACCAAAATCCGTCGAAGAATGTAGACGAAGACAAGATTGGCCAGAATGGAAAGACACAATTCAGGCAGAATTAAATTCACTTGTGAAACGAGAAGTATTCAGACCTATAGTCTAAACACCTAAAGGTGTTAAACCCGAAGGACACAAATAGGTTTTTGTATACAAACGTAATAAGAAAAATGAAATCATGAGATATTAAGCATGACTTGTTGCACAAGGCTCCTCGCAAAGGCCAAGTATTGATTATAAGGAAACATATTTTCCTACGGTAGATGCAATAACAATTAGATATTTGATTAACCTAGCTATCTCTGAAGGACTTGATATGCGTCTAATGGACATGCCAACCGTACACTTATATGGATAACTAGATGGTGATATTTATATGAAAATCCCTTAAGGATTTAAGTTGTTTGAAGCATCTAATTCAATACCTCTGGAAATGAACTCAATCAAATTACAAAGATCTTTGCATGGTTTAAAGCAATTCGGATACATGTGGTACAATCGCCTTAGTGAACATCTTTTAAAGGAAAGGGTTTGCAAATAATCCTATCTGTCTATGTGTTTTTGTTAAGAAATCAAAATCCAGATTTACTATCATGCTGTATATGTTGATGATTTGACTATTATTGGGGCTCCTAAAGAGTTTGCTGAAACAATAGCATACTAAAAGAAAGAATTCGAGATGAAAGATCTCGGAAAAACAAAATTTTATCTCAACTTGTAGATCGAGTATTTTGTCGATGGAATATTTGTCCATCAGACAACATATATAGAAAAGGTCTTTAACCACTTCTATATGGAAAAGGCCCATCCATTGAGAACTCCAATGGTGGTATGATCACTTGATGTGAAAAAGGATAATTTTCGTCCTAAAAAAATAACGAAAAAAATTCTTGGTCTTGAAGTACCATATTTGAGTGCAATTGGTGCTCTCATGTATCTAGCTAATTGTACACGACCTAAAATTGCTTTTTCTGTGAATTTACTAGCTAGATACAGTTCTACACCAACTAAAAGACACTAGAAGGGGGTTAGACATATATTTCATTATCTTCATGGAACAATTGGCATGGGTTTAATATATTCCAAATGTTCAAAATCATAGTTAGTTGAATTTGCAGTTACTGGATATTTATCTAATCTGCATAAAGCTTGATCACAGATAGGTTATGTATTCACTTATGGTGATACGGCAATATCATGGTGCTTTAGAAAATAAAGTATTACTGCTACTTCATCGAACCATGTTGAAATACTTGCATTGCATGAAGCAAGCCGGGAATGTATATGGTTGAGATCCATGGATCAACACATCTGAGAGACATGTGAATTGAACTCGAATAATGGGAACCCAAAAGTATTGTATGAAGATAATACAACATGCATTGTTCAAGTCAAAGGAGGCTACATCAAAGGTGACAGAACAAAGCATATTTCGCCAAAATTCTTCTTTA
>CM046379.1:26113190-26118190 GCA_025413485.1 Ficus microcarpa | reverse complement strand
CACATGAACTACAAAAGAATGGTGATATAGATGTTCAACAAATTTGCTCATGCGATAATCTAGCAGACCTCTTCACCAAAGCACTTTCTACTACGGCATTTGAGAAATTGGTGCAAAATATTGGAATGCATCGACTTAAAAATCTTTGATAAATTTCACAATAGCACCAAAATGTTTACATGAAGGAAAGAAAATTGTGCACCACACTCTTTTTTCCTAGCCAAGGTTTTTCTCCTACTGGGTTTTACTTGGCGAGGTTTTTAATGAAGCAGTTTTTCAAAAGTGTGATATAATAAGAATATTGTACTATTTTTCCCTCACTAGGATTTTTTCCTGGTAAAGTTTAAATGAGACATATTCTTATAGGGTGAACATCCAAGGGGGAGTGTTGTGAAACCTTGTGGATACTACCCTACCAGCTTTCATTCAATATTGTTTGCAACCTACTTTCATTGAAAGAACTTGGTTGATGAGCTTTTTGATAGCCAAGTTATCAAAAAGTTGATGGCCTTGTGCTCTTATAAAATGGCCTTCATTCATCTAATTTGAAGCCAAAAAGAAAAAAAGAAAAAAAAAAGGGGGGGATGAAAGAAAAATATGTAGACAAGAGAGAAAGAAGCAAGAGAGAGTAGGGAAATAGATAGAAGAAAAGAAAAAAAGTAAAAGGGATAAATCTGTAGGTAAAAATTAATAAAATCATACTTTTATCTAATTTATGTGTTCTATTATTAGTAATTTTCTTATCTCAATATCTTACTATTTTACCTCACATTTATAACATGTTTTGTTTTGTTTTGTTTTTTTTTTTTTTCATTGACATACTGGGGGAGGGAGTGGGGTGGACTTTTTAGTCCAATTTTATTCTTTTTCTCTTTTGGCTTAATTTTTTTTTTTTTCATTTTAGTCCTTTTCTGTATAGGTCTATTTTTGACATTTTAGTTCTTTTATCTTTTTGGTCTTTTTTTCATGTGCCTTTTTTTTAAATTTTATTTTCAGGTACTTTATTGATTTTCTTTTTTTGGGTATATTTTTTACTTAAATATTTTTTTCCTATGTAAATAAAAAATTCCTTAAATATTTCTAATCATTAGCAATGCGCATGTTTTTAAATTAGTATATTGCAGAAGGAGACGAGCCTAAAACCACTTCTGTTACTAGATATAACTTTACGAGTTCCTTGTCATGCCATTTGGGCTTACAAATGACCTTCTATAATTTGATAAGTGATGTCTTTTATAACTTATAACTATATTGATCGCTTTCTTGTTGTCTATCTTGATGACATTGTTGTCTATAGTGAGTCCTTGGAGGATCACTTGTCCCACCTTAGGAAGGTGCTTACTCGGTTAAGGGAGCACAAGCTGCATGTAAATATGGAAAAGTGTGAGTGACTAGAAATATGAAATGTAGAAAATACTATTCAAACTGCTCGAAGAAGCTTAAGTCATTTCTTGAGGGTTCTTCGACCCATAAGCCCGGCTGTCAGTGACGCCCGCCTGGAAGTAATTAGGCAAGAGAGCCTGTTGATTAGGAAAGGGTCTTGTCCAAATTTCCGTAAAACATGCCCAAATCAATGGGCCGGCGGCAACACAAGTGGGCTTGGATCAATATAAGTCATGGAAACTTTTTCCTTCTTGTTTGGTTACTAGTTACTGTTTCTTTCCGTAGAACTTGGGCAGTTCTTGTTACGGAACTAAAATTTTGGTCATCTGACAGGTGTAAGCCCCTTTACAAGGTGCGGTGGTCAAAATAGCTATGCAATGACTTTTGGGCAAGTCTTGGCTTGACTTGCGTCTGTTTTTTCTCCAAAACGCAATTCCTTTCAAAGTCCATCTCTATCCAAATCCAGCCTAGCAAATATTAAAACAACAACCTCACCAAATCTCGGTTTACTCTGAATTTTCAAACCATGATTAGTTAACAAAACAGAAAAATCATATCCCATTATAAAATTGCTTACTTCTAACTGATCCGTTTAAAAACTTCCTTCTCGTAACTTTTCACTTTTCCTTTCTCAAACCCAAGTTTTTCCATTCCACGAAAGTGTCTTAGTCCAAACAAACTTACAACGTTGTCGTTTATTAGTGTGGAAAATGTGGAAAATGTGGTCCCCCATTAGCCGTGATCAATGGGGCAACTAAAAGTATGTTTCCACCCCCAAAAGGTTTTTCAACCGTGTTGAATAGATCGATAATAAATTTTTGTAAGATAACAACACAGGTTATTGCAAATAAGGTTAGATTAAATTCAGTATCACTTTATAAACTACCGTTATTCATCTACGCTGTTTGTTTCAGATAGTTTAAAACATATCGATGTTATGTAACAAAAAGAGAAAAATTACAAAAGCTAACAGTTTTTTAACACTTAATTAAATAAATGACAGAATTTTTTAATTTAGAAAAATGACAATTAACCATGATTGACTGTAATCAACAAGTGAAAAAAGACAAATCAATAGGAACCACTGATTGACCCTTAAAAAATGCAACAATTTCCAATTTTTACAATTTCAGTCATTTAACAATAATTAAAAAAAAAACACAACTTACCTACATATCTTAGGAAAAGACGATTTAACCCTTTTGTTTATATCATCGGAGAGAATAACATAACCGCTAATTTTCCTTTTTACTCACCGTTCAAGCAAAGTGGGTTTTTGGACATTCCATTGTCAAAGTTCGAATGGGATTTGCCTAATTATTGCATCGTGAGCTGGCTAGCATAGTTGAAAATTCGTCCCAGGAACAGTTTTGGTGATTTGGTCCCCTACCTTGAAACCGAAATTGTCCCCAAGATTTTAATACGGTGATAATGAACAATCTAGTGAAGGACCCCATTAAGGTCTAGGGATATTATGATATATAGATATACATCACATCGACGGTAATGGTTAAAACTATAATTTCGACCAAATTAATTATTCATCCAAGTTGAGAGGTTCTTACTTTTGTTATTATTATTTTAAATTTCTTGTCGTTGGTCATTAATTTTGGGGCCTTAAATCGAAGGATGGAATGTTGTAAAGGTTTGAAAATTTTTGTGCCGTGAGGATTTTCAAGTTGATGACTTATGCACAAAAACTTCCAATGAATTTTAACTGTTTTGGCCAATGAAGGGCAGAAATTGATATTTATTTTGCACGTGTGTTTTTAACGAGGAAAGAAAGATGTGAAGAGAACGTTACCTTGACAAGCAAAAACATAGAATGATACAAGTACGAAGACTATAGATGTCCTACATCAAAGGAAGAAAAAAAAAAGGCTGTCTATAGAAGACCATTTATTATTTTAGACTAGTGTCACATAATAATACCTCATGTGGCATGTTTATCCTTAGAGTATAGATGTGTACAAGGGAACAGCAATGTACTGTTTATCTTTTCGCACGATTTCATTAAAATATATTATAATTTCGATACCAGTAACCATTAGATCAAACGGCATGGGATAGGATGGAGTGAGACTTGAGTTTGAAATAACGCAGATTCAATTATGCATTATGATTAAAACAAAAAAAAAGTGTTTCAAGTACAACGAATAATTCATTGGAATAACTAGTAAGATTCCACATTCCTTCCCTTGTATACTCAGTAAATAGCCATCACAATTAGCAGTTTCACCAATTGGTCTTCATAAATAGTCTCTTCTAATTTTGGAGCAATTTGGTCTCCAATCTTGAATGTTTTTTATTTTTCATGTGATAGACTCCAATCTTGAATCATAATTTGTCTTGAATAATAAAATTATTTAAACCATGGGAATTGCATGAGTATTTAATGTAATTATGACCTACCACATGTCATTGCATATTTCACATAAAAAATCATAAGCTACACTGCCAATTAGTAATTTACGTTTGACTAAAAGTCAATAAACAAATTTGGACTTTTGACCAAACCTCAAAGCTGCAATACGCTGATGTGGCAGTTCACCATAGGCCTTTGAATAATGAATATGGAGATGTTGAATTAGCGAACGCATAAAGCACATGAAGAAGTTTCTCGGAAAGCTCCAAGATCATATTTCCTTGTCAAGGTCTCAAGTTGGACAGGAATATCATTTGGTCAAACAAATTGCAAACCACAAATTTTTTTCTTATAACTGAAAAATAAAAAAATGTTTTTTTTTTTTCAGTTATTTTTACTTAGAAGGAAAAAAAAAAAGGAAATCTATATGTTGCAGCCTAAATATTTTCTACTATTTGCAAGTTTGACGAGCTTATATATATATATATATATAAATTAAAAAAAATTTTGTTGTCTTCAAAACCGCCTAACCACAAGTTATAAACGTAATTTAGATTTATAATAGGCTGCACCAACATCAACATCAAGGATGGATTATTTTCTGCTTAATTTTTTTTTTCTATTGTATTGTCAATTTAATTAGGCAAAAAGATGAGCCACCACGAAAAAAAAAAGAGAGAGAGAGAGAGACAGAGAGAGAGAGAGAGAGAAGAGAATTGGTCCTTTGTATTTGGGAATTTAAAACAAACAGTGATGCTACGAATTGAAATAACATATGCAAAGAAAAAATATTCTTTAATGAAAGCTCCTTTGCACGTGTATTTTCTACGTTTATTCAAATTATTGATTGATTAAAAACCTATATCACAGTAATCCAACAACACCTATATTTGTATAGAACATCAATAAGAGGTTATATGTGTATATATACACACAGATATATATATATATATATATATATTATAATGTGTTGTTGAGCTAACTATGAAAAATGTGTTATAGTTTTGCTGCTCAACTTTGAAAGCGGATCAGAATTAATGATTCTTGCAGAAATGTAATTTGATCAAATTCCTCTTCATTTCTTAAAAAAAAAAAAAAAAAAAAAACCCTACATGTGGAAAATGCGAGTTTCTTGGAGGTCACGCCTTTGAGGTCTTTATCTTTGAACAAACACACGAGAGACGGGGAAAAAAATATAACGAAGATCATTATTTCCACAAAATAATACGAACGACTAGGGTTTCTCAAAAAA
>CM046379.1:26093190-26110690 GCA_025413485.1 Ficus microcarpa | reverse complement strand
TTTTACTAAAAAAAAGTTGTCATGTTATTAAAAAAAAAAAGAAAGACTTTAAATAAAGTGACTATATCATTTCTCTATCAAGAATTTATTTATTTTTCTCGTTTTATATCTCTTTTGTTTTTTTTCTTATGTCGGCTATATCACCAATATAAATGGGGAAAATGAAATATTGCTATCAACGTCACGTCTGTAATGTAAACCCATGATTTTATCGCCAAAACTAACCAAAGGTCCAGTGAGATTTTTGGTATCTTCTCATGAGACCGCAAGTGAATGAAATTATTTTCTCAATAAGACAGAAAACAAAATTAATAAAAACACAAAACCAAGGTGAACATGGGACTACAAAAGCGATTTAATAATTTTTTTTATAACCATAGATAAGTTGGCCAGAGTCCTTATAGCATCAAGTTCAACGAGAATGAGATTTGAAAAAAAAAAAAAAAAGGAGCGTGATAGTGGGAACAGACTCAATTAATGGCTTTGTTCTGATTTCTAGGCCTTTTTTTTTTCCTTGAGTTAAAGATAGGAAAAAATAAAGTATACATTCTTATAATATCTTGTCTTGCTATTATTATTATTATTATTATTATTATTTAACCAACTGCAACATCATCCAGATCAAGGAAAGAAGAGCCCAGGACCCTTTTCTGAAGGGCTTTTCATAACTGAACTCAATAATAAAGTTAGCGGTGTTCACATTGCATGTTTCTCTCTAGTCCCCCACATCAAAGACCAAAGTTATCGTATTTGTTCTGGCCTACCTAGATATATATACATATACATATATATATATATATATATATATATATAAACCCACTAAAGTGCCCACATCTCAGTAAGTCTTCCCCAGTTAGTGAACTTTTCTCTATTTAACCTATAGTAGGTACTTTACTTCTATAGAGATATTATTATTTTAATCGTTAGATCAATTTTTTTAATGAATCTTATATCTGATCGAGATTTATTAATTAAATTATTAAAAAATTAATCTAATAATTAAAAACAATAATACCGACATCTTTTCCCATTTTCAATTATAGTGAGACAACTTATTAGGCTAGAAAGGCAAAAAAGGCAGAGAGGCACACATAGGAGCATGCCCAACAAGTCAGAGTCATAAAAGTTTTTTCATTTTCAATAATTTAGAGGCTTAAAATTGCTGGTTGTTTTGTGAGTGCCACGTAAGATATTGGCACCTTCAAAGATATAACCACAATCAACATCAAGCCATGCAAGTGGAAAAAAAAAAATTAAAAAAAAAAAAAATTGGAGACAAACATAAATAAAATGAAATATGGTTTTCTTTTGGTTCTCTTATTGGTCAAACCTGCAAGGAAGTGATGGGCACCAAGGGGGTGGGTCTAAAAACCCGTTACCTGGCAAAGAGGAAGCAAGGAAGGATGGTCGAGCAAGGAACGATGACCCTGGCCATTGGGTTGGCCGGGCCAAACTAAATAAACAACTTGGGGCCCACTTGATTAAGAGTTGTTATTTCACCTCGCTCTTTTTTTTTTTTTTTCCTTTTCTTTTTTTTTCTTTTTTTCATCTATATTGCTTTCGGAATTATTTTTATTTTATCAATTAAAATTTAAAAATTCTTACTTTATCTTTTGAATTTTAAATTTACCTTACCTCTCCTATTAAAGTTTCAGTTAACAACTGACGAACAAAAATAGAAGAATTAGTATTGTCAAGCTATTTTTATTAAAATTTCTACTAAATCAAAAAAAAAAAAAAAAACACTTGGGTGTTTGGTATGTTAGTTTGAGTTGAAATATTTTAGTTGTAATAGTAAATTTTTTTGAATTTTGAGAAAAGACAAAAAATTTTTGAAAAAAAGACAAAATTTTTAAGAAAAAAACAAAAAAAAATTAAAATGAGTTGAAAATGATATTTTACCAAATAGTTAACTCACTTTTTTCTCCATCAGTTTTTAATTGAAAATTGATAAAAGAGTTAAAATGGGTTTATTTTTAAAATTTAGAGGGTAATGTGAGTATTCATAAAATTCAGAAAGCAAACTATCAGTTGTCGTTAAGTTCAATAGACATAAATACGAATAACAATTTTTTTTTTCTTTTTTCATTTTTTTAGTTTAATTTTTGAGAACTAGTGAATAACAAAGATTATCTAGCCAAAGTCCCCCTGGTCCACCTTCCACTACCAGCTAATAATTAGCGTCCTCATTGCCACTTGGAACCTCTATAAATAGCGGGACACCGAACTTCATCTCCACATTAAGAAGCTAAAAACTTGTTTTAAGAGTGAGAAACAGAGTCAGAAACAAAGAAAAGAAGAGAGAGAGAGAGAAAGATTTTTCATTCAGTTGTCAGATAGAAATGGAGACCTTCCCTGTCATCAACTTGGAGAAGCTCAATGGTGAGGAGAGAGAAACCACAATGAAGCAAATCAATGATGCCTGTGAAAACTGGGGCTTCTTTGAGGTAAACATAACATATCTATACTTATATATAAATATATAAATATATATATATATTTTTTTTTGAAAAAGCTCATTTCAGTTTTATGAGTCCAAAATTTCTAATGGGCATATATATATATATATATATATATTTGGGTTTTTTTGGTTGCAGCTTGTGAATCATGGCATACCCCATGAGCTATTGGACACAGTGGAGACGATGACAAAAGATCACTACAGAAAGTGCATGGAACAAAGGTTCAAGGAGCTTGTGGCAAGCAAAAGCCTTGATGCCGTTCAGGCTGAGGTCAAGGACATGGACTGGGAGAGCACCTTCTTCTTGCGCCATCTCCCTGTCTCCACCATTTCTCAGATCCCAGATCTTGATGATGAGTACAGGTCAATTTTCATTTTCATTTTGTATCATTATTTTTTATTCAAAAAAATAAAAAAAAAAAATAAAAACCAGCAAACTGTGTCAAAAAAAGTGTCCAATTAGTAACTGTTTTTAGAATTGACAAGTGTTTGATAGAAATAATAATAATAATAATAATCAATAACGCTCCAATAATGCAGGAATGTGATGAGGGAATTTGCAAAGAAGCTGGAGAAGCTAGCGGAGGAGCTGCTAGACCTGTTGTGTGAGAATCTTGGCCTGGAGAAAGGGTACCTGAAAAGGGCCTTCTACGGCTCAAACGGTCCAACCTTTGGCACCAAAGTGAGCAACTACCCACCCTGCCCAAAGCCTGACCTGATCAAGGGTCTCCGGGCCCACACCGATGCCGGCGGCATCATCCTCCTCTTCCAGGACGACAAGGTCAGCGGCCTCCAGCTCCTCAAGGACGGCGAATGGATCGACGTACCCCCTATGCGCCACTCCATTGTCATCAACCTCGGTGACCAGCTTGAGGTATTTCACTACTCAACCGACAATCCTACACCAGTTATTACCCTTTTACGCGCATAATTGCGGCGACGCACATATAATACTCAAATCTTAATATCGCATTATTACAATTGCGACATTAAGAAGTTATTTATTTATTTATTTATTTTTTTTAATTTTGTTGTAGGTGATTACCAATGGAAAGTACAAGAGTGTGCTTCACAGGGTGATTGCACAAACAGACGGAACTCGCATGTCAATAGCTTCGTTTTACAACCCGGGAAGTGATGCTGTGATCTACCCGGCACCGGCTCTGGTGGAGAAAGAAGCTGAGGAGAAGAACCAAGTCTACCCAAAATTTGTCTTTGAAGACTACATGAAGCTCTATGCTGGCCTCAAATTCCAGGCCAAGGAGCCGAGATTTGAGGCCATGAAAGCCGTTGAAACCAATGTTACTTTGGGTCCAATTGCCACTGCTTAAACAAGATTCATACTCTCTCTATTAAGTTAAAAAGGGTGTCCCTCTTTTCTTTTCTTCTTTTTTTTTTTTTTTTTTGTTTTTTTTTTGGATCTCAGTGTTTAGTTGGTCTGTTGTGGAAGTTATAAGCTTTTGATATAAGTTTCTTAGAACCACCATGGTTAACTGTATCGTGTGGCAATCAATTTATTATTTGTAGAGAAGAAAAGTAACTGAAAGTTACCAGTTCTACATATAACATTCATGTTCCAAGAAAAGTTTTGTTTACTGTTCTATATTTTTTTCCTTTTTTTTTTCTTTTGAATTATCGTAAAAGTGGAGGATCTCAAAAAAAAAGTCAAGGGACTGTTCCCAAAAGTAACGGACCATTACTTAAAAAAAGTGATCGTTAATTTTTAACATTAGATTTAGCTCCCCTAAGCAAATATCTAACCCAACATCCGCTCTGATTTCCACCTGAAATGGAAAAGAGAAATATTCAAACTTTTTTTTCTTTTTATAACAGTTAGTTTACTATTTACGTAGTGGAAACAAAGAATACGAAAATCTGGCAGATCTATCTGTTTTTCATATTTAGCTAATAAAAGAGGTAACTGTGTCTGCAGCTTTGCTGATCACTTTGTTACTGGATTTTATTACAACTTATTAAAAAAAAAATTACAAGTACTTGAACCTTTAATGCAATCAGGAGACAAAGGATAATGCAAGTTGAGAAGTCACTTAAGGCAAACCAGATAATTTAATCTAGGCTTTGGGATAGTGCATCTCTCTCTATGGCAGACTGCTTGAACTGTTATTGGGCGTTTTTATTTTTTAATGACGGTTTGTGAAAATTACAAACTATGGCTATCCAAATTTTAGATGACTTTGGCTGCTTTTTTAATAGGTGGCTTGAATGGTATTTTGGACGGTTTGGTATTTACACCATTTTTTTTAAAATGTAGATTTTAACTATAATTTTAAAGTACAAATAAGCACAGTCTGAACTGCACAGTTTGAACTACACATGTCGATGGTGTGAGAGAGCAATATGGTGAATTGTGATGGCCAACGGTGTGGGAGAATAGACAAGTAGAGAGGCTCACAAAATGGAGAGGACCAAAGCGCAACGGAAATGTGACAAGACTTAAAAAAAAATATATATATATATATATATTAACATTTGCATTAAAGATGATCTAAATATGTTATTGTATGTTATTTGTTTAATTTGAGTGTCGGTTTGCCTTCTATAGATCTGCTTTCCTTGACGGAGAGCAACCAATGACAACGAAAACATGAATAATCATATTCTTTTCGTGTTCAAAAGATCAGGAAGCCACGAGAGAATCATTTTTTTTTCCCTTGGGGATAATAGGAACCCACGTAAGATTGTCATCCAATAATCTTGAATTAGGCAATTGGTACATGGGACACTTTCATTCCAACACGCAAGCGTTCGGCATGCCTTCTACTTTAATTAATTTAATTATTTTATATCTTAAGCAAGAATTTCAGCTGCTGATGCTGTTTTAGCCTTTTTCTGTTTGTCTTTCTGACAGGGAAAAAAATAAAAGATTCGAAGTTTTAGGCAAAGTGAGACCGATAGAGAGAGAGATCAAAGTCAATTAAACTATAATTAGTGATTTAAAATTGTGGTAGTCTTTTATTTTTTTTCCTTATTATATGTCCCTTTCGAAGAAATTAAGAGTGATGCGTGGTTGTTATGCCGACTAATCTTAATTTTTTGTGATAAAATAATAATAATAATGATAATAATAATAATAAAATGGAAGACCAAAATCACCCGAATAGTGGCAAACTATTTAAATATATATAATCTAGCTTTCGGGATTTATCATGACACTTTGGTTTGATGCTTTAAACAT
The DNA here is from genome assembly GCA_025413485.1 of Ficus microcarpa. NCBI lineage: Eukaryota > Viridiplantae > Streptophyta > Magnoliopsida > Rosales > Moraceae > Ficus > Ficus microcarpa. The sequence goes on along the minus strand of CM046379.1, from coordinate 26,105,033 downwards.
TTTGTATCCAAGGCATAGTACTATATAGTAGTATCCCATTTTGAGTGTGTGTTAAGCATTTGACTTAATTTTAATCGCCGTATCGAAAACTCATTAGGCGTTTAACCTGTTTTTGAAGAGAAAATACACAAGATTTGATGTGACTAGATAATATACTTAATTACCATCATGTGCCAAGTACTTAGTATCTTTTCTGTTCTTAGCAGATCCCCATATATATATTGATCTTAGATAAATTAATTAAGGCTGAAAAAAGTTTTTCTTTATTATGGAGCTTAATTAGACTTTTATTATGCCCTACATTTTGCCCCTTTTTTTTTTTTTATGCCCTAACAGTTTGTTAGACAAATTCGTTTCAGATCAGCCAGTCTCAAAGACTCTCTAAGTCTCAACTAAAGAACTGGCTGTTTTGAAAAATAAAATAAAAAATTACTCAAACCAAATTGTAGAAATATGTTATATAACCCTTTATCGTACGTTATATGATATGGACTATTAATCTACCTCGTTAGATAACGTTGTTAGTTTTTGCTAATATATATTTATTTGATAATCCAAAAAGGAAGGTTGATCAGGGCATTAGGGGTGGCAATATGAGTCGCGACACGATGACACGAATCGAAAATGACACGAATTTCATGGGTTCGGGTTGGGAAAAATAGTGGTCGTGTCGATTTCGGATCACCCGAAATGGACACGGAAAAATTTGTGTCATGTTCGGGTTGGGCCCTTAGAATCCGAAGACGATACGAATTTTTCCGTGTCAATTTCGGGTCAAATGTCGTGTCAATTTCGGGTCCAACCCGAATTTCGTGTCAATTTCGGGTTCAACCCGAATTTCTGGTCAATTTCGTGTTGCGGGTCAATTTCGTGTCGCGGGTCGATTTCGTGTCACGGGTCAATTTTGGTTCATGTCGTGTCAACCTGTTACGGGTTCGTGTCGTGTTCGTGTCGCGATTTCGAGTCGTTTTTGTGTCACGGGTCATGTTCGGGTTGGGGAAGAAAAAATTCGACACAGCTCTAACACGACACGAATCCGACACGTGACACGAATTGCCACCCCTACAGGGCATGCACCACAACAGTTTAGACCAATTAAAGGAGTTATGTTACATTAATTAAATAAATAAAAGAAAAAAGGGAGCAGTCTCGCACCTTACTATCATATCATATTCAAATAAGACGATATATATTATACATGGTTGAATACTATAAGAAAAGTTTTAGATACAAAATCGTTACACTTATATTTTATAGTTAGACAGGTTATGGTATCTTTGTGATGAAGTACATAATAAGATCTTCCATATGATAAAAAAAAAAATTTTAAGACTAAATGTATCACTACTATAAAATATGAATTCAACGAAGGAACTTCCACGACTGTTTTTAAAAAACGGTCGTAAAAAGTATGTCAAAAACATGGCACCAAATTGGGTTTTCAAAAACAATCGTGGAAGTCGAAACTTCTACGACTGTTTTTAAAAACCATTGTAGAAGCCGAAGCTTCCACAACCGTTTGTGAAACAAGAATTTTCAGATTTTAAATTTTAAATTATTTTTTTCAAATTTTCAGCCGCAGATTTTAAAGCATAAATTAAAAACAAAGAACAAAAAAACCCTCATTCCCTCCCAAAACCCATTCTCTCTCATCTCTTTTTCACTCTCGCCTCCAATTTCTCCCTCGTAACCCATCTCCTCCTCCGTGACTCCTCCCTCTATTATCTGTTGCATCTCCTCCTCTCTACCTCACCTCCAATCTTTGTCGCCCTCCCTCTATTCTCTCTCATCCCTCACCTCTGTCTTCCCGCCTCCAATCTCCGCCAGTCGCTGTTGATGCCAAAAATCTTCAACACAACACCCGAAGTGGTCGTCTGGTATGACCAGTCTAGCACAGTCACTTTGCAGCTGATCTCCTGCAAAAAGAAAGCACCTCGAAGTGATGGGGACACTAGTGGGGTGTCTGCCACGGGCACTACAATGCTTAAGTCAGCAATGGTACTGATGAGCAAGTAGAGGGGCAGAGTTTTGACAAGGAATAAATGTTTTATACCTGCATTAATGGGCTAACCCTTTATTTATAGTTGTTTCCTGGCGAGGAGACATGTTGCAGGTGCACATGCACTGTAGGCACAATAGGCTGATGTCGTGTATCTGTAGTCTGGCGTCGAGGGACACTAGAATGGTCTAGTGCTGACACAAGTGATCATCGTATCAGGACAGGCAGGTGGCAGATATCGATGATGGGACAGGCGCAGTGACTGGCAGCGTGTCAAGTGCCAGGCGACGAACTGAGTGTCATGACAGGGTGTCGCCACCAACACACGTGGGGCAGTGTGGTGTGAATGACAAGGGATCCTCCAAGTGACCCTCTGTAGTCACGGGAAGACCCGTTCCGATCAACAACTTCAGCCCCCATCGCCACCTTCCCTGGGTACACGACCAATGTCGGTGACGGTAAACTCAGGTTGGGGTGACGAAGTTCTCCGAGAAGGTCTAATTTGGTCGGGTCCTTAGTTAATGGGTTCCCCGAGAGCAGAAGGATATGATTTCATTACGTTTACGTGATCGGTTAGCTGGTTTCTTGGTCGGAGCAAATTTCGTTATCAACATAAGCCCCCCAGCATCTATGAGCTGATCTGACCAGGGATGCTTTACGTTTTTGAAACATGGAGGTTATTGCGCTGTTTCCTTGGTCGGACGTTGTTACGACTTGTTCGGCTTGCCGTTACCAATGAAGGCCTACCTCGATTACATCTGTTTTGGTCGGGTTCTCAAGGAAGTTCGCCGACACAGCTAGCATGTGTCAATTGCTGCCACGTGTCGCGTTGCGATCGGTGGGAAGTCAGACCGACGCTTGAAATTTTGAAAGGCGGGATTGGTGAGATTGGTGAGAAGCCAAATCGTCGCCTTGAAATTGGCACTCAGATTTCCCGCCAAATCTATCCCTATAAATAGAGGATGGGTGCTCATGTTTTCTTCATCATTTATGAAGAGTTGCCGAGATCCTCCAAGAGCTGTCGAGAATTGCTGTTCGAGTTTGCTTCGCTGTTAAGTCCGAGAAGAACCGAGAAAGTACATTCTCTCCCATCCTTCAATATGAGTGACCACCTTTTCAACTCCGAGAATGACAACTTGTCCAAGGACATCAATGTCATAGGTAGTTCGAGCTCGACCATGAGTTCAAGTTCAGATACAATCGGAGAAGTGGCTGAGCAGGGCGCCCGGACACCTGACAACTTGTCAAGAATTTCTGACATTCCTTCTTTGGACAGGCCCAAAACACCGACCGGCAAGATTCGAGAAGGTTTTGCTCTGTAGAAGAGATTTTACCCCACGCAGGGCCTTCGGATCGAAGGTCATTTTGTTCCTTTGTGTTTTCTCAATGTGATCGTGATCGAAAACTAACCAATGCATGTTTTCATTTACAGAATTGACTATGGCTTACTAAGGATCTCGTGGGGGCAAGCGTCCAAGCGACCGGGATAAGATTGCCCCACTCTAACAAAAAGTTTGCCAAAACTGGAGACGGTGGTAAAAGCAGAGTAGGAACCTTGGCTCCTGGCCAGGCTAGTAGGGCTCTGGGAGTATCAGTTGCTGTCCCTGTAATCTGAACTCTTCCTGAAGCTAGGGCAACTAGGCCGAGAGAGGATCAGCAGGTCACCATCATCCTTACTTCCCAGAGTCAACGAGAAGACCCAAGGCCTCGTGATCCATCTGTTTCAGCCCTTAGGGCCGAGCCGATCAGACGGAATTCATCGGCGCAGAAGACACTCATCGTAAAATTTGACGATCGCCTAACCTCGGAAGTGGGCAAATCATCTCGGCGCTCCGACTCAGTCGATGCTAGTAGTGATCTAGTTAGCAAACTGGTCGAGGTATGCTATTCCTATCACGTAAATTTCTCTTGCACTTTAGGCCGTATTTTTTACGTCGATTGTGCTTCAGGCCGTTTGCCTAGCCTTTTCTGGGTAACGCAGTTGTGCGGGGCTACTCCAACCACATGGAGGAAAAGATAGCTTCCCTAGAAACGGAAGCTTCAAAGGCAAGGCAAGACAAGCCAAGAACTTGGGCCTCTGATAGGGCAAAGGTGGCCGAGAAGAAGGTGTCCAAGGCCGAGGATGCCTTGAAGAAGGCAAAGGAAGCCCAGAAAAGAGCCGATGAGGATCTGTCTACTGCTCGGTCAGAGCATTCCCGGTATTAAAAAAAGGTTCTTCTCGCCGCCCTCGACCAAGCCCAGCGACAGGCGATCAAAGAGTATAAGAACTTAGCTGAGTTTGAAGCTTGCCTTCTTGAGGAATACAAGGAGGGGATACGGGACATGAAGGCCGGTTTCACTATAAGCAACTTAACAGTGACCGAGGTTGACTGGTCCTTTGTGCTCAAGGTCTTTGGGGAAACTACTGCCAAGGAGGATCAAGTGGTGGCAGAGGGAACCGAAGAGGGAGAAGATGTCCATGCTATCGAGGAAGTGGTTATTCTTGACGAGCCAAAAGCTGCGGGGTGACCATCTTGAGGCTGAGCAAAGTGCCCTCCCCAACCAGCAATAGTGATATTATTTTTGTTGCCGTTTTTTTTTTTTTTTTTTTAAGGCTTGGGGGTGCCCAGATTGTATCCCCTTCCTTTTGCAAATAATGAAATTTTAGATTTATTTTTCCATATTTGCTTTATTATGCACTTTTCATGCTTTGTAAGTCCGATTCTGGTCGAAGATTGTCAGACTTTAGTGGTCTGCCTGAGCAGACTATATGAGCGTTCCTGCTCGGGCACCTTCTTTGGTTGGCTTAGGCGTTCCGTAGAAGTGAACCAAGTCCAACTCTGATTGGTGTTCGACATTGGGACTTTGTCCGTGGTCCAGGGACCACTAGTCTTTTGGGGTCTGCCTGAGCAGACTAAGGGAATAGTCCTGCTCGGACACCTCTTTTGGTTAGCTTGGGTGTTCCGTAAAATTGACCCAAGTCCAACTGTGGTTGGTGTCTGACATTGGGATTTTGTCCGTGGTCCGGGGACCACTAGACTTTTGGGGTCTGCTTGAGCAGACTAAAAAAACGGTTCTACTCGGGCACCTCCTTTGGTTAGCTTGGGCGTTCCGTAAAATTGACCAAAGTCCAACTCTGGTCGGTGTCTGGCATTGGGACTTTGTCCGTGGTCCAGGGACCACTAAACTTTGGTGGTCTGCCTGAGCAAACTAAGAAAACGGTCTTGCTCAGGCACTTCCTTTGGTTGGCTTGGACATTCCGTAGAATTAACCCAAGTCCAACTCTAGTCGGTGTTCGGCATTGGGACTTTTGTGGCAACTTTACAGAGTTGATCTTGACAAAATTTCTCTTTCATTGATCCTATCTTTACATCAATTGTCAGAAATAAGATTACTGATAAAAGCGTTTAAGCTGTTCGGCGTTCCAAGGGTGTCCGAGGCAAATGTCATCTTAGTCGGCTAGACGATACGTGCCTAGTTGAACAACTTTAGTAATCCTATATGGCCCATCCCATTTGGGACCGAACGAACCTAATCCAGATTCTTGGACCAAAACTTTCTTGAGTACCCAATCACCTACTCAGAATACTCACGGTTGGAATTTCTTGTCATAATACCTGACAACGACCTGGTTGCGTGCGGCCGTTCGGATAAGAGCTTGCTTTCGTTTCTCCTCAACTAGATCTAGTGCGGGCATCAGCCGCTCGATGTTTTTTCCTTCGTCGTAGTTCTCAACATGAAGACTTGGTAAACCCACTTCGGTTGGAATGACGGCCTCTACACCGAAGGCCATTGTGAAAGGGGTTTTCCCGGTCACGGTACGCTTAGTGGTTCGATATGCCTAGAGCACCCTAGGTAACTCATCAATCTAAACACCCTTATGCTTCTCAAGATTCTTCTTCAGGTTCTCTTTGATTGTCTTGTTGGCGATCTCTACTTGTCCATTGCTCTGGGGCTGCCCGGGGGAAGAGAACCTTTCTTTATTCTGAAATGTTCGTAAAGGGCGATGAATTTTGAGTTGTCGAACTGCTTTCTATTATCTGTGACCACAATATGGGAGAATACGAATCTGCAAATGATGTTCTTCCACAAAAAATTGGTATATTTTGCCTCTGTCTGTTGGGCTAATGGCTCTACCTCGACCCACTTTGTGAGGTAATCTATGGCCATAAGGCAATATCAAAACTGTGACCTGGCCATTGGTAATGGTCCGATGAGGTTAAGGGCCCATTTAACGAATTACCATGCACACACCACCGAGATAAGCTTCTCGAGGTGGGACTTGATTGCCTTTGCAAACTGCTGGCACTTGAGACATTTTCTTGTGAACTCCATAGCATCGTTATCCATGGTTGGCCAATAGTACCCTTGAGAAAGCATTTGAAGGACAGAGCCTTTTCCCCAAAATGATTCCCGCACACTTCGCTGTGTATTTCTTTCATCAGATACTCAGCCTTGGTTGGCCCCACACATCGCTGATAAAGAATGGAATATCCCCGTCGATATAACTTTCCATTGATTTAGGTGTATCTCGCCAAAGTGTTCTTGACTCTCCGGGCCTCTTCTCGGTCCTCCGGTAACCGGGATGTGGCAAGGTAATCGAAGATCAGATCCATCCAGATACTAGCCTCCTCGGAGCAGAGGACCACTTCTTCTCGCACGATGTTGGGTTGGTCCAATCGTGTTATTGGGAAAGAGACGAGACCTTCAGTGTCGATTCCCGAGGCTAGCCGTGCAAGGGCATCTCGGATCTAGGGATCCTGGTTACAAGGTGACTTCTGAATTGACCTAGCAGTTTCTTGACTTTTTCCAAGTATCTGGTCATTCGTTCTTCTTTTGCTTGGAACTCCCCGGTCACCTGATTAACGATGAACATAGAGTCGCTAAATACTTCAATGTCTTCTACACCGAGTTCCCGAGTTAAGTTGAAACCGGCTATCGCTGCCTCATATTCTGTTTCATTGTTAGAAGCCTTGAAGTTGAAGTGAAGCGCTTGGCTGGTCTTGTACTAATCTGGGCTCACGAGAACTAGCCTTGACCCGGAGCCCCCCGAGTTTGAAGATTCGTCCACGAACAGTTTCCATCTCTCGATGCTCTGGTCAGGCGCACTGCAACCTTCTTCCGCGGGTAAGTCTATGGTATTCTTCGAGCTCCCCAACTCTGCACCGGGAGGTCTTGTGAATTTGGCCATGAAGTTATTGGGATCTATATGTGCCCTAAGGATAGAAAATCAATATTAGGGATTTTCTGTAAATATGACATTTTGATATTAATAAGAGGAAGTTATTCATGTTTAATATATTGTGTCCTATTTACTTTCATTTGTTGATTGTATGATTATTTTGAGCAAACATAAAATACTCCTAGGCTGTTGGTAATATATCGAATTACTATATGTATACGGGGTATGCATAGAAGACGTGGTAATTTGATAACAGTCTAAATAAATAGTCCGCAATCAACGGAATAAGATTTGGGGATCGTATTCATGATAAGATTGTAAAGGTTGTCTACTTCCTTGGAGGGATGGTTTGTCTTGACCATCGGATAGGTTCCGAGTAGAAACTTTAATGTATACTAGTATTGAGGTATGACATTGGACTGGACCTAAAGTGTTAATTGATTCGGTTTAATAATTCGTTTATAAGAATCAATGATGCTTTGATTATCATCCTGTATTAATCTTAATTCTGAAATGATTACTTGAGTTCACATCCATGACTTATGTACTTTGATGCACTAAAGGTGAGACACTGTTAATTTATGATCAACATACTTGTGTTTTGGGTGTAAGATTTATGGATAGAGAAATCAAGATTTATAGATACGGAATCCATAGCTATCTTAACGATAGTAAATGTTATCTACTTAAAGGTATTATTCGAGGATTAAAAGATAGTATAACAAGATCTTGGCCATCGGTTTACTTTGTGTTCTCTGGTGATTTATCAATTGTATGGTTTTACAATTGGTAGTTCTTTCAATAGAGAATAATTGAACTTTAAGTTAAAATGATTGAAAAGGTAAAACGGAAAAAGTCCTTAATTCAATCATGGATAACCTATGGGGATTAAGCAAGCGATGAATAAATCATGGAAGAAGCACTACGTGAGAGAGCTTTCGTAATACGGTATGTAAACAGGAGTTCAGTTTCAAACTTTTAGTGGAATAGTTTTGAAGTTGATAATTGATGGATAATTAATCTGGAATTAATTTTTCACAATTATAGGAGTCTCTTTCCATATTTCCATCGGGTCCCTCTATTAGCTCACATAGTTCCACGAAGCGTCTCGGGATTTGTTCCTAATGAGATCAATAAATTATAAATGGAATTTAAAAATGTCTATTAAGACATGGTACTCTCTTACATACAATCCAGAAAGAATTGGACATGTGAAATTTGTAGACAAATGATTTGTCAATATGTGATTGGTTAATTTGAATTTTGAAAATAAGATTGTGTTTGAATTTTGGAAAACAAAATTTTTCTCTCCTAATTAAAAGAGGTGCACATTTTTTTTTTTTTTTTTTTGTGGAGAGAAGAAAATTTTGTTTCAAAATTGTTTAAATATATTCCTAACATTAAATTATTAATTGGTTTAAATAATGGAGATTATTTCATGGATTTTTCTTTCCTAATTAAAGAAGTATACGGTTTTTGTGAGGAAAGAAAATTTGAAATATTTCATTGATTTAAATTAATTAATATGGATAATGTTTATGGAAAATATTTATTCAAATATGTGAATCATATTTAAATTCGAAAATGTTTAAAAGAAATTTGAATCTAGATAGGACTAGGATCTTTTGACTAGTCTAGATTCTTAATTTAAAATTTGAACCACCAAGCATGATCTATCTCAATTGTAGCCGAATTTTTAGTTGAGATTTCCTCTTGAAAAATTGTTTTTAGGTTCAATGAATCTAGCCCTAAAGTTGTATGATCTTTTGGTTCAAGATTTATCGTTGTAAGGTATGTGTTTTAAGGGTTTTACACATGAACATTTAGATTGCATATAGATCTTTTTGTTTCATTACAAAATCATATTTTATAAACTAATAGGATGTTTGCTCGTACTTATTACATATTTTCTTATTATAGATCAAAATGTCGAGCCCTTTATCTGTGATACTTACGCAAAACAAATTAACTGGCAAAAATTTTAATGACTGGAAAAGGAACTTGCTAATCGTCCTAAACTTTGAGAAACACAGTTTTGTCCTAACCCAACCTCGACCACCTACGCCTGCGATCGATGCTCCTGATAGGGATTTTGTAGCGCTTGAGCGCTGGAACAATTCCAACCTTAGTGCCATGTGCTATATTCGGGCGAGCATGTCTAACGTGCTCCAGAAACAACATGAAGAACATCAAACTGCTAGGCAAATCATGGATAACCTGGAGGAAATGTTTGATGAACAAACTATCCAGGCTAAGACCGATGCTATCAAATGTCTCATGAACTGCAGGCAGAAGGTTAGAACTCCCATCAAGGAGCACATGATGACAGTCATGGCTTATTTGTCTGAAGCTCAGGCAAATGGGGCTGAGATCGATGCTGCAACTCAACTGGTTATGGTTTTTCAAACCTTATCCAAGGATTTCGATTTGTTTCAGACATCCTACAACCTTAACCGGAAGGAGATGTCTTTAACGGAATTGATGAAGGAGTTGCAAGCCTTTGAGAACATTTTTAAGGGTTCTGGATCTAAGGCTGAGGCAAATTTGGCTGAACCTAGTTCGTCTGTTCCTAATCCCAAAAGGAAGAAGGAAAAGGGGAAGAACAAGGGGAACAAGCCTACGGTGAATGCACCTGCTTCAAATAAGTCTACCAAGACTAAGGAGCGAAAGGTGGACCCCAAAAAGGTTAAGTGCTTTCATTGTGCGAAGAAAGGACATTTCAAGAAGGATTGCCGAGATTTCCTGGCTTTGCAAAAGCAGAAAGGTAATTTCAATGTCCTGTATCTTGAGGGTTGTTTAGTGGAAGAATCTAAAGACAATTGGGTTATAGATTCTGGAGCTACTAACCATGTTTGTATTTCTTTACAGGGGTTCAAGGTGACAAGAAGTCTGCATGAGGAGGACTTTACGTTAAGAACCGGTGATGGGACGTTGGTGCGAGCTGAAGCAGTGGGAGAAGTGCATCTTTATTTTAATAAATTTAGGTTCATTGTTTTAAGACATTGTTTTTATGTTCCTAATTTTAAGATGAACCTAATTTCGGTAGCTTGTTTAATTAAAGATTCTTATTCAATTTCTTTTAATAATAAAGTTGTTATTAGGAAAAATAATTCTCTTATCTGTAATGGATGGATGCATGGAAATCTTTATTTTATCAAACTTAAGATGCACTCACTGCTTGATACAGAATTAGAAAAGAACTCTAAAAGACATAAGTCCTCTCACTCTAACAAATCATATCTTTGGCATTTACGACTTGGTCACATAAGCCTTAATAGAATTCAAAGGATGGTAAAAGATGAATGCCTCGACTTGTACGAGGTTGAACCTTGGCCACAATGCGAATCCTGTTTGGAGGGCAAGATGACTAAACGGCACTTTGCTGCCAAGGATGGTCATGCCGAGAAACTTTTAGAACTTGTGCATATAGATATTTGTGGTCCCATGAACATAGAAGCACGCGGTGGGTATGAGTATTATATCACTTTTATTGATGATTACTCAAGATATGGATATGTCTATTTGATGACCCGCAAAAGCGAAGCCTTTGACAAGTTCAAAGAGTTTCGGGCTGAAGCGGAGAAACAATTAGGCAAATCTATTAAGACACTTGTCGGATGAGTTCTTAGAATATTTGATAGAGAATGGGATACAATCCCAGTTAACTGCACCTGGTACTCCTCAACAGAATGGTGTAGCTGAGAGAAGGAATAGGACCCTATTGGATATGGTCCGGTCTATGATGAGTTACTCCACTTTACCTTTGTCATTTTGGGGGCACGCCATACGAACTGCATGCTATCTTCTGAATAATGTTCCCTCCAAATCGGTTCCTAAAACTCCTTATAAGTTATGGACGAGTAGGAAACCTAATTTGAATCATATTCGAATTTGGGGTTGTCCGGCACACGTCCTGGATAAGGAAGCGAAGAAATTGAAATCACGATCAGAAGTTTGCTTGTTTGTTGGCTATCCAAAAGGGACAAAAGGTGGTCTGTTCTATAATCCGAAGCAAAATAAAGTCTTTGTTTCAACACATGCAACATTCCTGGACGAAAATTATATGGAAGACGTTAAACCTCGTAGCAAAGTAGTACTTGAGGAAATGACTTCGGGTTTGGATATTCCTAAAGTCACAGAAAACCCTGCGGAAAAATCACTAAAGAATCAACAACCACAGGAGCTTCGTCGTAGTGGGAGGATTATCAGGGAACCTGAAAGGTACATGTTCAGTGGTGAAGTTTATGAAGCAGAATCCATAGAACATATTGATGATCCGGCTACGTACAAGGAAGCTATGGAGGATGTTGATTCTAGTCTTTGGCAAAAGACTATGAACACCGAGATGGAATCTATGGATTCCAATGGGGTCTGGAAACTTGTAGACTTACCCCAAAGCATAAAACCGATTGGGTGTAAGTTTTGGGGTAAGTGGGTATACAAGAGGAAGAAAGGTGTGGATGGGAAAGTGGAAACTTTCAAGGCAAGACTTGTAGCGAAGGGCTATACGCAGAAAGAAGGAATCGACTATGAAGAAACATTCTCGCCTGCAGCAATGCTTAAGTCAATCCGCATTCTTTTATCCATTGCGACTGCTCTCGATTATGAGATCTGGCAAATGGATGTCAAGACAGCTTTCTTGAATGGCTCTCTTGAGGAAGATATCTATATGATACAACCAGA
>CM046379.1:25937009-26093090 GCA_025413485.1 Ficus microcarpa | reverse complement strand
CGGGTTCAAAGCAGAGGGCCAAGAAGACAAAGTATGCAAGTTGCTTAAATCCATTTATGGATTAAAACAAGCATCTCGTTCTTGGAATATTAGGTTTGATCAAGCGATCAAAACTTATGGATTCGAACAAAACATTGATGAACCATGTGTTTATAAATGTATCAAGAACGAGAAAGTGGTGTTCCTTGTACTTTATGTGGATGATATATTGCTTATTGGAAACGATGTGGCAATATTATCATCTGTCAAAGTTTGGTTAGCCAAACAGTTTGACATGAAGGACTTAGGAGAAGCTAGTTATGTTCTTGGTATTCAACTCTTTAGAGATAGAAAGGACAAAACGATAGCACTCTCCCAAGTTTTATACATTGATAAAGTACTTGAGAGGTTTTCTATGAAGGATTCCAAGAAAGGTGCTCAACCTTTCAGGATTAGAATCAAGCTTTCTAGAGATGATTGTCCCAAGACATCGAAAGAAAGGGAGCGTATGAAAAATGTACCTTATGCATCAGCGGTAGGTAGTCTTATGTACGCTATGTTATGCACTAGGCCTGACATTTATTTTGTGGTTGGTATGGTAAGTCGATATCAGTCGAATCCGGGACCGAACCGTTGGGCTGCGGTCAAGCATATACTCAAGTATCTACGGAGAACGAGAGATTATATGCTAGTGTATTCCGGTCAGGATCTTGTTCCTATAGGATATACAGATTCTGATTTTCAATCAGATCAGGATTCAAGGAAATCGACTTCAAGATCTGTCTTCACCCTTGGAGGTGGTACCGTTGTGTGGAGGAGTGTTAAGCAATCTTGTATTGCTGACTCGACCATGGAAGCCGAGTATGTGGCAGCCAGTGAGGCATCAAAGGAAGCGGTTTGGCTCCGTAGGTTCCTTAGTGACCTTGAGGTCGTTCCTGGTATGGATAAAGCTATGGTGCTCTACCGTGACAACAGTGCAACAGTAGCTAATACCAAGGATCCTAGGCATCATAAGAGAAGTAAGCATATTGATAGAAAATATCACATTATCAGAGGCTTTGTTGAGAGTGGAAATGTGACGGTTTGCAAAATCACATCGGAGGACAATCTTGCTGACCCGTTCACGAAGACTTTGGTGGCCAGAAGATTCGAAGAACACGTCGAAGGCATGGGGATGCGTAATATGTCACATTTACTCGCTTAGGGCAAGTGGGAGATTGTTGGGATCTATATGTGCCCTAAGGATAGAAAATCAATATTAGGGATTTTCTGTAAAAATGACATTTTGATATTAATAAGAGGAAATTATTCATGTTTAATAAGTTGTGTCCTATTTACTTTCATTTGTTGATTGTATGATTATTTTGAGCAAACATAAAATACTCCTAGGCTGTTGGTAATATATCGAATTATCATATGTATACGGGGTATGCATAGAAGACGTGGTAATTTGATAACAGTCTAAATAAATAGTCTGCAATCAACGAAATAAGATTTGGGGATCTTATTCATGATAAGATTGTAAAGGTTGTCTACTTCCTTGGAGGGATGGTTTGTCTTGACCATCGGATAGGTTCCGAGTAGAAACTTTAATGTATACCAGTATTGAGGTATGACATTGGACTGGATCTAAAGTGTTATTTGATTCGGTTTAATAATTCTGTTTATAAGAATCAATGATGCTTTGATTATCATCCTTCATTAATCTTAATCCTGAAATGATTACTTGAGTTCGCATCCATGACTTATGTACTTTGATACACTAAAGGTGAGACACTGTTAATTCATGGTCAACATAATGTATACCAGTATTGAGGTATGACATTGGACTGGACCTAAAGTGTTATTTGATTCGGTTTAATAATTATGTTTATAAGAATCAATGATGCTTTGATTATCATCCTTCATTAATCTTAATCCTGAAATGATTACTTGAGTTCGCATCCATGACTTATGTACTTTGATGCACTAAAGGTGAGATACTGTTAATTCATGGTCAACATACTTGTGTTTTGGGTGCATGACTTATGGATGGAGAAATCAAGATTCATAGATACGGAATCCATAGCTATCTTAACGATAGTAAATGTTATCTACTTAAAGGTATTATTCGAGGATTGAAAGATAGTATAACAAGATCTTGGCCATCGGTTTACTTTGTGTTCTCTGATGGTTTACCAATTGTATAGTTTTACAATTGGTGGTTCTTTCAATGGAGAATAATGGAACTTTAAGTTAAAATGATTAAAAAGGTAAAACGGAAAAAGTCCTTAATTCAATCATGGATAACATATGGGGATTAAGCAAGCGATGAATAAATCATGGAAGAAGCACTATGTGAGAGAGCTTTCGTAATATGGTATATAAACAAGAGTTCAGCTTCAAACTTTTAGTGGAATAGTTTTGAAGTTGATAATTGATGGATAATTAATCTGAGATTAATTTTTCACAATTATAGGAACCTCTTTACATATTTCCATCAGGTCCCCCTATTAGCTCATACAGTTCCATGAAGCGTCTCGGGATTTGTTCCTAATGAGATCGGTAAATTATAAATGGAATTTAGAAATGTCTATCAAGACATGGTACTCTCTAACATGCAATCTAGAAAGGATTTGACATGTGAAATTTGTAGACAAATGATTTGTCAACATGTGATTGGTTAATTTGAATTTTGAAAATAAGATTGTGTTTGAAGGAAAACAAAATTTTTCTCTCCTAATTAAAATAGGTGCACATTTTTTAATTGTATGGAGGGAAGAAAATTTTGTTTCAAAATTATTTAAATATATTCCTAACATTAAATTAATTAATGGAGATTATTTCATAGATTTTTCTTTCCTAATTAAAGAGGTGCATGGTTTTTGTGAGGAAAGAAAATTTGAAATATTTCATTAATTTAAATTAATTAATATGGATAATGTTTATGGTAAATATTTATTCAAATATGTGAATCCTATTTAAATTCGAAAAGGTTTAAAAGAAGTTTGAATCAAGATAGGACTAGGATCTTTTGACTAGTCTAGATTCTTGATTTAAAATTTAAACCACCAATCATGATCTATCTCACTTGTGGCCGAATTTTTAGTTGAGATTTCCTATTGAAAAATTGTTTTTAGGTTCAATGAATCTAGTCCTAAAGTTGTATGATCTTTTGGTTCAAGATTTATCCAGAAAAATAATTATTAATTATTTTTCAAGTAGGAAATAAATTTTGAAAATGATTGGAATACTATATAAAGGCTAGGAGTTCTTGAAAAACCAATTTTTAATATTTTTTAAAGAGGAAAACGTTTTTTAGTGAGAAGAAAAAAAAATATTTAGGTTTCTTCCACATTAAAAATTCAGCTTTCTTGTGAGAGAGAAAAAGAAAGAAAATTCCATTGAATCAAAACTACGAGGAAGGTTAAACTGAGTGATAATTTTTCATAGGAGGTTAATCGGTTCTTGTTTTGTAGTTTTGAAGAAAGAAGTTGGATCAAATTCTCAACGAAGATCATTGGAATTGAGAATGAGGGATCTAGACTTCGGAAAATATTACCGGTCACTTGGATTCATAGAACGTGTGCCCACACACACTCCGAGACGTGGAACTCGAGAATAGTAGAGAAGACATGTTGGTCAAACGCTCTAGCAATTCCGGAATCCAAGAAATAAGGTATGCTTGATCATGAATTTAATTTATTATTATATGCATCATGAGCTTCTTTTTCAGAAACGGCATAAAATTTTTAAAACTTCCGCTGCACCGTAACTCCGACACCGGATCCGATTTTTCCAACAGCAAGCTGACAAGACCAATGCCAGGGACAGTTTTTCCAAGGGGCTGTACCTTCCTTCAACACCTTAGAACGCTTTGCTGCTGTAGTAGACAGGGGTCTACAACTTATCTTCTTCCCGGATCAGGACGGAGCTGACTACCTTCTCACACACGGTCAGGTACAAATATAACGCTTCCCCGGGAATGGGTTTCGATAATAGCGGCGGACTCGCCAAATAGGTTTTCAGGCTTTTGAAGGCATCTTCGCACTCATTGTCCTAGTTGATCTTGCCCTTGCAGTTGAATGCCTGGAAGAATGGGTGGCATTTGTCGGTTGACTTGGACATGAACCGGAAGAGGGATGCCACCATCCTGGTCAACCTCTGGACTTCCTTGATTGTCCGTGGAGGTTGTAGGTCCAAAATGGCCTACGCCTTGGCCGAGTTAACCTCGATGCCCCGGTGATTCACCATGAACCCAAGGAACTTTCCTGATTCGATGCCAAAAGCGCACTTGGCAGGGTTTACTTCATCTGATACTGCCGAAAGATGTCGAAGCAGTCTTTGAGGTCTTTAATGTGGTCGTTCACGCACTGAATTTTCACTAGCATATCATCTACGTAGACCTCCATAGTCTTCCCGATGAACAAGGCGAATATCTTATTCATAAGCTGTTGGTATGTCACATCGGCATTTTTGAGGCCAAACAGCATGACCTGGTAGCAGTAGAGTCCTTGGTTTATTGTGAACGCGGTTTTGGCCTGATTGGCCTTGCTTAACGGGATCTGGTTGTACCCCGAGTACGCATCCATGAAGCTGAGCAATTCATATCCATCGATCGCATCCACAAGTTGGCCTATCCGGGGAAGGGGAAAACAGTCCTCGGGGTAAGCTTTATTCAGGTTAGTGTAGTCAATACAGACCCGTCATTTCCCGTTTGACTCCTTGACTAGGATCACATTTGCTAGCCATTCCGGGTAGGTTATTTTCCGGATAAAACCTGCTGCAAGCAGCTTTTTCACCTCTGCATTGATAGCTTTGTATCTTTCCGGATTGAATGCCCTCTTCTTTTGGATCACCGGTTTGTGATTTGGGTTCACGCACAACTGGTATCACATCATTGCTGGGTTGATCCCGGACATATCCTCAAGTTCTGTCCGGGTATCCGGGTTGAGTCTTGATCCGAGTGTCACTGTTCTCTTCCGGTGCTCAGGGTCCAATTGAAATCGAACCAGGTCTTTGATGGGATGAGCGCGGACTTTTTCCTCGGGTATCTGGGGGTCCATGTCACTCAGGCGCTTCACCTCTCCGTCAGAGGTGTCTATCTCGTCCACCTTAAATATGGTTGTCATGACGGCAGGTTCGGGGGTCTTGCAGCACACTTTGTTCACCACCTCCATGTAAATTTCCTAGCCCCTTCCTGGTTCCCTTTGAAGACTCCGACTCCATTCAAGGTAGGGAACTTTATGGCCAGGTGATAGGTGGAGACCACCGCTTTCAGCACGTTGAGGGTCGGCTTTCCCAAGATAATGTTGTAGATAGATGGTCGATCCACAACAATGAACTCGACCATTATGGTCGCTCTTTCCAGAACATCTACGACCGTAATAGGGAGTTAAATAGTGTCGGCGGCGTGGACGCATTCACCAACAAACCCATATAAAGGGGTCCTGGAGGGCGTCAGCACAGCCCCCTTGATCTTCAGCCTGGCAAATGCATCCATGAATAGAATATCAGTTGAGCTACCATTGTCGATTAGGACACGGCCAACGATGTTGTTTGCTACTCAGATCTCTCATACTAGCTCATTGTTGTGTGGATGGAGAAGCCTATCGGCCTCATCATCGGTGAAGGTGATCGGAATACTGTCTTGGCGACATACCTTCGTGATGTGCTCCACCATGTTCATGTATTCCCCACGAGCAACTCGCCTGGCCTCGCAAACATAACTTATCCGGCTACTAGCAGTGTCGCCGCTGGCGATTCCACCGAAGATGGTGTGGACAATGTGCTCCAACTCCGACTCATTCGCCCGGTTATTCGTTCCCAAGTTGGAATGCGGTGTAGTCGCTGCCATTCGATTAGCCACACTTACTGGGGTGATAATCCTTTCTACAAACTCCCACAAGTGGCCGTCTCGGACCAGCAACTGAATCTGGTCGCGAAGCTGTATGTAGTCCTTCGTCCCATGGCCGACATCCTTGTGGAAATTGCAACACTTGTTTTGGTTCCTTCGAGTATGGTCTATCCAGAGTGGAGGGGGATCTTAGAGCAGCCCCCGACCAGAGACCTGGTTCAGGACATGTTCAATTGTGGTGACCAATGGGGTGTATTGCCGGAATCTTCCCGCTGGCGTCTTCGGTCTCGAAGCAGTGTCGAGGTGGGTGTCTATGCTGATGGCCTTACCCTTGTCCGGTCGGCTCTAGTTTCCCGCGTCCTTGTTCTGTTTCTTTCCGGGAACACGAGACAGTTCTCCGAGCACTAATCCCCGTCCCCTGACACATTCATCTGCTTTGGCATGTTTTCGGGCGATCCCCCTCAAGTGGGCAAAGGTTGGTGGGACATCATAAACAAGCGTCCACACTAGCCTCCTGTCCTTGACACCTTCCCTGAAGTCCTGTATGAGGGTATCGTCTGAACAGCTCTTTATCTGCATCACCACTTTATCGAAACGGTCTAGGTATTCCTTCAGCGACTCACCCTCGCCTTGTTTAACCTTGAACAGGTACGAAGACCCCATTTTCTGGGTCTTCGAGCCCAGGAACGCTGTAACAAAAGCATCCGCCAGTTGCTTGAATGAGCTGATGGACCCGAGTACCAACCTTCTATACCACTGCTAGGTAGCACCGGTCAATGTCAAGCAAAAAGGCTTTGCATAAAGCGGCCTCTTGGCGTTTTGAATGAGCATGTGGGCTTGGTAGTTTTCCAGATGCTCGTCTGTATCCGTGGAGCCATTGTGGGGTGTCATCGACGGCATTTTGAATCTGATCGGGTAAGGTACGGTCATGATAGCCGAAGTGAACGGTGGGTCGATTGCTCCAACTTGCTCTAACCCGTACCGTTGGCTTACCAATAGGTTGAGTTGTCACTGGATGTGGTCTAACCTGCTCTAGTCGTCTCTCTCTACTTTCGCGGGTTTGTTAACCGAGCGATCTCGCGCCTGATGTCGATGGGTCCCGGCATTTCCCAAGGGGTCGAACACTGAGGTTGTGCTCCCACGCACGTTCACTGTGTCCCTCGGGTAATATTTTCGATCGAGTCTTCTTGAGACAACGGGCGGAACAACGGCCCTAGAGTGAGTGGTTTGGTTGTCGCGACTCCTGGAGCGTTCTCTACCGAGGTGATACTCCTGGTCTCTCTGCCGGTTCTACGCGTCTTCTCGATTGCTCGGATTACTCCGGTCAGCGACGGGTGATAAGCTCCGTGGTCTGCTAGCAGTCTAGTGCTACCTGCTCGGCGTCGACTCGGCCGCCTCTTCCTATGCTCGTAGTTGGACATTTTGCGACTCTTTAAATGCGTCTACGAGCACTCGAATGTCTCAGTCAGGCTTTAGACGTTTTTGGCCAGGATTTTCGTCTACATGGGTTTACGTTGTGCTCACGCGCCCGACCGGCGTTAAGGGTCGCCTGGTGCTCTAAGATCTGGTCGGGGCGGGGTTATCGAAACCCTGGATGTCTTGACTAGCTCGTACGTCCATTGTCCTGTCGTGGTCGGGCAAATCGGGAATATAGGTAGCAATTGTGGTTGCTAGAAAGGTGGGTGCTCTCCTTTTAGCGCCAAAATGTTGATGTCAAAAATCTTCAGCACAACACCCGAGGTGGTTGTCTGGTACAACCAGTCTTGCACAATCAATCTGTGGCTAATCTATTGCAAAAAAGAAACATCTCGAAGTGATGGGGACACCGGTGGAGTGTCTACAACGGGTACTCCGATGCTTAAGTCAGCAATGATACTAATGAGTAAGCAGAGAGACAGAGTTTTGGCAAGAAATAAATGTCCATACCTGCATTAATGGGTTGACCCTTCATTTATAGTCGTTCCCTGCGAGCTCAGGCATTTAGACGACCTAATCGGGTTAAACGCAGAGTATTCCTAGCGAGGAGACATGTTGCAGGTGCGCAGGCATCGTAGGCCTAATAGGCTGATGCTGCGTATCCATAGTCTGGTGCCGGGGGACACTAGAGTGGGCTAGTGCTGACACAAGTGATCATCGTATCAAGACATGCAGGCGGCGGATATCAGTGATGGGATAGGCGCAGTGACTGGCAGCATGTCATGTCTTAGGCAGCGAACTGAGTGTCGTGATAGGGCATCGCCGCTAGCACGTGCGGGGTAGTGCAGCATGAATGACGAGGGATTTTCCAAGTGACCTTCTATAGTCACAGGAAAACTCGTTCCAGTCAACAACTTCGGCCCCGGTCACCACCTTCCCTGGGTACACGACCAATGTTAGTGACGGTAAACTCGGGTCGCAGTGATGAAGTTCTCTGGGAAGGTCTAATTTGGTTGGGTCCTCAGTCAATGGGTTCCCCGAGAGCAGAAAGATATGATTTCATTACACTTACGTGATCAGTTAGCCGGTTTCCTGGTTGGAGCAAATTTCGTTATCAACAGCCACAACTCCACCATTCAGTCTCTCTCACGCCTTTCCCTTTCTCTATCGCCTCCGATCTCCGCCACGACTCATCCCTTAAATATCTTCCTCGAAACCCATCCTCTGTGACCTACCCTGCTACCGCGCCGTCGGCACCCACACCCATGGAATTAGTAAGTCTTTCTCTCTCTCTCTCTCTCTCTCTCTCTTGCGCCGCACATATTATAATTTTAAAGACCATTTGGTTTATTGTGTTTGTGATTTTGGGTGATTGTTAATTGTGTTTTTGATTTTAGATGATTGTTTTCTGGGAAAAAAAAAAAGTTTTGATAACTTGATTGTATTTTTGCATATTATATGTTCGACAAAATACCTGATTATATGATATTTACGTGTTTGCATAAGGATTTGATTTAGATTGTTTTCCGGAAAAAAAAAAAAGTCGATTTTGTGATTTATGCTTTTGCATATTACATGTTCAACAAAATGCCTGATTGTATGATATTTATGTGTCTGGTGAGGTTTAGTTTTAGATTGATATAAAATGTTTTGGTGAGAATTTGGTTTATATTGTTTTCCAGCAAAAAAAATTATTGATTTTGTGATTTATGCTTTTGCATATTACATGTTAGACTAATTAAGTTATAAGTATATTTTTATGTTTCAAATCATAATTTGACATTACATATTCTTATTTTAATTATTTTGAACTTTGTTAAATTGTTAGGGCACTTAATGACTAAAAGATTTTAGTGGGCAAAGAAGTAAGAAAGCGATGTGACTATGAAACATTGATTGATATTGTTCATATCCTCTACAAGAAGGTTATGTTGAATGCAAATATTTTGTTTTAGCCTTTATGAGATAAATAACATTGACTCTCGATGGATTATCCTTACTTCAAATTAAGGATTTTTATACCGACGTTGAGATGAGTTTAATAAAGTAAGAGTGGGCTAATTTTGTAATGCGGTTCATCCAATATAGTTAAAAGATAGTCTATAAATTTTATAATGTAGTGTATGTTTTTGTAATAATTGTTGTACATTGTGACGTAATTAACTAAAGATTAGCTATTATTTTAATCTGGACTGTGCAATAGATAGCGCACAAGATTTGCCACCAATGGAAAATCGCATGAATTGTGAATTTTTTTTTTCATTGTAATCTTTTCGTGATAGGTTTTAGCAAAAACAGTCATGGAATCTAACTTTCTACAACCATTTTTGCCAAAAACGGTCATGGAATCTTCCTGGCGAAATACTTTCCACGACTGTTTTTGCTAAAAACAGTCGTGTTATATGGCTATTTCATGATAGTTTTTATTGAAAATCATCGTAGAATAGCCCTATCTATCCCATATTTGGCGTCAGTTTTGTCTATTTCACGACGGTTAAAAATTCATCATGGAAAATACCACGTCGGTTAAAAATCATTGTGGTATCATTTTTTTGTACTAGTGTATAAACTCTTTAATTGTTTAATAGGAGGATCAATGGTGTTTTCAATTTTCATGCCTCCAGCCAATATTATTAGACCATCTTCAACAGATAGTTTTATTTTAACGCAACTTTTGCACTAAAATAGTACAACTTTTACACTGAACCTAAAATTTATCTCCAATCCATCTACTTCAAATTGTACTCTTAAAAGAATATTCCATGCATATTCTTTTTCATTCTATTTATAATAATATTTTACAATTAAAATAATAGTAAAAAAAAAAAACTTTTAGGCATTTTTTATATACCAAAAAAAAAAAAAGGGATAGTGCATGGTGCTGCGCCATTAATGACGCAACATTGTTCACTTGCGGCAAAGTAGCGCAGGACTTAGTGTTGGGTTGGAGACTTTTTATCTCCAAATTGGCATTTTGTGCCAAACAAGCGTCCGGTTGAAGACCCTCTTAGAGAAGTATATTAGAACACGGGTGGAGTGAAGAAGATCTTGGATTTCACTTTTTCGAAGTCCATATGACACTCATTTTTTAATTTTATATTATTTAAATACACATGTAGTTCAAATTCATATCGAATTTCACATTTGGATAAAAATGTTTAGTTCAAATGAATAATTAAAGGTAATATATGATTTAAATTAGTATTTATTTATCTTTGTGTCAATGTTTCTGATTATTATAAAGTGAATTTTTTGTGAAATGAAAAATGGAGCTAACCGACATATATGTTGTTCATTTCCACACAAAGTGACTTTCAATGGAGAGTACAAAGAGAGGCAACATGTCCAGTTGTCTCGCAATATTATTAGCCCCAAAGTGATTTTAGAAAGGATAAGAAAATTAGGCACACACCTACTATATGTGCTTTCAAGTTTCAGCTCCCAACATAATGAGAAGCCTCCTTTTATCTTTTTTTTCTCCCCACATGTACTAGTTTGGAGCAACCTCATCATTGCAATACTACAAAAGAAAAAAA
This sequence comes from Ficus microcarpa, assembly GCA_025413485.1. NCBI lineage: Eukaryota > Viridiplantae > Streptophyta > Magnoliopsida > Rosales > Moraceae > Ficus > Ficus microcarpa. The sequence continues at coordinate 26,082,323 of CM046379.1, read as the reverse complement.
TTGTCAAAACTCTTACGCAAAGAGAATTTTCTTGCTCTCTTAATGAAGTTTTGCATTGGCCAACAAAATGAACATGTAGCCCACAAAAATGCCCACTTTATCACACACAAACTTCCAAACTTCCACACAAGCATTCAACTAGAGTGAGTTAGTGGAGTAGCTAATAAGTAGCTAAAAGAATATATGATAAAGAAATATATCCAGATCAGAACTTTCTTATTTGCTTTTTTTATTATACATTCCTAGAATCGTCTAAAATCTCAAGTAGATTGGCACTTCACGACAAGTCAAGAACAAAATAATACATTTTAAATTAGAGAATCACTTTGCGTGGCTAAGACTATAGTGCTTCTTTTGTCGGTTCATATCTCACGCTAGATTTTGCCAAAATTCCGAATGCTTTCCCTGCAAGAATAATTATTGATCTCCAATTTGTAACTTTTATTAATAAAAAAATACAATTAACTGATTTAATAATATTTTAAACACATCCACCGATATTTAGAAATTAAAATTAAAACTGATATTCCTAATAATTTTTAATGTTTGTCGTCAATGCAAACAAAGTTGTTAGTATAATTAGTAATATTTGTTCGAGTTCAATAAAGTTTAGTACCACTTTGGAGAGAATCTAGCAACTTCAGTATGCGCCGCCTCCAATACAGTGAGGCCACCATTTTAGTAGTGTACTTTTTTTTTTTTTTTTCGAAATAATTTTAGTAGTATACTTTAAACAATGCCATTTAAAAAATTTTAATAAAAATTTTAAAAAAATCTGACGGAGAATAAAACAACAAAATATTTCAAAAAAAAATTTTTTTTCTAAGGTTCATGTTAATAAGATAGAAAAGAGAACAAAACAACAAAATATTTTAATTTTTTTTTTTTAAGGTTCATGTTAATTATAAGCAAGATTGGATTCCCTTATTATGCTTATCAGTTTTATTATGCTTATCATATTAGCCTTATGGAATATCTGATCTGTATCTCTGTGGCTGTCAAAGACTTTGAACAATGTGACTTTGGAGTTTGTAATTCACAAGGTTCTCCTTTTTTCAGTGTCACTCAGAGAGGTTTATATATGGGCTGTTTGCCCGGCCCATCTGTGGAACGCTCTTTGGTTAGGAGAGGCCAAACTATCCCGAAAAGGATCCAGCCCTTTTTGCCAAACGTTGACGGTGGACTGAGCCTAGGTTCCTAAGAACCAGTTTTGTTTGGTAAATATGCCTTCTTTGTTGAAAGATTCCCGTTTGCTTTTCAAAAACGTAAAATTCGTTCATTTTAGAGAGGAAGAAAAAAGAGGGGGGAGGAGGAACTTTCTTCTATTGTGTTTGATATGAATTCTCTTCTCTAAGGAGAATTAACTTGAGGATTTTTGAAAGATTTGAAACCCCTCAACGGCTCAAACAAATTCATTCCCACTTTGTTTTGGGTTTGGTTCATATGTCCTCTTATCTGTGTCTCATTTCATGTCCTTCAAATAATATTATAACGTGTGTTTAATAAACCTGATTATTTAATTCATGTGATATATAGTATTATAATTAAATATATATTTTTAATTAACTAGTCATGATATTATTAGAGGGATATGAATGAAATAGGAATGAGTGGACACAAGTGGAATCCGTTCATCTCTCTCCTACCGAACAACCATTAGTTGTAAATCTTTCCACTAATCCTTTCACCCGTATCTCTCCTCCTACTTTCCATTCTGCTAAACAAGCTCTTAGTAGATCGATTTTAAGGCTTGTGCTAGTTTTGTACGAGAGATTAGAAGGGAGAAAAACGAAAAAGAGAAAAAACCTCCCCCACCCACTATTTCTTCGCCTAGGTTATTATCTTTCCTAGTTTCCTTCTTCTCTATTTTCTTTCCCTCTTTCCAAACAAAATTTTTCAACCAGCATGTACCTAATTGGGATGGTACTTTAAATTCTCAATCTCCAAGTATTGAGCTTCATTTGTGGGGATTGAATTCCACAAAGATCTATTTACTAATGAAATTAGATGATGTCAAATTGATTCACCAATGAGAAAATTTATTTATAAGTTCTCTACCCTTGACTACTCAATCAAGATTCAGGAGTAGACAAAAGCCTCTTTTGGCTGCCTGGCCTTACAATTTAATACCTGGCAGGAACAGCTCGAACAAAGGACGGCTTCGACCTTGATTCTACACAGAAACAAGTGCCTTGTAAGGATCAAGGGATTGCAAATTCTAAACATAAGTGCTACTATTTAGGCCTTTTTTCCCCCCCTTCTTTTAATTATCTATGGAATTATCTATAGAAAAAAAGAAGAATTATTCCCCGGCCGTTGAATTGCATTGCAGGAACTCATCATCACCTTTTCCTGTTTATTCCAAACTGAGATCTAAATTCTCTTCCACCATGGAAAGAAAAAGCGAAAGTCATTCAGGAACTAACTCAGGTTGTTAGGCTTATTCGAGCATGAAAACGACATTGGCAGATGCTTCAAGCTTGAAACATCAAACAGTTCCATAAACCTTTGATCTGAAACTCTAGCTTTAGCGGCTGCGAAACGCTGGTACTCATCGAAGATGGATGAAAGGCACCATTTTTGCAACTTTCGAATGCAGCCGACGAGACACCCAGTTCGGTGCTGACAATCAGAGCAACAAACCATCTACAATTTAGAAGGTATACATAGGGCTCATAATAATGAAATCAAGGATCAAAGAAACCAGTACTGCTCATACCTTCCCTCTTTTGCAGTGAATTAAGACCGGGTGATTCCTCACGTCTGTGTTGCACCAAGATAAAAAGTTGAACATAATCAAATCTTTGAGCTAAAAATTTTGTAGGTCAGAGGGGAAAAAAAAGTGACAATGTGCTTGAAGTACCTAAAACAACTTTTAGTGCTTCACGGATTGTATCCTCGGGGATGTTTACGAAAGGCTCCTGGATGCACAATTTTTAACTTCGATATCAAATATTGCGATGAATACAAATAATGCATTAAACCAAGTATTGACATTTTGGTCTTCATCTAGTGCTACTATGATGTGATCTTGGAAGTGCGTCAGTGACATATTGTAATGTGTATTCATGCATCACTTCCAATATGACCACCTTTTAACAATGTATTATGTTCCCAATCACTTGCGAATAAAGGTGATATCATTACGTGAATGTGGTCCAAGCTGGTTCTCCAAAACAAACTTGGTGCTCGATTTGTAAATATTCATCATCATTTAATAAGATTATTTTCCTGTCAGGTCGTCCACAATGAATATCAACAAAAACGACAGGGAAAAAAAAAAAAAAAGGACACATAGAGAGAGAGAGAGAGAGAAGAAGACGAAGAAGAAGAAAAGGAGGAGGAAAAAGGATGAAAGCAATGATGATGCTCACTGAAAAAGCAAATTGAGACCCGAAAAGGCAAATGTACCGAAGATTGAACACTTGGGATGTTGTTAATTGCCTAAAAACTGCTAATTAAGAGTCAAGCACAGACTCTATTCTTGACCTGTTCGTGCAAGTTATGCCTCCAGTTCAAACTATATCTATTTGTTATTAAAAAAGGGAGAATTACACAAATTTTATACCGACACTTGAACTATGGAAACAAAAAACTCCATAGTCAGGACAGACCTATCAGTCAAAGTTTCAAGGAGTTGTATTTTTTTCACCCTATTAGTCAAATGTAGACCCTAGTTCAATAACTGTTGAATTCTGTAAGCTAAATTGACAGGAGAAGGATAAGGTATGATGTCAATATTGGCTATGGAATTAGCATTGATTCCACAGAGGTTAATTCAACACACTCATATAGATCTAAAGGTAAGTTAACTCAATGTTATTTGTTACAGATATAGTAACGATAATTTCACATTTGACTCCGATATAAGATATAGAGTTCGAATCTCCACCCTTAAGTACAAAGAAATAAATAAGAAAAATAGGTGTGTCCTCCTAAAAATTTCATGTAACCTAATAGAATCAGGTATCAAATTCCAAATACAATTGATAAAGTCCAGAATCTTTTCGCTTGATTATAAGTGCGAATCATTTATGATTATGACCCCAGACAATTTCAGAACCTAAATAGGTAAGGTACATAGCGTAAGAGCAAATTGCAAATTGCAAATTGCAAATTGCATGTGAGTAACCAAAAGAGTAATTATAACGTAGACATAGCTTGGTTTTGATTATATTATTGAATCATCAGAACTTCCACACGGATGATCTAAGCATCGATATTTGGTTAGGAAGTATAATTGGATACTAGAATCTCGACTATATTTTCCCTGTTGGAAGCAAATTCACATTGAATTTGATGAACAATTCAAACCAAGTGCTTACGCAAATTTGTGAAATGATCCAAAGGGTTTCTGCTCGGTACAATAATAATAACCAAATAAAAAGCACATAAGACTCAAACAAACATTATGAGAGGAAAACTGGCAGCGAAGGTTTTTTTTTTTTTTTTTTTTTCTTCAATGTTTTTGAATCATGAAAAAGTACAATTTAGACAGTTTAAAAATGCAAAGCTTCCATTCCCACAAAAAAGTAGGAACAACAAACAACAGAACAACATATGATAACGACACAGGACAATACGAGCGACGAGAAAAATGCTCTATCATCAACAAAAGAATATGTAGCAAGCGTACTTTAAATGGGACAAAGTCAGGACAGTTGTTGATCCTACAATATAAGATTAAAAGCCTCAACATAGTATAAATACTCTTTCTTAGCTCTTAAATTAGTTGATAAAGACGATTTAGCCATAAAACAATCAGAAAGAACAAATAACATGCAATTATTGTGGAGTTCAACATTGAAACATTTCACATGTCATCTGTCGGTAAGGATTTTCACTCTCCTACTTTCTTTAGTATCACATATCCTAAATTTCAACAATGGCAGCTCCCAAAACAAAACAAAAAAAAAAAAAAAAAAAAGAAAAAGAAACACATACCTTATAACCTTCGATCCCAAATTGGAAAAGCCGAATTCCATTAGCCTTGAGAAACTCCATGTTCGCCTCCGGATAAGGCTCCGGACACAGACATCTACACACAAAAAGGAATTGCATTAACGATCAAGCCCTAAAATTCATCCAATTTTGCCTCTCCCAAGCATTGAGCTTACAAAAACACCATAAACACGTCCGGAATTCCAAATGCATAACATATGTATCGGAGAAACAAAACGAATCGAAATCGGATGAACAAAAGAAAAATTGATCGAAAAGGGGAATTATGGCTTACATGATGGAGCGGAGGCCGAGAGTTTGGAGGAAGGGGAAGTTGGCGGATTCAGGGAAACCGGACCGGAAAATGCCGTTATCGACCATGGAGAAGTTGAGAGGCGGGATGAAGAGATCCTCGCCGTCATCGGCAACGGCGGCGGTGACAGTGGCGGCGCCGACGGCGGAGACAAGCTTCTCCGGCGGCGGAGACTCTCTGACCTCGATAAGAGTTCTGCACATCTCGGTCCCGACAAGGTCGTTCTGGCGAAGATGGCGGTCCACTTTCATAATCAGCGACTTTTCCTTGCCTCGATGAGGACAGAGAAGAAAGAACAAGAGTATTTATATATATATATATATATAGTCTATATATATATATATATAGACTATAGAGAGAAAAGGATTGGGATCGGAGAGGATATTCCTTTGCTTTTGGCCTTTCTTCTTCTCCTGCTGTTGCTTTTGCCTTTGGCTGCGCTTGGGAAAAAGCTTTTTCTCTCTCTTTTTTCCTGTTGGAGTGACAGTTGAAAAGGGGATTTTAGAGAGAGAGAGAGAGAGAGAGAGAGATGGGTTTGTTTGTTATCTGTTAAGGTGTGGGGAGGAGAAGAGAAAGATCCATCATCAAGTGGTAAACCGTGGTGCATTTATAGATTTAGCGGGAGAGAGAATGGTGAAGTTTTGAGCAAGGAAAAATGTTTAACAAAACAAACGAAAGAGAGTTTAATAATCCATAAATAAATTAAATCATGAATCGTATATATGTAGGTGAAAATCTTGACGATTCAATAACGGCTTTGAATTTTTGGTATCTTCTCTCTCTCTCTCTCTCTGGTGAAAGGTTTTCTTTTTCTTTTGTTGTATGAGGGGAAAAAAAAATTTGTTGGAAAAGAAATTGGCGGGGATTCGGTTTTCCGGGACGATTGTCATACGCATGTTGCCAGCGCGTGGTGAACAAGATTAGCATTATTGTGGGTTTTTTTTTTTTTTTTAATTACGTCATGTGATAGTTTTTAGCACTATTTTTTTTTTTTAAATAGTTTAATATAGTTGATGTATGTCAATCGGTTAATAATTGATATTGATTAAACACAAATAGATATTTATCAATCAGTTTACTTTGTCTGTTTTTTTTTTTTTTTTTAATGATCATCTTAATTTAACAAATTTAACACATTCGTCAAAATATTTAAAATGAGTCATTGTCCACATATTCTTATATTTTACCTAACATTATTGTGTATTTATTTGAAAGGTAAGATGTAAATTATTTATATTTTAGGCTTGCAAATAATTGAAGGGATGCCGTGGTTCTTTCCGATTAGAAAATGTTTAAAGATCTGTTTGACAGAGTTTTTGTTTTAATTTTTAATTAATAAAAAAATAAAAATAAAAATTATGGTTTCTCAATAAATATTTAAAACAAAGAATTTATGATGTCAAAATGATCTTTGAAGTTTTTTGATAAATAATAAAATCATAAAATAAAGTTTATAATATCTAACTTAAATACAGTCTACTGCTAAATGCTTTTATCGAAAGCTATATTTTTTAGCTTTAACAAAAAACACTTTTAAAGACTAAAATTTTTTTTAACATATCATTTAAATAGTTTTTAAAATTGTTTTTGGATCTAAAAAATTAAAAGCAATTTTTTAAAAAACAATGCCATATATGCATTAAGTAACTTACTTTTTCTCTTTTCGTTTTTGGTCAATATTAATTTTCTTTGGGAAAACTTTTGGTCAATAGTGGAATTCACATGTCACACTCGAATAATTGCTTAAAGTTTTATCTTTATAATATAAAAGAAGTATATTATATTTTCTAATAAACTATAAATTTTTATGTAGGTAAATATGCCCAGACTCTTTCTCTTAGACTATCACTTTCTCTTCGATTTTTTTGTTTTCTTTTTCGTTTGTATCTCAAACTCGTAGTGTGCGTTTGATAAAACAGTTTGAGTTGAAATTTTTAAGTTTGAGTTGGTTGACTTTTTAAAAATTAATTATAATTTTTGTTAACTTTTAGAAAAAGATAAAAATTGATATGAAAATTTGAAGTTTAAACTTGTGAGGCAAATAGAGACGTAATCATCTATCAACGTAGGAGTATGTATTTTACTTTTTTATTTATTTTATTTAATCTAAGTTAACCTGTCTTGCACACTTGAGTATGTGGAGACCAATCCTCTTTACTCTTTCGTAAAAGCGGTGGTTTAACTGCTTTGTTTTTTTTTTTTTTTTTTTTTTTTTTATATATCACAAGTACATCTATTTAATTATGTATTACAAATTCAATAGGTAGAACCAATATTTAATAACCGACTTACAAACATCTAGACATTAATTGGGACTTCTTTATCAAATAGTACAAATCTATTAATTATTTGACTCATAATTCATTTAGAACTTTTTGATACTTTCGTCGTTATTTTCCGTTTCATTTTCTTTTTATTTTTTGGTTTGGCAGAGTAGTTCAAGTAGTGTTCAACCATGTCTGTTGGTTTACTTTTATTTTGATTTTGATTTTGATTTTTGATTAAAAAAAAAAAAACCATTGATCTTGCTTAAAATTGTAGGAAGAACACATAAAAGCGCAGAGCGTGGAATGCAATCTCCTATAACGAGCGTGTTCCTATCCGATAACAAAGCTGTTCCGGTCCCGACTTGGCAGGGAAATGTGACGCTGCACGTCACCTCAGGCGAATTACCGTGGAACTCAAGTAACCGCATCGTCCACCGAAACATTCAACAGTCTGCATGATGACTCGAGAGACGTCCCCGAAATGTACTGAACCCTCCCAAACAAGGCAAAAAAAAAAAAAAAAAAAGGGGTTGTAACCAAGTGGCAAGTACCCAGCACCAGCCAATAGTTTCCCCCACATCTGATAAAAACAAAGAAAGAAAAAAAAAAAGTAGAGTACAATTTTAGGAAAATAGTATTTTGATTTGGGTGGGCAACGATAATTAGTTAATTACCAAATTAAAAATGAAAATAAAAAAATAAAAAAAGAAATTCTGGAAGGTATAAAGGAACATTCTGTGGAATATGCCAGTGGCAAAAGGCAGACAGAGAGAGAGAGAGGAGAGAGGAGAGAGAGAGAGAGCGAGAGAGTGTCGTTCGTGAAGTTTGGAGGGTAGTGCTCATAATATGCGATGCGAGGCCACTGCGCCACGTACTTTATTATAATTAAATATTGTATTGTAATTTGTACGTGTGTTTGTGCAAAATCCCACGCTAGAAAGTGCACAAAAAGTGTACCACAAACAGGTTTTAAAAAAATAAAAATAATAAAAAGAAAATAAAAGAAAACTCTCTCTCTCTTTTTCTCTCTAAAGACGTCTCCCTCTCACATGATTCTTGCCTTCTTTTTTGCCTTTTTTTATTTCTCGTCGCTGATTTGATGCTTCTTGCCATCTTTATTTGGAGAAGATTTCTGCTAAAGGGGTTCGTTATTTTCACATCCTGTATGGTTTTTTTTTTTTTTTTCATTTTAATTTTTATTTTTTTAATCAATAAAAATTATAAATAATTTTTAAAAAATCAATAAATTTTAACTTTAATTAGCAATTTAAATGGACCTTCCTTGGACATGAAAAAAATACAATATACTATAGCTTTATATTTCTCAGAACCATTTGAAAACCAAATGTCAAATGTACCTCAAACGGATTCTTAATCTTAGTTCAAGCAAATTATATGGTACTAGAAAAGTTAAGTCCAATAATGAATTCATAAAAAGATGCACAAGTTTCTTGTTAGGAGATGATCAACTAATTAATAGTAGTCTTTATGTTCTAACACTTTTCGCGTGCATGTGAACATTTAAATATAAGTCTTAAACATGTTTAATTAACTCAAGTGAGTGGTTAATTATTAGTCCAAAACACGTTAAACGTAAGTGAATGTTTAATTATACGTTTGAAACATGTAAACACGGGTAAATTCTTAATTAAAACTCCGAAACATGTTAAACATTAGTGAATCTTTATTATAAGTCCATTAAACGCAAGTGAATACTTAATTATAAGTCTGATACATGTTAAACACAAGTAAATGCTTAATTATGAGTCAAACACGTCCCTTACAAATGATATTTGTTTTGAATAACGGTACCATATAGGGGACCTTTTTGTCTGATAACATTAAGTTTACCAATTCTTTCTAAAAAGTTTGGTACACCATTTCGTCACCATTTCATCTCAACTCATCTCAAAATTTTTTGGTACACCATTTCATCTCAACTCATCTCAAAATTTTTTTTGTCTTTTTCCCAAAAAGTTTTTGTCTTTTCCCAAAAAGTTTTTTGTCTTTTCTGAAAATTCAAAAAAATTTACTATTCCAACTTAAAAATCTCAACTCAAACTACTCCACCAAACTCCCCCTAAAATGGGCTTAGTTAATTAATTTTTTACCCCACCTTCTAGTTCTTCAGTTTTGAATGATGAACTCATCATTGTTTTGGAGTGCGTTGTCGTGGTTATAAAATATATATATAAGAGTTTTTAACGGTTACTGTATTTTTATAATCATGTATGGTTACAAAATAAAATTATAAAAAGTAGAGCAAATATTAAATGACTTGTTATAGCAGGTTAAACAATCAAGTTACTTTAAATAGTAATTAAAAGATTATTTTTATTGGAGGTGGATAAATAAATATTTGGAATTCAAAATCCAATAATGAAATATAATTTTTTTTTAATCTTTTCTAATTTTAATTTCCTTTTTCATTCTGTTAAAATTTTTTAAATAAATTTCTTTCAAAATTTTCGTACGGCCATTGCCATATTCGATTGGCTGACGCATATGGATGTTGTTCTCTCTCTCCTTTTGACAATACATTTCGTATTATTGGGGGCAAAAAAAAACACAGGAGCCTTCTTTTTTTTTTTTTTTTTTAAATACACAAAGGCAACTATAACACTTACTTTTTTATTTTTTTTGCTAAGTTTTTTTTCCCTAGAAACTGTTGATTCGCTTCTCTAACGTGTTTGTTGTAGTAGCCGACAGGTTTTTCCATAATTTGGTTCTTACACCGAAATTTTTTCTTTTTTAAAAAATTCAATTGCAGATTATAAAGCAAAAAAAAAAAAAAAGAAGTAGTAGACTGAAAAAGAACAAAAAAAAAAAACGATGATTCAAAAATTAGAGGATAAATCTTTAATTTAGATTCTATTTAATTTCAAAAAAAATCTAAAAAAATCGTTTCAACAAGGTAAGAACAAGTTATTTAAAGACCTTTATAAGTTCAATGCTCATTAATTGTCGTAAATTTTTTTTAACCAACCATTCAATTCATTACAACCGTTGGATTTATATCTAATAACTAAAATAATAATAACCATCGATGCATAAATATTGGAGTAACAATTGAAATTATATATTTATAGATATGATAAGTATGTGTCCAGTGATGGGATATCTAGTGGAGAGAAAGAGAGATAATACAATATGAGAAGTTGTATCTTAGCCTACATTCTCTCTCTCACCGCCCCATATTTTTGCATCCAACGGTTCTGAAGTGAGATGTTATTCGTGTCTTGTAAAAAAAGGATGTTGAATAAAAGAGCTTGGCTGCATATATATTAAGCTTACGTTTGGTTGATCAGTTGAAGATGAAATTTTTAAGTTAAAATCGGTTGATTTTTCAAAACCTATTTCTACATTTTGTTGACTTCATAAAAAAAGATAAAAATTAAGGAAAAAAAATACTGTTAGAGTTGACCTTAAATACTAAAACAAAGTCTGTGTTTAATTTCGATGAGCTGATAACGTGGGGTTGCAAAATGTTAGGCCGTCAGTTTCTTTTTTTGCTGGAATGTTAGACCGTCGGTTGAATTATTCAAGAAGACCCCCTCTCAAGTATTTTTGTCTTTTATTTATTGGACGATTATTATTTGTTAGCTACCTACAAACTTTGCATGTACTCGTGCGGTCATTGCTGACGTTACATATTTAACTGCTTTTGTGATAAATTTTAGACAAGTTAAGGTTGATATTCACTCAACAACTTCGTTATTATTATTATTATTATTTTATTTTTTTGGTGTGTGTGGGGGAAAAAGGTGTATATATACACATATATTCACTCAGCTTGTTCAACTTACTAGAATCGATTATCCCCCACTTTTGACCAATGGTTCCATATGAATATACAATGAAGAACGTCCGTATACAATATATCAAATAATCAACATGCGTAGTGTCGATAATATTCTGTCTTTGATTAAAAGACATGATTCTTAGTTGTTAATTTTGTGATTTTCTTTTTGTCATGGTAATAATCTTTTATTGTTTTTTTCTTAATTAGTGCCTCTTCTTTTGCTGCTGATTGAATGACAACGCCCAGTAGTATGTAAAGTATGTGTTTGCTCCTACATTACCATAAAAGGAATAAATATTTTTCTTTTTGAAAAGAGGGATTCAGTTTTATATACCTCTAAAGAAATATGTGCAACAGGAAAATACTTGTATGTAATTAAGTATATGCTCTTAATGTATACCCTCAAACGGTGCATGCGTGAGGATGATTGGACGCTTTTTTACACCGCCACAAGGAATAAGAGCCTCTTATCTTTTTCTATTGGTCAACAAGCATGAATTATTTAATTATAAATAAGATCCGTTATTTTTAGATAAATTATTAGTGTTTTGTAATCTTCAGTGGAATTCTAATATAAACATGCTTTAATTTAAAGAATATGTGAACGCTTGTTGCAACTTGGTGGTAATTTGTCAAAGATTCCATTACCAAACTCCTTTTCAAGAGGACAAATAATAATTAGAAAAAGTAAATTCTTACACCTCAAATCTATAATTTTATTTTTCCATCCAAACAGTTTGCCGTCTTTTTTTCTTTCCAATTTTTCTTCAACAAAATATATACATATGTATATCTGCGCATGGTATCATCTACTATTATACGAGTGGAAGAAGTGCCCTAATTTATAACGAAATATAAGCACATCCAACTAATTAATTGAGGAAGAAGAGGGAAGTTCTAGTAGTGGCTACTGCCTCTACCTTAAAAAAAAAAACAAAAACAAAAACAAAACAAAAACAAAAACAAAAAAGTATGACTAAGACATGGATAAGTTCGGTTCCCGGGCCACAAAGGTATTTACACCCACAAGTTATTACATACAATCTCTAGGAAAATTAATAAATGAAGATTGGCTCTTTGTGTGGATAAACAGACAAGTACAGCTTAGTTTCACTCGGCTTCACAACCTTTCATGTATGGACAGAAAGTACGCCGGGACAAATTTATCAAATTGCGATAAATAATCAAACCACAAAAAAGGATTTTAGACGCATCCCCATCCCTATCGCAATTTCATTTCATTTTCTTAGAAAGATACTTGTGAAGCTAGCACGGCCAAGAGTAAGTACCGTCTAATGCCTTCAATTATTAGGGCTGTCTAGAGACATGTGAAGTGTTAAATCAAGCCTTCATCGATGAATTGTCTACGTAGAGTTGAAAATATATATATACATATATATATATATGGAAGAGTTTTAAATGTTTACTCTAATATTTATTCATCTATATTTATTATTGTTTCACTCACATGATATTAATCGGATTGTTATAACAAATTGAGTAGTTAATTTAAAAAAATTTAATGACAATTAATGAATACGAAACTTTGACAGCTCAATAAATGTTATTTGGATGGACAACTTTTTGGTAACATACTGACATTATATTTTTGTTTGTTTTTTTTTTCTAAACTAAATTATAAATCAAATAAATTCATTCTTAATCTATTAACACATCTCAATTTACTTTTTCTCAAACTCTTTCTTAAACCACCCACTTATGAAAGTTTAAATTTTGATTATTACTGGTTACACCACTCTTATTATTCCAAAAATATCTTCTTTTGTTTTTCATCCATCAACTAACAAACCCTCCTAAAAATACTTAATGTTATCAATAAAATATAAATCCCTCCACGATTTGGCATGTCAAACTGAGTAAATTTTTGTATATAATTTAGCAATCTCATTTGATCTTGTTATTAGTTCAACTATGAGGGAGTATAAATTTCTTTCTTTCTTTTCTTTTTTTTTTTTTTTTTTATTACATGAGATGGCAAGAATGAACAAATTGAACTTGATTTTCCATTGAGAAAATTGTTCAAATTCTAGAAGGGACCACCTCATCCAAGGTAGTTTTCTATAATATGATTAGACTTAAAAAAAATAATAACAATATTTTATAAATATGTGAGTCAACAATTCAGATCTAGTCCCTTCCAAAAAAAATTCATAAACCTAGTGCTATGTTTTTCTTGTTGAACAAATTTTACGTTTTACAGTAATTTGATAAACAACAAATCTTATTGCTTTAAAAAATAAATATAAATATTTTTTTTTTTGGGTATCATAATAAAATTGACGGTGGAGCGTTATATACAATAAGGGATAAATAGGTGAATGTGTAAGAAACATATATTGAAAAAAAAGTATATGTCAAAGTCGAATCTTTTTTCTCATAATTACTACTTGGAATTGAGTTTATATTGTATTTGAGAACTATTATTTCTTTCAATTATTAAAAATATTATTTTGATTATCAAAATATATTTAATTTCATTTAAAAGGTTAGCATGGTGCTTAATCTGTAATAGTAAGTTACATAAAATGTCATATCATCAACTGTAATTAAAAACTGCACTTCTTTTTATAGTTTTGTCAATAATCATCCATGATTACATAAAAAAAGTAACCATTAAAATCACATCCATATATATATACACATGCAAAGTTGGCAAAATATATAACGCTTCTCTATGGTATTAGTATGATCGTATGATTCATTTCTTCATACACTATTGTCTATCATGACTTTGCGTGAGAAATTTCCGGTTCAACTTTGCCACATAAATTAATAATTAATTTGAAAGATAAATTGGAATAAATAACAATATTATACACCATGCAATCCAATTCCAACCTTTTGGACAACGAAAAGAAACAATATGATTTTCCAACTATACTTGGTACTGTTATGAGGATGTATATCACTTTTGAAGCTTAATATTTCATTTGTATCATTTTCATATGAAAAATTAGGCTTAATTTTATGTTAAAGTGATGCACTTGAACACCAAATTTATAAAAGTGGTACTTCTCTAAATCACCCCTAAAGTTATTTAACAACAAATTCCTATATATATTAATAAATTTAATATATATAATGATTATTTGATTCTATAAAAATTTATATTGATAATTAATTCATAAGATTATTATTCCTAAATTTAGGAAACACTAAAAATGTAATTGAATTGTTTTTCATTATGTAGACAAGTAAAACGCTACAAAGATAACCATTGATCCTCATTTATATTTCTTTGAACAAGACTAAAGGACATTAATACATTTAACATCACCCATTAATAAAAAATGAAGCTCACGTATACCTACTTTCTACAATTAGTTCTAGTATTTAACATTACAAGAACCCTGAAATTTTTTCTATTAATTTTACTTTCTTTTTTCAATCAGATAATTCCTTTTGCATTATACTTCTTTACGTTTGACAAACACGCCTTAAAGTGCATATATCTAGGAAATTATTGCTAACACTGTGTGAGGTCGTAAAGCCGAAAGCTTTGAAATCATCCGATATATATTATATACTTATATCTTGCTCTTTATGTATAAGTGCGTGTTTATTAATCTTTATCCCTAACGAGAGTGATCAACTTTTACAAGTTACCAGTTAAACTCTTACTTTTGTATCTAAATGGAATTAATGCTTCTCGTGGCTGGTCCCCTCTCATATATATATATATATATATATATATATATATATATAATGGTGCGCATTTTGGTTGATTTCTATTGGAAGGTCGGCACCAAAATTGATTTCGACTACATATTAGAGGGGTTGAGAGATTTGGCACCATTCACAAACATTGCTTGTTTTAATGTGATTACTAAACTAGTAATTATAATTGAATTTATTTAGCATTTATTTTGCCAATATATTCTGCACCGCCAGATGTCATATTTGTATATAAGTATTTATAATTCCGCAGGACATTATTATTGTTTGTTTTGCTAACAAATTTGGCATAATTTGTATGAATCAGTCTATTGTCCTTAACATCAAATCTTAAAATAACAAAAACTTTCGTTGTTGTATCATGATTTATGGAATTATACTACGTTTCACCATGGTGTTTTTAAAAACACTGTGCTTATTTTTTTGCGTTTTATAAATCGTGTTCCTGTAATGAATTTGAATTAACAAGTTGATTTGTATGTAAAATGTAAGATATAATTTTTTAAACCTAAAGATTATAGGTGCAATATTCCGAGCATGAAAGCATAAATCAAAACACAATATTTCAATAAAACATGCGGAAGAACTATAAGCTTCTTCTTCTTCTTCTTCTTCTTCTTCTTCTTCTTCTTCTTCTTCTTCTTTTAAGGCTTCCAGCTATTACATTTTTGGATCAGACTACTTGAAACTAACGATAATGTGTTAGTATGGTGTACCCTCCTATTAAAAATAAATAAATATATATATATATATATAACGACAATGTATGCATGTTACTACTACTACTACTACTACACACACACACACACACACACACACTTGTTCTTTGTCTCACTTTGTCGCAATGAAGTCTATATTATTACCAAGGGAAAGCAAAGAAAAAAAAAAAACAATAAATAAGAGGTCTATAATTAAATTGAAAAGTTCCACGCCCACAAAGAGTTTGTTGCTTGCAAGGTTTTATAATCCAATGACTCATCAATTATTCCGTTGATTAATTTCTTAAGTTTCTATGTATAACAAAAGTCGGATACATACGCGTGGGGGAGTGTTCAATTAATGTCAAAGTTCTCACCATGGAATTTAAGACCATTGTGAAACTATTGCAAAAGACTCATGCGTATATGTCAAGTAATTATATAATATATGTACACATTTTCAACAATATCTTGGTTCGAACACTGCTTAGCCTAGCACGCACGATTCTTGGCAGTTCGGTGACTTTTTCTTTCTTGATATCAACGAAAAAGTCACACTACAATAATTATAATATTCATATATGTATGTTTGTGTGTGTGTATATATATATATATGGTGTAAAATATTTTCAGTATAACAATAGTCTTTGTTTGGCAGGTTTCGAACATGTCCAAAATTTCTGAGCATGCCAAACATTTTCGGTATCTTGCGGGGTAGTGATTATCTACATCTTTTAAAATTTGTGTTTACTTCTTGTTTTTTTTTTTTTTTTTTTAAAAGCGAATTGGAGATATTGAGAATAAGAAATCTAAGTAAAGCAAGTGGCTATTGCGTGTCAAATGTGAAAAACGGAATATAAATAACTAAAATGAGGCAATTATATTATAGTTGCCGAGATTCCTATAAAGTAATCAATGTCAAAGCCTATAATTTGTTGTATGTAAGTAGTTTCCACTGCGTGCATGCGTGGTTTCTTGTACGGAAATAAAGCTGCTTAGTTTGACTAGCTACTATATAAAAACAAATATTGTAATGTCAAAATGGAGAAATATATGTGTATATATATGTATGGAATATATATATATATATACAAAAATATATTATATAAATGCTTGTGGGTGTGTTTGTGATTACAAAGTACAATAATGAGAGGGGTTTTGTGAAAATCATGTCAAAGCTCTACGTAACAGTAGTTTACCAAACAAGTTTTTGACTTTGCCTTTGGATAAGGTTTTGGATCTATTTGCTCTAATCTGACTGTATTATGTTACATATACGATTGGAAAAGGAAATCTTCGAACAATTATTTCAAACTAATTTTCTATCTGAAACTACATATTCAAAGGAAAGAAAATTTGTCCCTTATCCTCCGAATAAAGAGGAGAGGAAAAACAAAAAAAAAAAAACAAAACAAAAAAAGGAACCACGGACACAAAATTTGTCTTTCAACTACAGGAATTCACAAGGATTTCTAGGAGCAAATCGGTTAGGCCCAGATCATAGGAGAAGGCCAGCTAGCTGGGACCTTTATGTCAAGAGAAGTTAACAAGCAGCCCACAAACCCCTATTAAACTTGGAAATTTCAAACCCATATATACATATATATATATATACACACACACACACATTCATATATATGTGCTTTCTTTGTTCATATTTTTAAAAAATATTGCATTCTACTCTACATATCGTATATTTTAGATGCTGTACAATATCATATTGTGCATTTGAATTATTTGAAATTAAATTTATACATTTTCTAGATGAAATATTGATTTCAACCAATAAACAAGTCCATGATTATTTTAAAAAGGATAAAATGGTTATTTAGGGGATTAAACCAACATGTGACCTATAAAAGGTATGAGTTTGATATGAAATTAAAATCTAAAAGTACGAAATTGAGAACATCCAAAATGGATGATATATATATATATATATATTATTGTCAAGCTCAAAATTAAACACAATTTATAAAATTGAAAATAACCCAAATATTTGCGAGTCAAGATTTGTTGTTGCCATTTTTCTGTCATCTTAGTTGTCCCTCCAGCTCCGTAATTTTTATGTCATCTAGATCAACAATGTGATCATATGAATAGGAGCTAAATGTTCGAAATATTTAAGTAATTCATTTAGATGTCAAGATTTAATTGGAGGACAATTAAGAAAACATGAAAATGAGACTCAATGTTTGCAGGCAAAAACCACTTTTGACTTCATCATGAAATTAAGTGTAAAATTCCATTATCTTCCGCTTTCATATTTAAAAAAAAATAAAAATTTAAAAAAAAAAAAAAAAAAGGAAAGAAAATAACCACTTTTGTAAAATAGATGAAAGTGCAACACTCCTAAGAAAACGTAAAATAAAAAAGAAACCATAGGATTCCGATAATATAGAAGAAAAGGCTCGTTCTTATCCAATATAATTATACAGGATGTTGGCATCAATTGCTTAATAAATGGGGAATGTCCATTCACCTACTTTGTTCTATACATTGGGCCAGGCCCCTCTACCCATGAGGAAACTTTTTCAAGAAAAAAAAATTAGAAAATTTTGCAGTTTTACGCCATGATTTAGAATTTCACGCTTTTTAAGGCATATTTACCTCCTGAATTTTTTTGGAGGGGTTTTAAAATTTGCTTATTAATTTCTAATTTTGACGTTTTACCCTCAAACTGCTTAAAACTGTTGTAATGTGGTTATTGTTCAAAATGCATGATCCCAATGGAAACCTTACAAAAAATTTCTCGATTATGCAACTCTCAATCCTTCTAATCCGATCAAAATTCAGACATAAAATCGGTAAAATGGATAGAGTTACAACATTTGATTAGTGAATTGATAAATATTAAAAGGTCAGGACCGAGTTAACTCTTCAAAATCTTTAAAAAAAAAAAAAAAAAAAAAAGAATAGAGTTTAAAAAATGCCCCCCAAAAAAACCCTTTTCAAATTGACATATAATGAGTAAAAAATAAGCTCAGAGATCTTATAATGTTCCAGAAAAGGTATAAATCAACATATATATATATATATATTTATATACACATATATAAGTAATCCGCTCTAGTAAGAATCTCCAACTTAAGGGTCCGTTTGGTGAATGAGTTTGAGTTGAAATTTTAAGTTTCAATAATAAATTTGTGTTGACTTTTCAGAAAAGACCAAAATTTTTTTAGAAAAAGATAAAAAAATTTTAAAAAAAGATAAAAATTGAAATGAAAATTTTTAAGTTTGAAATGGTTAGGCCCAGGATCACTTTGCTTGCTCCTTGAGTACACACGTCCAAGCCTCTACCTTTAAAATTGACAGCCCAAAAAAAAAAATATATATATATATATACATATATATAAGAGAGAGAGAGAGATCAATCCGTCTATTATATGGAATAATATGTCGTTTTTCCTTTCAGTTTTGATCAGTAGAGAAAATACACACTGTAATTAACTCAACAAGTTTCAATCCTACAGGGTATAGACTGTATTATTCCAACTAGGGCAACAGAAGAATAATTGGGTCCTGAATTGGAGATATATATATATATATATATTCCGTATCAAATAAGTTTTTCTGTTCAGTTGGGCACTACCACTGTGCAACTTGATTTTGGCGCTAATAATTCGATGGGAGTTTTTGCGTGTCAAACTGATTCTGCGGCCAAGAATTGAGTACCCTCACAAATGCAATGGAAATTTATGTGTATGTATAAATATAATAGTCTTCGGAACGTTCTCGTACGCGTCCGATCAACAATTGTCAGCCGTAGAATTGTTTGCTTTGTGGACGGACGGCGAAGATGAGGTCCTTGCAATAAGGGGCAGTCAGGAAGCTGGGACCCACAGTCATAAGTTATTCACAGCAAATTTTTCAAACTTCCCTTACATGCCTAGTGTACGTTGTCGTACATGTCATCGCCGTTTCGCGAACGGTGGCGTTTACAAGCCTAAGCCTATGTCTATATATATATATAGATATAGATATATATATATATATTTTCTCTATTTCTTTTTGGTGAGAAAAGTAATTAAGGGTTTGTTTGGTTGGTTAGTTTAGTTGAATATTTTAGTTGTAATAGTAATTTTTTGAATTTCAGAAAAAAAAAACTTTTGAGAAAAAGACAAAAATTTTGAGAAAAAGACAAAAATTTGAGAAAAAAAAAAAAATACAGTTTGAGTTGAAATGAAACGATGAACCAAACACACCCTAAATAGTAATATGCTAAATTGATGTAAAATTTAATTAATGACAGGGAACAATGACGTAAGAGCATATGATGCCCTAACATGCCTTTTCACGGGATAGGGGGTGTGGATCGGCTCAGAGACCACATTAAAGTTTGGTTAGTTGGTGCACTCAAGTATAACGAATTAAAACGTTTTGCAGCTTTATAATTATATATATATATATATGTATATATATAGAAACGTCTCGCATAGTCATGTTGACACCTGTAAATTCTCATTCAAAAATTCTTACCAACATTTAAAATTTTGTGGCATAATACAATTTAAATCGATATGGGGGTATAAAAAAATAAATACTAATAAATAATATAGCATTTAAATCATCATATTGATCTATTTTAGGGGGAGTTTGGCAACCGGTCCAACTCCATCTCATTTTAAACTTTTTTTTGTCTTTTTTTTAAAAAGTTTTTGTCTTTTTCCCAAAAAATTTTTTGTCTTTTTTGAAAATTCAAAAAAATTTACTATTATAACTAAAATATTTCAACTCAAACTAACGTACCAAACACCCCCTTAATATAAGCATATTACAAATAGGATATAGGAGGGATGTTGTATAGAAGTCTCTTTCTAAATCTAGATTCGCCATCCATGGATGCCTAGGGCTGCTACTGAGGGTAAATAGTGTTCAGAGACGTGTCACGTGATACTCGTGATGTCGTATGTTGGTAATATGTCCTTGGAGTGTAGACACGAAAACTTCAACGTCAAAGACCATAAAGGGGTACTCTCCAGTAGTAGAATCAACATAACACTACTTGGTTCGGATTTTTTTTTTTTTTTAAATTTTAATTTTATATATTTTTGTGCAGAAACCTTGTACAACCTAATTGGGATGTAAAGTGATGATCAAGACTGTTGTAAGATGAGAATTGTATGGGGAAATTCGAAGCATTATTTGGTTGCCATATCTATATATTTTTATATATGTTTGCCTAACACTACAGAATTCCTTCTTAATTTCCAATTAGTGTTAAAAGATACCAGTCTTTTCGTCCTTTTTTTTTGTCCAATTAGTGTATTAATGCGAGTCATAATTACTAAAGTAAACCCTCTCCAAACAAAAAAAAAAGGTTGAAATATTATGATCACTAGGTAGTACCTACATGCATTCTTTAAAAAAAGAAAAAAAAAAAAAAAAAAAAGAATCAAGCAGAATTTAGAATAAGAAAGTTTTTTGAAAGGATTTTAGTTATGAGAAAGATTTAGTAAGAACAATTAGTAAAGTATTAATAATATTCTAGGAAGAAAGAATAAGACCATGAAAATTTTGGGGGTCAAACTGAACCAAAGCCATCGTGCTGCAATGTTAGAAACCTCATCAAGAAAGACAAGTACAACGCTGCTAAACATTCACTATTCGGTGTGTGTGTGTGTATTTAAATTATTATTATTATTATCATATTGACCTTGAGATAGTAACAGTATTCAAGTTTTTCTCTCTTTTTTTTTTTTTAAGTAAAAAAAAAATTGCAGAGAGTCATTTAATGGGGAGGGCCATTTGAGATCGACCTTACGAGGCAGGCACCTACTCAGAACTGCAATGAATAATTATTACATAAGACATGGGAATTAGGAATATTATATGGGGTTGGTTTTGGTTTTTTGTGAATTTTGGGAGTTTGTTGTAGAGAGAGGAGAGAGAGAGAGGGACAAAAGGAACTGTGAATAAATAAAGTTGATGAGCATGTGGAAGAAACCCTTTGTAGCTAAACTCCTAGGGTTTTGTTTACGTTCTTTCTCTTTCTGAATTCTGTATTCTGTGGTCTCTGCAGCAAGCAAGAGAGAGAAACAGAAAGAGAGAGGGAGAGAGAGAGGGAAATTAGGGTTTTTAATCGCAGGGCAGAGATTTTAGATCCAAAAGGGTAACGTACTGAGTAGATGATCAGTATTCAATGGTAATGGACAGTGCTGTGAATCAGCAAAATGAATTCTATATATTTTCAACGGTCAAACTTCACCCACTGAATACTGATCTGCATGCATTAATTCTCCCTTGCCTAATTACTTATTCCTTCCTTTTATTTTACGAAAAAAATAAATAAATTTTTTTATTATTTCTTTTATCTTTTAAAATGAATTTTTTTTAATTACTTATTTGATAGAGTATCATCTTAAACCGTCATATCTTAATCAAGTTTAATATGCTGTTATACAGAGAATTTTTTACTTATATATTTCTTTTTTTCATGCCTTTTTCGTTTTTCTCTTATCATACACATAATATGTTGTTAATTATATGATCTTTTAAAATATATATGTTCTAAACGAGATTATTAAAATAACATAAAAATGAACAAAAATGAAGAGACGTGAATAAGTAAGTATTTTGGTCAAAGTGAAAGACGTTTTCGATATTTGAAGTTAATTTGAACCTTTTTAAACTTAATTTTGAAATTGTTTCAGTAATTGATGTCCCTAGATGTTATAGGGATCAATGTACTCAAAACCAGTTCTAATTGATCCAACTATAAATGTATGAGATATGGCTTAATGAAAAGGGTTACTAATACTGGCTATTTTTTTCGTATGCATATATACTAATAATTAATTACCATAAGGCATCGAGCTACAATATATTCTATTGCTTGTGGACTAAAATTAAGAAAGAATAAATTATTGACGTACTTTAGAAACAAATACCACATAACATGCGTTTATAGATAATTCTAATGGCTACTAATTATTAGGTTAATTACTAAATTTAACATATTGACAAAAATGACACTAAAGTCCGTTTGGTGAATGAGTTTGAGTTAGAAATTTTAAATTTCAATAGTAATTTTTGTTGATTTTTCAGAAAAGAAAAAAAAATTTTCAGAAAAAATAAAAAATTTTTCATAAAAAGATAAAAACTGAGATGAAAATTTTAATTTGAGATTGAATGTCAAACGGAGCCTAAGCTATCATAAATCTTCAACAGAGCTGACTAGGGTTGTAAAACTTTTTAATTTTCTTTTTCCTCGTAAGCTTTTTACATAAATATACGTTAGTCAAAATCACATCAATATAAGTTGATTTAAAGCTTTGATAGTTAAAAACAGAATTTACCGGCAAATAAAGGCCCTTTTTTTTTTTTTTTTTTTTTAATTCACCCCCGTTATCATAGTGTTGTTCGAAATAAAAAGACTAGTTTGACTTTGTAGCACTGGCACACAATTTCCTTCATGAAGTATGTACTCGAGCATATGGAAATCAGTTAAAAAGGGTTGAAAACTTGAAAAGACACCAAAAGTAAAAACAAAAACATTACCTGTCCTTTCAAAAAAAAGAAAAGGAACAAAAACCATTAAAAGTCCCGTCCAAGGGAAGAGTTCAATTTTCGAATCCCAAGAACAAACTCTCATCATCACATATTGTCTGTCTTGTCTCTTCCTCTGTTTGAAAATGACAAATCAACCTAATTTCCCGCTAAACAGCCAATTATACCATTACCCCATTTAATATTCCATGACGAGAGACCAAACGCCTTTGGGGTTTATTTATAAGGAGCCATATTTCACCCTCCTCTTCATCTTTCTTAACACTACTGTTTTCTCACCAAAATAAAACCCTAATTTTGGTTCCACTCGGTAATACTCTCTTGGCCTTTAACAATGGCTCACGATCGGTTTGTGGTTCAACGAAAAATGGTCTTGGCCCGGCTCGTCTAGGAAATCAACAAGTTCTCGAGGAAGAAGTACACGTTTTGATGTGGTAGGGTTAACTCGGCGATATCTCTCATGAGCTTATTATTTTATGTATTTTGTTTTTTATTTTGAATTCCACGAAAGTCGTTTGAGTTTTCTTGACCTTGCAAGTCCTGAAAATTAAGGGATGAGATCAAGATAACTCAATATGATCTAGACAAGTTCAATGTACAAGAAACCTATTATAGATTCGTGGAAGTTCTTGTTATTTTTGCATCCCTCCTGAGCTTCCTCCCGACTTTCGAGTTTCTCTTATAGAGTGGAGGAACATTAGGTTAGTTGGCAGGTGTGACTTGCTTTTGTAATAGTGTGAGACACATTTTATGTTTTAGTGATGTATATGTTTCATGTTTCTCTAATTGTTGTATATATATGTTTCTTTCCCTAGGAAATGCATGATATTTCCTACTATTTTACCTTTAGAACACTTTTTTTTTTAATTTTTTTTTTTAAAGGCTTCTTTTTAAACTTATAATTACTGTTTTTACGTTGTTACAAGTTTCTGAGATAAGATAATCCTGTGCTTGTTTTTCCTCGACTTGTGATGAAGTTATGAAAGAGAGTACTGTCTACGACGAGTGAAAAGGTGAAAAGTTGCACATATTTCCCAACTCTTTCGCCCTCATGAAAATAAGTGCCGTCTGTCTATGAGAATTGAAAACGTGTCAAGGTTGTTCTAGTATAGATAACCGAGCAAAAACTTGGAATATTATTATTCATGAAATGGCAATAAGGAGCATCGTCCTTCATAAACCTAAGCTCCGAAACTCGATCTTTGTTGACGACGGTATTCGAGTTTTCAACGCGTATGCACCAGATGAAATGTAGGAAAATGATACTTGTTATCAAATTAAAATCACAAAAAACAGTCGCAGTTTCACGATCTGTCATAAAATTAAAATGTAACTTGACAAGGGTAAAAAAACTGATAAAACATTTCAATTGTGCAAAAACTACGGAATTTGAACGCTTGTACACACACTCATGATATTCGTAATGAATTCTTCGGGTCCGGTTGGTAAATGAGTTTGAGTTGAAAATTTTAAGTTTTAATAGTAAATTTGTGTTGACTTTTTAAAAAAAAAAAAAAAAAATTTCAGAAAAACAAACTTTTTCAAAAAAAGACAAAAACTTAAATGAAAATTTTAAATTTAGAATGATTTTCTAAACGAAGCCTTCATGATATGTATCGATGCTCTTCTACAAATCAATATAATTTCCTGTGCGCCACTTCCAAATGTACTTCTCCGGTTTCTCGAGAAGTTACCATGTTGAACTTAATCGATGAAGAAAATTTTCTCTACAATCTAACTTTGTTTCCATCGATCAAGAAGTTTGGGGGATAGGGGAGAAGATAAAAGTAAAAGCTTGACTATAGTGGTAACTAATCTGCTTAAAAGCTCATTAAATGTACAAACAGATGTCCTCTAAAGCTACCCATTTTTTGCCCTAAAAAAAAAAAAAATTTATAAACCTACCCACTTTACATTTCAGTAATATATACAAGACAAGAATAATTACACCTCCAACAATACACGAAAAGCTATATTTTAGCT
This sequence comes from Ficus microcarpa, assembly GCA_025413485.1. Taxonomy (NCBI): domain Eukaryota; kingdom Viridiplantae; phylum Streptophyta; class Magnoliopsida; order Rosales; family Moraceae; genus Ficus; species Ficus microcarpa. Next base: position 26,057,114 of record CM046379.1, on the reverse strand, counting down.
CATCTTGCAAAACAGAGGAAAAGAAAAAACTAATCTCATCTTGTGGAGAAAAATAATATGACGACCATAACTTGTTTACGTTCTTTTGTTTCAGTTCCTTGCCACATGTTTATACCGCAAGAACCAGAACTTTAATTGTTCCCTGGCTATTGGCAGTGAGCATGGTAGGGCTATCCCTCTTCCAACACACAGCACTAATGAAGTAAGACACGGCTTCATCTTCTGCATCATCCAAATCAGGTGAACCAAATCGGTGCCGAGTCACAGGCTTCGAGATTTCCTGCAAAAGTATATCCACAGAGCTTAACTCAGTTTCCAGTAAACATGCATGGAGATCTTTTTTTTTTTTTTTTTTTTTTTTTTAATGCTGCTTACCTTATGGTAGACAAACACTTCGTTCGTTTCACTACCACATGCAATGTACTCGCTATTCACTGTAAGACCAACAAAGTTCTTCTCATTTGTGTGACCTTTAAAGGTTCGAACCTGTAAACGTCGAACAGAATATGAGTTTCAACCACTTTGTTATGAACTTCTTATCTTCCTATTCTTTTGGAACAAAGTATGAGAAGGTAAAAAATAAAAGGTAAAAAGTGTAGATGCCCCCCAAGGAACCAGAAAAAAACTTCGTAAAAACTTAAGGCCCAGTATTAGTGGTTCTACAGCATCAAATTCCTGTCCAACTTGGATCATCTGCGTGCTTCTTAAAGAAGAATCTTATTACCAATCTTGCTGAATTTCCGACTTCCGCCATTATCTTTAGAACAAACTATTGGTTTTTTTTCCTTTTCGAAAACGATGTTTTAAGAGAAATGTTACATGCTTAAACAGTTGCGCCATGCTTAGAATTTTGAACAAGAGTAGAAGAATCTCAAAATTCAAATAACTGAATGAATTCACGAAATAGTTGTCAAAACTGTCAATGACTTGCCTCCTCCTACAGAGCAAGGCACCACCTAGTTATTGATCAGTATAGCATAAAAAACAACTTTGCTGCACTGGAAAATAACTAACCGGCAAATTCTCCTTCACATCCCATAACCGTAATGTACTGTCAGTTGATGCAGAGGCTAGCTCATTGTTTGACAAGAATTTCACATATGATACGGCTTTCTCATGCCCGCTGAACACATGCAGCGGCTGGCTAACATTCCTTAAATCATAGTAGTGTATGTGATGATCTGCTGAGCCAACCTGAAAATGGCTGGAGTTACTCACAGGTCTTGATCGTCTGAAGAAGACAAATTTTAAGGAAATGAACGGTTACACTGGATCAGGCAAAGTATAATGCCTCTTGTTTTAAGGGCCACCATACCAAGGGCAGGTTTGCATGCAACGGGGCTAATATCCAATGCCTCAATCAACTAACATCATAAAAAAGTTGGGAAAGAGTAACCTATGAACCTAAATCTCTTTAGCCATGGACGAATTCAAAAGAAGTAAATTGACGAAGACCTATACATATTCCTCTACTTGATTAAGAATATTAAGAGGAGATCAACGAAGATAAATCATGAAGCCGTACAAGTCCAATGTATTACAACACTTGACTCAGGAGAATAATCTAAGGACCCTAGATCTGTAGATTTTCAGCAATGACAAGCAAATTACTAGTTCTGCCCCTCAAAATGCATTGGAGTAAGACGTGGATCAATCGTGATGAGATGGAAAGATTAAATTAAACAGATGCACAAGGCTTTTCTTTACACTTTATCTCCAGTTTTTAAAGGAAAAGAGCGTACCGCAATATGATTGCTAGATCCAGGATTATATTTGACGCAACATATGTTTGCTTTCATGTCAATGTTAAGAACACTAGCTTCCTGCTTTGTACACCAAACCTTGACCTGCTTGTTGTTTCAAGAATAGTCAAATGGGCCACTCAATCACGAATCACCCTTAATATCACAAAATCAGAAAATATATGGACCACAGGTAATTCAGAATATTCCCTACTTATTCATACAACAAACAAAGTGAATGTGAAATGCACCAACTTGGATGGGGATAGTAGATTAAATAGGAACAATAGGACCTTGAAATGCACCATATCAATGTCCTCTCAGTCTTATCTTTTTCTTCTTTTTCTCTGTATTTATTTTTAGGTTAGCACTTCGATTGATGCATTACTCATTAAGATAGATATTATTCTTTCCTCATGCCCTCACATGAGCTACAAATCATCATACTAAAGTTCCTAATAGTAAGTTTTCCCATACAATTCAAAGCGGGTAGAGTCAGCTATCAGAGATTCCAATAATGCACGTATTACACTACACATAACAGAAACAGATAAACATATACAAGTACCTTACAATCGTCACTACCAGACACAAGCCTTGAAGGTTCTGTACGTGAAAAATCGACACTCCATGCACGTTTTTCATGCTCTTCATATTCCATCACACTCTGCCAAATATAACAATAAACTGTAGAAAGCAAAGAATATAGCATAAAGTGTACATAAAAAAGAGCGTGTGCAAATTTAGTAAAAGTTCTACAAATATGTTAAAAGTTCTATGACATGATTATTAGCTACCTGCCGAGTGTTTACATCCCAAACAGTTACTATCCCCTCATAATCACTGCTGGCTATTTGGTTCTTAACAAATTTATTCCAACTCAAGCAACTAAGCTTTGATCGTGTAGACATTTCAACAACAGGGCAGTGCAGATCAGCAGGTTCATTTACAACCTGGAAATAGAAGCAAACACAATCATCAGCAAAATTACCAGGAAAAGTTCCTTTTAGTCTGGAGAATAAAGCACCTAAAAATTGATATCATACCGAGGAGAAATCAAAAACTTTTATGCACCGTGACACACCCGCAGTAGCAAATAGCTCATCATCACGATCAAATTCTATGCTGCAATAAAACAGGAAACTCCATCAGGTTCAGCAAATTACTGGACAAAAATGAAATAAAGGGGAAAAATCGAATGATGAGTTCTTGCATTCTAAGTCTCCAGTCAAAATAAAAGCCCAAGGGTCTATAAAAAGAATAAAAAAATAAAAAAGCCTAAACAGCAAGCCCAACTCAGCCTAACTTAAAAATTCTGTGTGGAAGAATTAAGTATAAAGACCCTGAAAGATGTACAACAAGATGTAAAACAATAATTCACCTTGACACTATACTGGCTGAGTGAAAAAGGTCTCCATGCCTAAGTTCAGCAATGACCCTCAAACGGCTGTTTCAAACCAAACAAATGCCCCATCAACAGTAAAAGAAGAAGAAGACACCATAGTAGTGCTCGTTAAGAAACTTTTGAAAGGAAACCAATTTCAGCTTCCATACCTATACCGCGTGAATGTACTCAACACTGACTGAAAATTTGCAAGACCAACATTGTAACCCTCTCTGTGTACGACATTTTTATCCCTCTCTTGGGGTTATATGATTGGTTCACTAATTGACGTCGCTTTTGCAGGTAACAATCTTGCAGGTCACTAAACTGCATCCAGTGATAAAAATATAAAGAAATCAGCAATTAAATATACCTTTCCGACATCCCCTCTCAACCAGGAAACCACCAGCTTATATTGAGGTTATAAAAGTACTACAAAGAATATCGGGGACAATGCAAGGAAAGGGAGAGCTTAGAAGCAAAAACAGAGACTTGTAAAAATTGACTGACCTGTGCATGGACTCGCTTTTTCCTCACTACAGCTAGACCAGATTGATTAATATACTGTGAATTTGATCCGCTCACAGCATCCTTTCTCTGGTGTCCGAAAGAACTTACTTGACCCCATCCCTCCACTTTCTTAGTTTGAAGAGTCCCAGAGGACATTCCTCCACGTAGATTAAGCAGATTGGAGATAGGACCGCTGTTACTCTTGTCGGTCAATGAAGGCCATGGTTTTCTTGCACTCGAATCATCTCCAACCGTCCGCAGCTTCAAAGAGTACCTTTCCCTTGCACGATACAAGTCCATCCTATGTTTCTCCACAGAACTTATGTCCTCTTTAATAAACTGGAGATCAGTTTGCACCTAAAACAATAAACTAAACTCCATAAACTTATCCATCAGTTATAAAAGTTATTTGACTACAGATTCTGTTGAAACAAACAAGCCAATTCCAGAAAAGCATATATTAAGAAATTTGTTAAGAATCATGGTGGCATGTACAACTAACAAATATCACCGAAATAAGTTGATTTGCCACCTCTCGCATTTATGAAGGAAAAAGGGCTAGCACACAATAAGGCCAAAAACAGATGGGTACAAAAAAGCCAACATTAAACAGCAAACCTCGTGGAGCTCTTCCACTTTTTGCTTCCTCAAGCAATGCAAGAAGTCGAGCAGTATTTGCATATTTCTCTCAGCCTCTTCTTGTTCCATTTTCCTCTTTTTCTCCACGAGGAGGGCCAAGAGGGTATCTACCTCCTTAATTGAAACCTCGCAGCCCTGTCTAAGCAACAAAACAAAGCGTCACACAGGAATTCCAACATCAACTTTTCTGGCAGAAATCACATACCGTAAAAGAGATCGAGCACCTGCTGCAGTGCCTGGCGAAAATGCTCCACTGGTGATGCCGTCTTCGATATTTGACGTGCAGAAGTTTTCCTCAGTAACTACAGATGCAGCACACAGAAACCGTGTATAACAATAAGCCAGATTGCATTTTCAAGCATCTCACTCCAAAATCGCCAAAACATAAACTACGCTTAAGGCTTAACCACATTCAAAAACTCTAATTAAAACATCTACAGCATAAACAGATTACAACTCAATTATCAATTATATACCAACTAGCTAATGTATTGGTACGAGCTAATGGCCTACAAGCAACTGAAACTTTTAGAGCTAAAAGGCAAACAAATTATCATAATCTCTGAAACAAGCAATTGATCGTAATCTATTCATTAGGGAGAGGGAGTGTGGGTTTTCCTATTAATTTTCGATAGTTTCTCGGTTGATCTTGATCAGATTAAGAGTGTTATTCAATCTATGCTACAACGACACTTGGATGAACGCGATTCGGAGAACAAGAGAAGCGCTGAAGAGAAGGAAAAAGGCATTTACAGAGAAGAAAGCGAACCTTGTCGAGCAAGAAATTGGGGAAGAGCTGCTTTGTGGTGAGGAAATGGGAGCAGCAAGGGCAATCGCTCTTGTTGCCGAGGTGAGTGATGATGCACATGTAGCAGAAGCTGTGCCCGCACGCCGTCAGGAACGCGTCTCTGATTGTCTGCATACAAATCGGGCAGAGGAAATCCTTGTCCACCTCCACCTCCGCCGCCGCCGTGCCGAATCCGCCGCCGAGCGGTTCCTGCGACTCCGACTCCACCGCCGCGCCGCCGAGGACGGAGGCCGACGTCCTCATCTCCGGCTTCACCGCCGGGACCAGAGCGCCGCTCGAACCCTCGTCCATCGGAATTCGAGCTCGTTTCTCTCTCTAACTTTATCTCTCTAAATGTGATGCTGCGATGTGAGTACATTTGGGAGAGCAGAGGAGAAAGAGGAATGAAGGAGTTTGGAGGGTGGGGGGTGTGGGACCCAGGGACGTGGTATGAGGACGAGAATAATCCACGTGATGTTGTTGGCTTTTGCTTGCCTTGGGCCCCTGAGGCAGCTGGGTCCGTTCGTTTTTTCCATGGCCGAAGATGGCTTCTCAAGAGAAATTATTATTATTATATGGACACCCCAGAATTTTATAAACACACCCTTTTCAAATTAATTTTTGTAACTTTTTTTTTTTTTTGCACCATCTAATTTTTTTTTTTTTGCTAAATTAAATGGTGCAAAAAAAAAGTTACAAAATGGTGTAAACGTGTAAACCATCATTAAATGGTGTTAAATGGTGTAAAATTTTAGACCAAGAAAATTGACACTCATTATTACACCACTTTGTTTTTTTATTTTTTTCTCAAGCACTCATAATTAGTGTAAACTCTCAGGTTTCGTTTACTTCGTTTAAAAAAGAGAGAAAATATGATTGTTCACTCTTTCTTATTTAATTTTGTATTTATATTTATAAAGTTAAAAACGAGACTTCGGCATATTAATATAGGGAATAGATAAAAAGAATGATAATCCTTATATCCTTTTATATTATTTGATGTCCAAGGAAATTAATGTGAAAATTTTGATATATTTAAAAAATTTGCATTTACCCATAATTATTTGATTCTAAGAATCCATTTGTTTCTCAGATCTAAATTTAAATTTTTCATCTCAATTTTTACATATTTTGATTGGATACTTGCAGAAATACATGCCCTTTAATCATGTGATTTAACCGTTTTAAATTCAAGAATAAAGAAGTAAATAACAGTTTTTAGAAAATAATTAAAATAAATAATAACTTTTATGAAATAATTGAAATAAATAACGTGTTTTTAAAATATTTGTAATAAATTTTCTTTGCATCGCTAATTCAATAGCAATCTGCCCAGGCATACTGCTGCTGTTGAATTGGTATGGGCCTCTTTAAAGTGGACAATGTGTTGGTGGGCTTAGAAATTCTTGGGCTCGCGACGTATGGTTCAAGTAGTCAGGTTCGGCCCATTTGATATGAACATCGGTAATTGTAGGATTTGTTCCTCAACATTCCATAGAAAAAATTGTAAAAATTGGCTCCAAATGGACATTAAGGATCCGTTTGGTGGAGTAGATTGAGTTGAGATTTTTAAGTTTTAATAGTAAATTTTTTTGAATTTTCAGAAAAGATAAAAAACTTTTTGAGAAAAAGACAAAAATTTTTGAGAAAAAAGACAAAAAAAAATTTGAGTTAAATGGTTTGAACCATTCAACCAAACACCCAATTATTTCTTCTTTTTTTAATGATCATTTGGATTTTTGATCCTCCGTATTGATTTAATTGGAGGTAAAAAGCTGAAGCTATTATAATTCGGACAGCTTTTTGACGGGTAATTTTACAAATAGCTCTTGATATCAGTAAAGCCTAAGCCGAAGTAGAACCAAAACTCTACGAGATTGAGTCATTGAGAAATGGGGGAGTTGCATTGTGTTTTAATTAGCAGTTTATGTAAAAATGTTTAATATAGTTTTTTGGGAATGAATATTGGAGAATTTTTTTAATGTTAATATATTGATAGGTACAATTTCATAGCTCATTTTTTATTAGTTTTTGCATTAAGTACTTGATATCGGTAGATAATTGGTTAAGTAGTTGTGTTTAAAGTTGCAAGTATACCCCTTTTCTCAAATTGGGTGGTGAAACTTTTTACTTGAGATTTTTTTTTTCTTTTTAATAAGTGACTTTAGAGAGTAATTGATCTTTACAAGGATGTGCACGTCCAGCTAGTTGTTTAAATTCTTTGATATTTTCAAGTGAGAGTGACCATAATTTAAACTTAAGATTTTATATCTTATAAGGCTTCGTTTGATAATTTAACTCAAACGGTACTTTTTCATATCAGTTTTTGTCTTTTTCTGAAAATGTTTTTGTTTTTTTTCTAAAAAAGTTTTTGTCTTTTTTTGAAAAATTAATAAAAATTTTCAACTCAAACTGTACTTTTTCAATTCAAACTCATTCATCAAACGAACCCTAAAACTTCTTAGAAACGACTATAATTAAGTCTCTATTTGTTCGGATAAAGAATGAGTAGAATATTCACAAAAACAATAGTTTGATTTTTATGTTTTTTGATGGTGTGATTACAAGTAGGTTTGTTCGTGGTCGATTTGAAAGGAAAATCACTAATCAAATTAAAACTGAATATTTATTCTTAGGTGCTTGGGATATATTAAAAGTTTAAGAGAAATCAAACTAAACCAAATCATGTATAATTGGTTTAGTTACTTATAACTATAATAAATATTCACATATGTATAGTTAAATTTTAATTGACTTAAGGGGGAAAAAACATAGAAAAAATAAGAATAAGCTAAAAAAAAAAAAAGATAATTTGTACGGAAATAAAGGGAAATATGATAAGCATGATAATTATGTTAGAAAATTTTTAAAATAATTTTGTTGGGTTTTCTTGATTTAAAACATCTTAAACATTAATCAAACTAATAAAAAAATAAAATTTGAAACCTACCAAATCAGATCAATTAGAAATAAAAATCAAACAATTTGATTCGGGTTTATTTAGTTTGCTGTTTTTTTTTTTTTCAAACACCCTTACATTTTCCACATGCATGTCATGTAGATTATGCGTTATATATGCGTTAATACCCAAAATTTGATGTGGTTCAGGCCTAACCCACATCTTGCAATGTGGGCCAAAAGTGGTTCGTGAACCTAAACTATGCTTCATGGATCTTTGAGTAGACTATAGTTTACAAGGTCAAAGAAGGTGAATGGACCCATTTATTCCGTTCAATTAGACTCTTGTCCAACTTAGATGACTTTGAGTCTATGAGGAATTAGAATAATATAGGCTGTGAAAAACTTTAAAAACCCCCAAAAAGCTTTAATATAATCCAATAAGCCTAGATAAGCCCATTACATCTAATAGAAGCCCAATATATGCTCATAAAATTTCTCATTTTTACTTTGCATATTAAGACTTAAAAGCTTGTTAATATGGGAATCAGCAATACACCATTTAGGTGAGACTGTCCCTGCCAAAAGCGTCTGGTGTGCCTGGAAAACACCTGAAATAGCACTCCTGAGGTGTTTAACTAGCTAGCTATCTTTTTAGGCACCCTGAAGCAACCATTCTAGGAAAGAGAAGGAAACCATAACCAGAGAAACCCCCAACTAGAACCTCTAGTGGAAAAACTTCGCACTGAACTTTTTAAAAATTTGGTTGCCATTAAATCATCTTCTTCCTATAAATACCACATTATTCTCACCCCAAACATAGACCTTCAACCCAAAACACTGCAAACAACTCCTCTTTCATCCCCACTAACGGCTAAGAGAGGATACCCTCTCGAAATCAAATGGCTCCCCGACGGAGGTGCACCTGAAGTAGGAATCCATTCTAGAGCACATTGTATTTTCTACCTCACCAACCATCCTTGACGACATCATCAAATCCCACATTCTCTTAATACTTCTAACAACCATCCACTTTACTTTTCACTCACCATTTATGGCCAAGAGAGGTGACCCTCTCTACCTCCGGTGACTCCATTGATGGAGGCGCACCTGAAGCATGGGACAATCATAACCACCATCACAAGAGTGGCATTTCTCTCACCATTCTCATCCACAACAAATGACGAGTAGTGGAAACCCTTTTCAATACACCATGACTTCTGACGACATCTCCAATGACGGAGAACCTCCGGAATAGGCATTTCCAAGAATACAATGCTTCAATACCGTTCATTGTTACTCTCAAACATGCAGCTATCATCCCCTTAATCACAATTAGCAACCATTTGCCTCACCTTTCATTCACCTTACTCGACCAAGAGAGGAAACCCCTCTAACTCAGATCATTCTGCCAACAAAGGAACACCTAAAGTACAAAGCCACTCTTAGGCACTACATTTCAAACCTTATACACAAATCATAACATAACCATAGATCTAAACCCTCATTAAGCATCTAACAAACCTTCCATTTACCAAAAACATATCTCCACAAACCACTTGTGTTCCTTTCTCACACCATATGGTCATCTCAAAATCCCCTTTATTTGGAAATCTTCATCCACACAGGTCCAGAATCGCAACGGTGTCACCCTAGGAACCGTCTTCCTTGAGGTCATCCGAGTTTAGCTCGCCCCAGCCGAAGCCAACATTGTGGCTTGCAAGAGAGAACACAACAAACACACCTACTGATTGTTAGGGTGTTCGACCTCTTCACGTAGCTCGCGATTCCTCCAGAGACACATTCCCTCGATGGCAGCTAGACGCTAGATGGACCAACCGAAGGAGGCCACGAACACCTACCCTCCATGTTAGCACGGCCACCACAAAAAAGTCCCATCAGTATGTTTTAGAGCAATACATGCATGATATTTTGACATGTACAAAAGAATAAGGTGCATTCATGAAGTATAAATTTCAAATAAACTTAAAAACAAATCTAAAATAATTTTTTAAGGATTTTAGTTTTTATCCTTATCAATTTTATTATCAAATAAGTTTAGTGTCACAATCCACCTAAACAATGAGTACACTCCAAGGCATAGGCAATTTAAGGTAAAGGGGTACTCAAGCTCCAATCCACCCGCAACCCCCCCCCCCCCCCCGCCCCCCCCCCCAAAAATAGTTTTTTTTTTTCCTTCTCTCGTTTATCTATGTATGTATACATATATAGAGTACTCTATATATAAAAATTTGCATAAAGCCCCCTTAGAAAAATAAAAAATTATAATTCATAAATCATACCTTTCAAAATCTACTTATATATTTCGTCACTGAATATACTTATATACTTCAATAAAAACATCAAAAATTAAGAAAATCATCAATGTGTATTGTTTTTTTAATTCTTAGTAACTAAGAAATCTCTATCAAACAAAACTAAAACGAAGTTTCGATTTCAGAGTGGAGGAAAAATAATCTCCTAAAATACTATGCTAGACCAAAAAAAAAAAAAAAAACCAGTCTTTTTTGTAGGTAATTTAGAAAGTGCGTTGTTCTCAGAAATGGATTAAATAGGACGGGTCCGCTACGCGTGGATATTTCTTCAGCACGTCCCAGTCAATTCTACATCCAATTTGTCAATGGGGCCCACGTAATGAGCTGAAAACTGCTACGTGGAACCTAAAAAAGTCCGCCCCCATTGCGTCCGAAACCCGCTGTTTTTTGTTTTTCAATTTGAAGTTTCCGTTACAGAACAACTAGGCGCGTTGGACCATGACGCCGTGGGCGGTAGATCCACGCGTCGAACTGCGAGTGGTCGTTGAACACACTGGCCAAGAAATAATAGTCGACTGCAAGGTGGGGAATTGGGAATTTGCCAACATGGGGAATGCCTCAAAAGGAGGGCTCTCTTTCAAGTATTTATTTTCAAAGTTGGTAAAGCTTTTATTTTGACATTTGGAGTACAATTTCCTTTTAAAAGTGGGGGCTAATAAACCACTTTAGGCCAAAAGTGAGATTCAAGCATTTCATGGGCAGTGCGTTACATTTGAATTTTCCCTTTATGTTTCCTGACCATACCCAATATGTGCTAAAGATGATCATATCTATACTGATAGGGACATCGGAACTTTAATTTTAGTAGTACTTACATAAAATGTCTATTTTAAAACACTTTTTTTTTTTTAAATAAACACTATTCATCTTGTTTATAAATTTGAATGAAATTTGAAATTCATCAAATTTTCATTCCAAATTTACCCTTTCATGTAGGCTAGTAATTCGGGTCACGACACGATAATACGACACGAACTCGACATGAAAAAATGCTGGTTAGGGTTAGGAAAAAGAGTATGGGTTGGTTTTGGGTCGAACCTGCATAACATGATAAAAAAATGTATTGGATTCATGTTAATCTGATGGACACAAAATCAACCCGTTCAAAATTTTTGTACAATTCAGGTTAAGTTTGTGATAGTCTTTTGAATGAACTAATTATGAGTTTATATAGTTTTGTGTTTTGAATTGAACTTTTTATGATAAACTAAGTATGAATTTATATGATTTAGTGTTTTAGACTAATCTTATGTGATGACACAATTTGCTTGTTATGGATCTTAATTGTATGTTAAAATCTCTCTCTTTTTTTCCCTTACTTTTGACAAGTTGTCAGGTTAGCAAATTAATGGGTCAATGAGTCGTGTTGTGTTAATCATCCCAAAACTACTATGTTGGCGGGTTGCATGGGTCGGGTTGGGTTCGGTCCACAAGCCAACTCGGCTGGTTGGGTTATGGTTGTGGTTTTTTTGACCTGTCAGGTCATGGGTCAGGTTCATGTTAGAATTTTGAAAATTCGTGTTGGCTTTAACCCAATATGAACCCAACCCGTTGACATGAATTGTCAGCCCTACTTCTCTTATTTAAGCATGAAGCTTTTCTAATTGGTGATTTTAAAAAATTGGTTATTCACATTTATTGTTATTGGCAATTTTTTTTTTTTTGTGAAAAAAAAAATTCGGTTACTTCGAATTTAAATTATTGGAATTAATCCATAATATACTCCACGTTTGAATTCTTAGACTCATATAATTTTAGAAGTTTTTATTTTATTTTTTATTGAGGTTAACTTATCTAAAATAGGTTATTCTTTTTTTTTTTTTTATAACTTTTTTAGGGCCGAAACAAGTTATTCATTCCTTACATTTTGTAATAACTTTTCTACGTAATAATCTTACCTTTTTTTTTTTTGTTCGTGATTTTCTCTTTTCCGAAGAAAGGACTTTCCTCTTCTTCTTCTTTTTGAATTCCATTTTACACGAGATTTTGTTTCTTTTTCTACATGTTATCCTATTTTATTCGTGATCATTACCATGATGACAATGTCATTACTTATTAAAAAAAAATGTCATTCTAAGAATTAATGTTTAAGTTGATGTCAAAATAAATAACTGCATAGTAGTCATTACTATAGTGATGCTATTATTTTGTGAATTAATATTTTGACATTCTGCATTCATAGTATTAGGATAATGATAAAGTCCATAAGATAATGACTATATCAGTTTGTACATGAATTTTATAGCATATTCTAGTTCATAATAAACCAATATTAATAATTAATATATTCTAAATTGACCGCATGAATAAATCATCTTGAATTATATTATATTTGTAATCACTAAGAGAAATATATTGACCCTGTCAATAAACCCATTATTGATCTTTTGGTATCATAGACGAATAAAACATCATTGTTTGAAGTTTCGTTTTAATTGCAATCATGTCATCATCATTTTGTCTTCAATCACATGTGTTGTAGAGTGCGATTTGATCTTCATGTTCTGCAACATATCCTGAGGCTTACATATGATTGTTCCTCTGTGCAAAAAGTATCAATGTAAGTGTGTGATTGATAATTGAGAGAGAAAAAAATTACAACGGTATATTTATTATCTTGTAGAACTAAAATTTGAAAACTCGCCTAAAATAATAAAGGATCCATCACATATTGACCATGTTCTTAGTTAACGCCAAAACATATTTGCAAAAATAAAATAAAATAAATTTCTTTGAGATTCAAACATAACCACTCTCTTGCTGACCAATTTTAATAGGTTTTTCTGCTTTCATGGCATGTCTCTTGCTGGTTTTTTCTTCTCCATGATCGGAGACAGCAAATTGTGGGCTGCAGTCACGCCGGAGAGGAGGAGGACGACGATGACGACAAAGCGAGAGGAACTGAGAGGAAGACAATGGAAATGGAAACTTAAATTAAAAGGAAGAATATGGATGCAAATGGGGGAGGTAGGATGTAATACCCAGATACCTAAAATTTGGGGATTTTTTAATTTTCCAACATCAGAATCGTGCCTTAAAACTAGAATGTGATTAAGATATTTATTTTTCCACTCAAATTTAATTAAGGGTATTTTTGTCAATATATACATAAGTAGTATCATGTTTTGTTCATTTTTGCAAATAGGTTGACATGTGGACATCTTTTAAAATCATGGCTCAAAAGTAGCCATATATATAAATAGTCCTTAATTTTACCGGAAGTTTAACAAAATATTGATATGGTGCAAAAATATTGAAAATTTTATGAAAACTACAAAATTTACTTTAAGATATGGGTACGCAATATGTTCAAAAGATGATTATGTCTATATTCATAGAAACATCTTTACCTGAAGTTTAATATATATATATATATATATATATATATATATTGATATGGTGCAAAAATATTGAAAAAATTGCAAAACTACAAAACTTTATTTTAAGACCAATTTAGGACAAAATAAATTTTATAGAAGATATATAAATAAATAAACTTTACATGAGAAACTTGATATATATCATACTGAAATCTCAATACTAAAAGGAAGTGATGTTAACTTCACATTGATTAATGCTCAAAAGAAAATTATTTTATGAAATTTTAGTAATTAGGTTTTTTTTTTTTTTAAATCGCTTATTCATCTTAAAAATCATTACACATCTAATAACTGATTTTTCAATATTTTTCAAAACTTCGTAGTAAATACACCATAATCTTACTGAAATTGATAGTTAAAGAGACATTTTACGATATTTATATTTTTATAAACTTTGAAAAAAAAAAATTCTATTAAAAAGTATTTGGGCACTTTAAAATTCTAGAAACTTCAATTAAAATTTCAAAATCTTCAAAAATCCGGCGAAATTTTTGTCCATAATCTATATGGTCCTTCTATAGTTAACTAATTTATTTATTTATTTTTTTCCCCCTTTCCCCGCCAAAGACTCCTCCTACTATCTCTAAAATATTTGGAAAAGCTCCAATTTTTAAACCTTTAGTCATTTCTTAATTATTTCTTTGAAAGCTTTAACCAAAAATATATATATATATAGATATATATATATATATATATATTTCCTTGAAAGCACGGCTCATTAGACAATATTCATTTCATGACAACTTTAAATTTGGTTAACTGTGCCGCATTGTATGCAAAGTCAATGTATCGTGCTTTTAAATTATGGCAAAACACAGTTTTCTACGCTAAGCTAAAGACGCAATTAAAGTTCTTAATAACTAGATCACCGGCTTTACTTTTATTTTATTAAAAGGAGATAGAAACATTGAAAACAGGGGTTCTATTTCAGCGTAGATAGTAATATGACCGTTTAACATACTAATGACCCGTGCATGTCACGATCTCTTTGGAATATGTCATTGTCATGTTTTACGAAGAGATGCAAATTATTTATTTATTTATTTATTTATTTTGTGGCTAATGTGTAATTGGAATTCGTTTAATACCATACCAAGAAAATAAACTGATGATCTCTAATTTTTTCACCTTTTTTTAAAAGCTTGAGAGTCATATGTACTGCTTATTTCTTTTATAATAAGGGTTCGTTTGATGAAACGGTTTGAGTTGAAATTTTTAAATTTGAATTGATTGACTTTTTAAAAACTAGTTATAATTTTTGTTGACTTTTCATAAAAAAAAATAAAAATAAAAACTGATATGACAAATTTAAATTTAAAATGATTTGTCAAACGGAGGCTAAGCTCCTCGTAAAGTCAATGCATTTGGTGTCCCCTCCAGAAAATACTCATATATCGACTTTCTCCTTCCCTGTTAAGAAAACAAAATTCAACACAAGCAATCGAGTATTTATGAACATGTGAGGACAAAGTTCAAGTGTTCATATTATATATAGAAGAAAAAAAAAAAGGTGTTTATTCACCGAAAAAAAAAAAAGTGTTTATATTATATAGACGTGGGGACTGTACTTCAATTCAAATTTATAGTCACGATCAAATTTATTATTAATTTGTCGGTGTACATATTATTAATATAAGAAGAAAATAAACGGAACTTCTCCAATTTATTCACCTTGGGAAGCTTGAGAATCAAATTTACTTGCTTATTTATTTTTTCTTAACAAGCTGAATAAGTCATTGCACCCCCTCCTCAAAATTCAAAACCTTCCTTACTAAGAGAACAAATTCAAAACCTTCACTAGTGCTTTTATTTACGTGGGGGCTGTACTTTATCTCAAAGTTATAGTTTAAATTTGCTGGTTCATATATAAAAAATGATACTAAGTTTTTTTGGTTGTTCATGTCTTCGTTCGTTCGATTTTTTTTTGAACACCTGAACGACGTGTACTTGACACGACGAATTGATACAAATTGAAATTGATGCACAAATTAAAATGATAAATTCTTAGATTGACATTTTATAATTTGATTTTTTGATTTTAATTTAAATTGATTATTTATCGTGTTATAGGGGCCGACGTTTCGTGGATTATAGAATGAACGAATATTGAGTAATTCGTGTCGAACGTGAGTTGAAAATGTGTGATTTGGAAAAAAAAAAAAAAAAACCTTTTAAAAAGTTATGCGATATATAAAATAATGTAAAAATTTAAAATGTATTCGAAAAAAAAAATATGCAAAATGTATCTTATCTTATTCGTCACGTCGATATGAGCATTTTGATATAAAAATCATCTCATTTCGATTTAAAATGAAAAATTTATGAACTTTTAAAATTTGAATTTTTTGAAAATAGAAAAGAAAGAAAATTTGATATAGAATTAAGATTTTGAAATCCAGAAGGTAAGATACCATCCAGAATTACGTCCCAAACGGACCCTAAATTTCTCTATCGACCGAGTATTATGAAATCTATATTACATACATAATTTAGTATTTTTACAAACGATTTGAATGAAATATATAGTTTGAAGGAAAGCATGTGAGGGTATATGACTTGATCAAAGTATATGGCATCAATATGTTTATTTTTAAATCCAAAAATCAAACCCAAGCTCCTTCACTTTTGACACTTGTTTATAGTATTAAAACTTTAAAACATATTTCATCCTTACCAGAATCTTGTGTCCATGTTGACATAGACAGACACAAAAACTCAGAAAGGGTTATGTTTCATGAGTAAATCATCCTCGTTTTCTTCTCAAGCCAATGACATACAAGTGATCACAAACCTTGTATAAATTCAACTGTATATTTTATATAGAAGTGCCACTCAAATAAATATAGCTAACGATTCTTGAAAGTGAAATATGAATCTATTCCATGTTAGTGCTTTGACCTATTGATGATTAAACTAGCCACACAACATGCATCACATACCAAGACGTTCCACTTTATAGGGAGAGATATCCAAAATTCACTTTTCGTTAAAATAAGAAAAGTTTTAAAAAGAGACACAAATCATGTCGATTACCGGTTAACGACGCTTTCTTTCTTTCTTTCTTTCTTTTTTTTTTTTTTTAATTATTATTTTGCGTTGAATGACCCTACCTAATAATAGCAATATGAATGATATGATATTAATCATAGATAAAGAGGCAATGTAAATTGATTCGGAAAAACCAAACCATAGAGCAAATTTTATGTTACAAGCTTCTAAGAAAAGAAATATGTTCATTTTCGAAAAGAAATCAATTAAAGTAAGCAAACAAAAGAGGGAAAAATTAAATAAAAAGTATCCTATCATTGGATATAATTTAGAGAGAAAGGTCAAAAATAGCATAATCTAATGTATGGTTTTAAAATTATAGTATAATCTAAAGTATTGTTACTTAATAGTATAATTAGAATAAATAATAAGATAAAACTCCACAAATACCCTTGATTCTTAGTAACTCTCTATCTCTCTCTTATCCCTATGTCCATTTGTCTCTCCCCCTTTCTGCCAGTTTGTCTCTCTCCGTCGACCAGAGGTCACAACAGCGATGACGACGACATCGGGATTAGATGGCAACACAAATCGGAATCGCACCAATGTCCCGATCTTTAGCATCGCATTGACGAGATCGAGATTTCAATGGAGAAACTAGAATTGCCACTACGAGATCGCAAAAACGACTAGACAACAAGGAGAGCTCTGTTGCGACAATACCTCTTCTCTTACCACCGCGAAAAATTGCGAGCTTGGAGTAGCAAATCTTCCTTAACCGTCATGAAAATCTCGAGCTTCGCATCGCTAATCTTCCCTCACCATCACAAAAATCACAAACTCGGCGTTGCGAATCTTCTCTCACTGTCACGAAAAATCACTACCAGCTTGGATATCTCCACCGTCAGTGCCACGAAGACCAACAACCCCCCCCCCTAAGTGATCTCTAGCCATGTTAGTCATCGGCTCCTCCGTCTACGATGATATCGACACTAATTTGGAGGTGGGATTTTAAGTTAGGGTTTGTTCATAATTTGGGGTATATTTGAGATTTTCAATTAGTTGGGCCTTACTAAAAAATTTAACCTAGATTGTGTGGTTTGAAATTAAAAACAAAAAAACAAAAAACAAAATAATAACTTAGAATGGAAAAAATATGTAAAGAATTTATTTACAAATAAAATTTTAGAGTAAATAATTAGTAAATAAATTTATTTTCAAGGTAATAAATTTATTTACTAGCAATTTGTAGAGCTAATAAATCCTAGATTTACTAATAATTTTACTAGTAACTAGTAATATTTACTAATAAATAATAATAGTAATATTTACCTGATTCATAAATAACTTCTTTAACGAAGAGTTATTTACTTAAAAATAATTTATTTACAAGTAAATATTAATATTTATATGGTTTTATATCTACTAATAAATAGTGATATTCAACGAGAAAATCTTTTAATCCCATTTTCTAGATTTTTTCAACATTTTAATTCAGTAAATCTATTCACTTGTAATGTTTATATTTTTGTTGTTTATTTACTAAGTAAATTACATGAATATATTTTTATAACATTAAACAAAGTTCCTCTTAATTTAACATAATTACCAATAACTACAAATATTTACTAATAAATAATGATATTTACATATAAATCCTTTGTTTGTCATGCATGTAAAAAAAAAAAAAAAAACCTAAATATTACCTAAAATAATCTTTACTTATTTACTATATTTCTTAAATTAGAAATATTTACGTTATTTTTAGTGTAATATTTATTGCTTTTAATCTTCATTTATTTGGTAAGTACACTTATTTACTAGTAAATAATAGTATTTACACATAAATCCTTTATTTGTCTTTTATATATTTTATATCTTTCATATAAAGAGTAAATATAAATATTTTCCTTCTGCATTATTGTTTTTAATCTTCATTTATTTGGTAAATATACATATTTACTAGTAAATAATAGTATTCAATGTAAATAATATTAAGAAATAAATTTAAAAAAAATAATGGTAAATTCAAATATTTTCGGAAATAATGGTACTTACATTAAATATGTTAACTTCCATTAAATTTCACAAATTGCAAATTATACCTCTAAAATTATCTCAAATTAAGCCCCAATTCTGATACAAACCACGCCAACAACGTGACGAAACCCGATACCAAATCTGAAATAATAACCCAAAGATCTTTCAAGTTTGATGGAAACCGTGACCCGTTGCTTAGCAAAGTAAGAACTTTGGTATGGTGAAGCCACCACAAACGGTTTTGGAAGCCCATTTGATAAGTCGATTTGAACGTCATAAGGAATTCCTTGATAAGTTCGGATAAGTTGCTTTAATAACTCAGAAAGAATCACTCACAATATGAATAAACATCAAAATCTTCTATTCCATAATCTGAGAAGTCAACCTTATATAGCTGAATTTACACTTGTAAAATTCCTAATCTACCCCTAAGGATAAACATGACAAAAATCCTTAAAAAAGATCAAATTTATCTAAATAAATTTGGACTTAAAAAGGTGCCTAAATTCAAATTTTAAACTAGAACTTTAAAACTCAAATAGGATTGTAA
This sequence comes from Ficus microcarpa, assembly GCA_025413485.1. Classification (NCBI taxonomy): domain Eukaryota; kingdom Viridiplantae; phylum Streptophyta; class Magnoliopsida; order Rosales; family Moraceae; genus Ficus; species Ficus microcarpa. The sequence continues at coordinate 26,037,860 of CM046379.1, read as the reverse complement.
AGAAATCAAATTTGATCAGATCTTATAAACTTCTTGAATTTTGTTTTGAATCTTGAACTTCTTAAAACTCGAAAACATAATCTTGACTTAATTCTTTGTTGGGAAAAACGTCCACATCAGCTGGAGACCTTCTTACACGTTTATTCACATCAAATTCAATCAATTACCGTTGTTGGCGCTGATGCTGCGTCACTCCTGTCACCTTTGCCATATCATTGGAGAACTCGTCCCAAAGCTTTTGAGAGCCCCCATCGTCATATCTCCTGCGATTCGAGTATGTCTTTTGGAGATTGAGATCAAGCTCGCGAAACGTCGAGTCGCCAGTGAGATTGTTCGTGAAGCCTCCATCGCAATCGGAGATTCATTCGTGATCTAATCTCCCCGTTGACGTGACATCTGAGGTCTGCCACTGGCCAGACTAGAACAACGATCTGAAGAGCGGAGATAGATTGCTTGCAAACCTCATCTCCATGTTGGGAGATCGGAGGCGTCTTATGGAGTAGTTTCATTGCTGGAAAAAGATCAGCCTCATAGCCATTGTGATCCTTCGCTGCCGTACTTTGCCGATGAGCATCTTCAGTGGTGAATTAACGAGAGAAAGAGAGAGGAGAGAAAGAAAGATGGACGGGAAGAGAAAGAGAGTGAGGAGAGATAAAAAGGGTAAAATTGTAAACAAATAAATCAATTTTAATTGAAAAATAAAATATGCTATAATTTATTAGGTTTTATAAAAACTACTGTTTATTTAAATAGGATATATCAAATATGCTATATTATATGATTTCTGTATAATTTATTAACTTATAAAATTGAAATAATTTGATTCCTAACTCAATTAGTAGTACTTTTAGCGTCCACTTTTTCCTAGCTTAAGCAATCCTCATAAATAACAAATACTAATTTGTTGAGAATTAATCAATTAAAGCTATAATGTCATCATGAGCTAGAATCGAAATGTCTACTAGATTCATGCCATAATATATATCGATTAAACAATAGATAGAGTATTTGAGTTCATATCATGTTTTGTAATTTGATCTATGATTATTTTTCATAAGTGAAAATGACAAATTATTTCAATTTTTAAAAGTTAGAAATAGTATTTTATTGAAAAAAAAAGTTATTACTCAATAAAAAAAAACAAATTATTATTGAAATCGTTGTAAAGGATGAGATGTTTTTTATTATTTTTTATTTTTTTTTATCTATCAGACAGAAATTTTAAAAATATCTGTAATACAAGGTAAACGTGTTTGTTATTCGGATTAAAAGAAAAAGTCTGTTATTAGGAAATCCTATTTTGGAGACTTCTACAATGTTGTAAAGTATTTTTAGCCCATCAATGGGGTAAAAAATTCTTGATCATCGGATTGATTTTGGATAGTCGAGACAGGTGATTGCACAAAATTCATTATGTACCCACTAATATCTGATTCTTGCAAATATTAAAAAAAAAAAAAAAAAAAACTCTAATGGGAAAAGATGATCGGAGAAATGACGTGCAAAGAAATGACGAAGTGACGACGGAGAAGACGATCGGGGAGAAATTAGACAAAAACATTTTTAAAAAATTAGATCGGCAACTTTGGCAGACCTTGCCCTCCCACACAGCCGAGATTTGTTGCTCCACCACCCAATGTGAGCCCGAGCCATGCCCCTGCTCACATCCTGAGCTTGCCCTAGGTTGCACAAAGCATCGATCTGTCGATTTCCTTTTACATGTGTCAAAATCTCTCGCGGCTTCCTTCATCACCGGTGTTTGTGAGGAGGAAGGGAGGTTGCGTGGTGGTGATTCGTAGTCATCGCAGGGAGCGCTGGGTCACTGTCGGGGAGGGGGTTGGGTCGCTGTTGAGGGGGGTGGGAAGTTTGCTATTGTGAAAAGTTTTTTTTTTTTTTTTCCTTTTTTAAAGTATAATCACTTGTTATAACTTACACGCGACTTTGGTGTACCAAATTAATCTACCTATTCCTATCCGTTGGATCTTACCTGGATAAAATTTTTTACCTCATTATAGAATTCTCGAATTTCTTTTAGAGTAATTAGCCCAAATGGTCTATGTACTCTTTACAAGGTGACGATTTGGTCTATGTTTTATTTTTTTTAGCCAAGAAGACCTTGAATTCTTAAAATATTGGTCATTATAGTCTTTCTGTCCAAATTCATTAATTTTTAACAGAATGAGGCATATGCAATGTATATAATCTGATTTATGAGGGTATTTTAGTAATCTAATAATAATTAATTTTATAAAAATTTAAAAAAATCATAAAAAACTATAACTCCTCATTCTCTCCTTTTGATATCTCTTTCTTTCTCTTCATTTCTCAATACGCAAATTGATGCCGCTGCCGAAGGGGGGAAGCAATCGGCAACAAGAAGAAAGGAGTGTAGTTCAGTGAGGGGGGGTGGGTGGGTTGGGTTTTGGGGTTGCGTTTGGTGAACGACGGCTGGGAAGGGGAAAGGGGTGATGCCGAATCTATATGGAAAGGGAGACGGGAATCTGGGAGAGGGGTGGGAGCGAAGGCGAAATCTATGGGAGAAGGTGGGCCACAACGACATCTGGAAGGGTGCGATGGTGAATATGTGTGTGGGGGGTGGGAATGCACGGTAGGCCATGGCGAATTTGTTGGGGTGGGGGGACGGTAAATTTGTGGGGTGGAGGGAACCCAACGATGAATTTGTGAGGAGGGAACCCAATGACGAATCTGTGTGGGGTGGGGGGTGATGGCGAATCTATGTGGTGGGGGGGTGTTGTTACTAGTTGCCTTCAAAGTTGGGGACTTTATTATATCAATTATGATTTGAGTAACATTCCATTAGAAATTTAATGGTTTTAGATAACAAGGACCATAATGATTAATATTTTAAGAGTTTGGGATCTTTTTAATAAAAATAAAATAAAATAAAGATCAAACTATCATTGTTTAAAGAGTTCAGGTTTAGTTGGACGAATTTTTATAAGGTGTTTAGTGTAGTAGTTTAAGTTGAGAAATTTAAATTTCAATAGTAAATTTTTTTGAATTTTCAGAAAAGATAAAAAACTTTTTGAGAAAAAGATAAAAACTTTTTAAGAAAAAGATAAAAAAAAGTTTAAATTGAATGGTTTGGATGGTTTCACCCAACACTCCTTTGGTCTTTCTTTAATGTAAAATCAAGAATTCTCCGATACAATTAGAAGAGAGAGAGAGAGAGAGAAATAAACTGCGACGCGCTTTCCACGGAACGCGCAAACGCGCCTCCTTTCTTTCCTTCTTCTCCCCACCTGCATCTATCCTTGAAACAACTCTCTTCTCACTCTGTCCCCCTCTCTCTCCATTTCTTTCTCTCTCTAAACTGCTTCTCTGTTTCCCAGAAACAAGAAAAAAAAAAAAAAAAGAGCAATTTCAAAACACAGATAGAAGATATTCAGAGCTTTCTTACCACCATTTTTCCCGATTCACCTTCCTCATGAGCCACCGCCAGCGACCTCCGCGGGCGGCGGCGGCGGCGGCATCCGACCGGCCTGACCCGGAGTCTGAGCCGTACAACATAATCCCGGTCCACAACCTCCTCGCGGACCACCCTTCGCTCCGTTACCCCGAGGTCCGCGCCGCCGCGGCCGCTCTCCGCGCCGTCGGTAACCTCCGTCGGCCGCCGTTCGCGCAATGGCTCCCCCACATGGACCTCCTCGACTGGCTGGCCCTCTTCTTCGGCTTCCAAAATGACAACGTCCGCAACCAGCGGGAGCACCTCGTCCTCCACCTCGCCAACGCCCAGATGCGCCTCACGCCGCCTCCCGACAACATCGACACCCTCGACGCCACCGTCCTCCGGAGGTTCCGCAAGAAGCTTCTGAAGAACTACACGGAGTGGTGCTACTATTTGGGGAAGAAGTCCAACATCTGGATCTCCGACCGCCGCGAGGCCGCCTCCGACCACCGCCGCGAGCTCCTCTACGTCTCGCTTTACCTTCTAATTTGGGGTGAGTCCGCTAACCTTCGGTTTGTGCCCGAGTGTATTTGCTATATCTTTCATAACATGGCTATGGAGCTAAACAAGATTTTAGAGGATTACATTGACGAGAACACCGGGCAGCCCGTGATGCCGTCGGTCTCCGGCGAGAACGCGTTCTTGAACTGCGTTGTGAAGCCGATTTACGAGACGATCCGGGACGAGGTTGAGAGTAGTAGGAACGGGACTGCCCCACACAGTGTGTGGAGGAATTATGATGATATAAACGAGTATTTTTGGAGTAAAAGGTGTTTTGAGAAGTTGAAATGGCCTCTTGATTTGGGGAGCAATTTCTTTGTGCACTCTAGTAGGAGAAGGCATGTGGGTAAGACCGGGTTTGTGGAGCAGAGATCGTTTTGGAACTTGTATAGGAGCTTTGATAGGCTTTGGATAATGCTCATTTTGTTCCTTCAGGCGGCCATTATTGTTGCCTGGGAACAGAAGACGTATCCTTGGCATGCGCTAGAGGACCGGAGCGTCCAGGTCCGGGTTCTCACTGTGTTCTTCACGTGGAGCTTTTTGAGGTTCTTGCAGTCGTTGCTTGATGCTGGGATGCAGTACAGTTTGGTTTCAAGGGAGACTATGGGGCTCGGGGTGAGGATGGTGCTGAAGAGTGTTGTTGCTGCGGTGTGGATTGTGGTTTTTGGGGTATTCTATGGGAGGATTTGGACGCAGAGGAATCATGATAGGGAGTGGTCGGATGAGGCTGATCGGAGAGTGGTGACTTTTCTTCAGGTGGCACTGGCTTTTATTGCCCCGGAGATTCTAGCGCTAGCTCTATTTATTCTTCCCTGGATTCGGAATTTTATCGAGGGGACCAATTGGAGGATCTTTCGAATGATGTCGTGGTGGTTTCAGGGCAGGATCTTTGTTGGTCGTGGGTTGAGGGAAGGTCTTGTGGACAATATAAAGTACACTCTGTTTTGGGTTGTGGTGCTGGCTACAAAGTTTTGCTTCAGTTACTTCATGCAGATCAAACCCATGATTGCGCCATCAAAAACATTGTTGGGAGCGAACAACCTGCAATATGAATGGCATGAGTTTTTTCAAAGCAGCAACCGATTTTCCGTTGGGTTACTGTGGCTTCCGGTTGTTTTAATTTACCTTATGGATTTGCAGATTTGGTATTCAATTTATTCCTCTTTTGTGGGGGCTGGAGTGGGGTTGTTTGCACACTTGGGTGAGATCCGGAATATGCAACAATTGAGATTGAGGTTCCAATTCTTTGCAAGTGCAATTCAGTTCAATCTTATGCCGGAGGAGCAGCTGTTAAATGCAAGGGGGACTTTGCGGAATAAGTTCAATGATGCTATACACAGGTTGAAGCTGAGATACGGGTTTGGTCACCCATACAGGAAGCTTGAGCCAACTCAGGTCGAGGCGAACAAGTTTGCTTTGATATGGAATGAAATAATAATGATTTTCAGGGAAGAAGACATTATTTCTGACCGGGAACTAGAGTTGTTGGAGCTGCCTCAGAATTCTTGGAATGTCAGGGTTATTCGCTGGCCTTGTTTTCTTCTCTGCAATGAGTTACTGCTTGCACTCAGCCAGGCCAAGGAGTTGGTAGATGCTTCTGATAAGTGGCTTTGGTATAAGATTTGCAAGTACGAATACAGGCGTTGTGCTGTGATAGAAGCTTATGATTGTATTAAGCACTTGGTTCTTCAGATTATCGAACGTAACAGTGAAGAGCATTCCATCGTCACGGTTCTATTTCAAGAGATTGATCACTCTCTACAGATTGAGAGGTTCACCAAAACGTTCAAAACGACTGCACTTCCTCAGCTCCACACGAAGCTGATCAAACTTGTTGAACTATTGAACAAGCCTAAGAAAGATGCTAACCAGGTGGTAAATACTCTGCAGGCCCTCTATGAGATTGTTATTCGAGATTTCTTCAGGGACAAGAGGAGCATTGAGCAGTTGAGGGAGGAGGGTTTGGCTCTTCAAAATCCGGCTTCTACTGCAGGGCTACTTTTTGAGAATTCTGTTCAGTTACCGGATCCTGATGATGAAGCCTTCTATCGGCAAGTGCGGCGCTTGCACACTATACTCGTCTCTCGGGACTCAATGCACAATATCCCAGTTAACCTTGAGGCAAGACGCAGAATTGCCTTCTTTAGTAACTCTCTCTTTATGAACATGCCCCACGCTCCCCAAGTTGAGAAAATGATGGCTTTCAGTGTTCTGACCCCTTACTATAGCGAAGAAGTTTTATACAACAAAGAACAATTGAGGACTGAGAACGAAGATGGGATTTCGATACTGTATTATTTACAGACTATTTATCATGATGAGTGGAAAAATTTCATGGAGAGGATGCGCCGAGAAGGAATGGTGGATGATAAGGACATTTGGACGACTAAGTTGAGAGATCTCAGGCTCTGGGCATCATACAGAGGCCAAACACTTACGCGAACTGTGAGGGGAATGATGTATTACTATAGAGCTCTTAAGATGTTGGCCTTTCTAGATTCTGCTTCAGAGATGGACATTCGTGAAGGAGCACGGGAACTTGGCTCAATGAGACGAGACAGCCTGGACGGTTTCAACTCAGAGAGGTCTCCTTCATCTAAGAGTTTAGGTAGAACAAACAGTTCCGTGAGTTTGTTATTCAAAGGCCATGAGTATGGGACTGCTTTGATGAAGTTTACATATGTGGTTGCCTGCCAGATATATGGAACGCAGAAGGCAAAAAAAGATCCTCATGCTGAGGAAATTTTGTATCTAATGAAAATCAATGAAGCCCTTCGAGTTGCCTATGTCGATGAGGTTTCAACTGGCAGAGACGGCAAAGATTATTATTCTGTTCTGGTAAAGTTTGATAAGAAGTTGGATAAGGAAGTGGAAATTTACCGTGTAAAGTTGCCTGGTCCCTTGAAGCTCGGAGAAGGAAAACCAGAGAATCAAAATCATGCAATCATCTTCACCCGTGGTGATGCGGTTCAGACAATTGATATGAACCAAGATAACTACTTTGAGGAGGCCCTGAAAATGAGGAATTTGTTGGAAGAATACAGACGCTACTATGGTGTCCGAAAACCTACCATCCTGGGAGTCAGAGAACATGTTTTTACGGGTTCTGTTTCATCACTTGCTTGGTTTATGTCAGCACAAGAAACAAGCTTTGTCACCTTGGGACAGCGTGTTTTGGCGAACCCTCTGAAAGTTCGAATGCATTATGGCCATCCAGATGTGTTTGACAGGTTTTGGTTCATAACTCGAGGGGGAATTAGTAAAGCTTCGAGGGTGATTAACATTAGTGAAGACATTTTTGCTGGATTTAACTGCACATTGCGTGGAGGCAATGTCACTCACCATGAATATATTCAAGTTGGCAAGGGAAGAGATGTAGGGTTGAACCAAATTTCCATGTTTGAAGCCAAGGTTGCTAGTGGAAACGGGGAGCAAGTACTGAGCAGAGATGTCTACAGGCTGGGTCATAGGCTGGACTTCTTTAGAATGCTATCATTTTTTTACACTACTGTGGGATTCTTCTTCAACACAATGGTGGTTATTCTTACTGTATATGCCTTCTTGTGGGGCCGTCTATATCTGGCTCTTAGCGGTATTGAGGGTTCTGCTTTGTCGCAAGATAGCAATAAAGCACTTAGTACAATCTTGAATCAGCAGTTCATCATTCAGCTTGGTATCTTCACTGCCCTTCCGATGATAGTGGAGAACTCTCTCGAGCTTGGCTTCCTGCAGGCTATTTGGGATTTCTTGACAATGCAGCTCCAGCTTTCTTCTGTTTTCTACACATTCTCGATGGGAACTCGTACCCACTTCTTCGGCCGAACTATTCTTCATGGTGGTGCAAAGTATCGTGCCACTGGGCGTGGCTTTGTTGTTCAGCACAAGAGTTTTGCTGAAAATTACAGACTCTATGCTCGTAGCCATTTCATAAAAGCTATTGAACTTGGGCTGATACTCATAGTTTATGCAACGCACAGTGCTGTAGCTAAGGACACATTTGTCTACATAGCCTTGACTGTCACTAGTTGGTTTCTTGTCGCTTCGTGGATTATGGCTCCCTTTGTCTTTAATCCTTCTGGTTTTGATTGGTTGAAGACTGTAGATGACTTTGACGACTTTATGAACTGGATTTGGTTTCGTGGTAGTGTGTTTGCAAAAGCTGAACAGAGCTGGGAACGATGGTGGTACGAGGAGCAGGAGCATTTGAGAAACACTGGCTTGTGGGGAAAGTTGCTGGAGGTAATTTTGGATCTCCGCTTTTTCTTTTTCCAGTATGGTATTGTGTACCAGCTTGATATTGCCGCCGGAAGTACTAGTATTGCTGTATATTTGTTGTCTTGGATCTATGTCCTGGTGGCTTTTGGGATATCTGTGGTGGTTGCGTATGCTCGGGACAGATATGCAGCAAAAGAGCACATATACTACCGTCTGGTCCAGTTTCTTGTGATTACACTCGGGATTCTTGTGATAATTGCGCTGCTGAGGTTCACAGAGTTTAAATTCATAGACATTTTCACCAGTCTATTGGCGTTCATCCCTACTGGGTGGGGCATGATATTGATTTGCCAAGTACTCCGCCCGTTTCTGCAGTCTACGATACTTTGGGAATCAGTTGTCTCCCTGGCTCGATTGTATGATATACTATTTGGTGTGGTCATCATGGCTCCTGTGGCTCTCCTATCATGGCTTCCTGGGTTTCAGTCTATGCAGACTAGGATCCTGTTCAATGAAGCATTCAGCAGGGGCCTCCGGATATTCCAGATTGTTACGGGCAAAAAATCCAAGGTTGATATGTGATGAATTGAGGTAAATTTCCATTCTCATCTCTTTGGAAAATTTCTGGATGGTGTCATTCTGCATCTTTTTACATGCTTGAAATCAACGAAATTATGCTTTGCTTTGACATCCATTGTTTAATTTGTTATTCTATTTGAGATATAATAAGCGCAAGATGATGTCGGTAAATAGATATTGCCATTGGCTGGAACCCATGCAAATTTATTTCATAATATCTTTCCGATATGCATCTCACATTCTGACTTCATCCACTGTTGTATTGAACGCTTCTGAGCTATCATGAATTTTGCACTAGAATAACGTAGTTCTTTAGTACGTAAAAAGTTGCATTTTACAGTTTTCTGAATCTTATTGCATCTGCAATCCCGTAGTTCTTATTGCATTTTGTGGCACTTGTATTCGTTGGTAAACCACTTTAATAGAGTTTAAACTCTCATATGCTCAGTATTGAAAGGACCTCATAACCTTGGTTGACTACGTATTGCATGTATATTCTTCTTGTAACAGTTGTCCCGCTTGTTAGTAACAGAACTGAGCAATGTTTGTGCAGGCTTGATGCAATCACGAGGTGCACACAAACTCTGAACGTTGATAAACTAGGCCGTTTCAATTCACCGGAGGTTCTTGTAGGCATGTCAGGGTTGTTTATTCACTTCAAGCTGATGACTGAAGGGTGATTCTGGCTGGTTCTGCGTTGCTACCCTTCATTTTTTTGCTTTTTTACTCTCATTGCTTGTGTAATTAGTGAAAATTTCGGTACTCAGATCAAACTTATTTTTAATCTGGGAGAGGAGCTTTCGATTGACCCTTCCACATCCCCGAAAAGGTATACGGCTCTTCTGCAGTGTCTATAACGAGTATAGCCAGTATTCATTTACGCTAAGTTTAATTCAGATTTTGTTACCATAAATTTGTTTTATTCTTTTCTCAGGACTCTTGTTGTTTGTGTACAAGTAGTCTAATACTATTCCAGTTTTCATTTTGATCTATTATATTTATAGTACGAGTTTTGCATTGTTGCTTCTTCTTCCACTTTGCACTGTTTTTCTCCTCTTCTTTTTCCCTTGGTTTTTCGCATTTGGGCTCATGAGTTTGTATTGGGTTTAGATGTAGAAAAGGATAATTATAGAGATCTCAAATCTTTGGTATCATAAAAAAGTGATGTGGTCAAGTAATTTATCCTTTTATATTTAGTAAATGGATTTATAAAAATACAACATATTAATTGAAAATTGAGAGTTTTTATGTTACAGCCTCATTTTTGCATTATCAATTCTTCTTGTTTTGCATTACTGGTAGGAACTACAAATATGACTGGAGTAATTTCACGTCGTGCGTTGTTGATAATCCAACGTTTGAAAAGTAGCTCCTCTTGTTAGTATTAAATAGGTGGTCCACTTACTTAAAATTAACAGTTTTTTTTTTTTTTTTTTGGTTGCAATTGAAAAATTAACAGCACATTTGAGATGTTATTGGCTGAAAAAAAAAAATAAAAATAAAAATAGAGAGAGACAATGTGAGGATTCCAACCACCAACGAAGATTGTGGTATGGTGGTTAAGTGTCTTATTCAAGATTTCTCATTTTTCCATCAAGGTTCAAATCCTGTAGTTTGCAAGTTAGGATCCTACTCGAGCTTTGATTGTTGAAGTATTAGGGCCAACGGCAACCAGTAATAGCCGTCGGTTGAAAGCTTGATGAGAATGGATATAACCCTAAGTACTCCTCAGTAGTCTCCTGGATTGCTATCCAGTCGAAGGGACGTGAGAATATGATGAGCACCACATTCCCCTTTTTTCAAGGCAAAAAAAAAAAAAAAAAAAAAGTGAGGATTCCAATAATATTCTACCAAAAATGATGGATGGTTATCAAGATTTAGTATGCATTTGGACACACAATCTAAACCGTTTTTGTCTTTTTTCTTCAGCTTCATTATTTATATAGTTTTGTAACTTGTACTTTAAAAATATATAATTTTACATAAACAAGTCCAAATAAGATATATTTTTTAAATTATATAAAATTTTAAGAAAAACGAAATAAATTTCGTATTGATATTTTCTTTTTCGAACAAATTTAAAATTTTAATAATTTTTAATTTTAATAATTTAAATATTCGATGAAGGGATAATCAATTAAAATCTAAATTTTAGACTCCGTTTGGAGTAATAGTTTAAACTCAAATTTTTATTTTTTTTTGAAAAGATTTTTATCTTTTTGAAAATTTTTTTATTTTTTTAAAAAGTCAATAAAAATTACTATTCAAATTTAAAAATTTCAATTCAAATTCATCTATCAAAACACGTAGTTGGAATCTAAATATTGGCATTAAATGCATGCTGAATCCGTGGGTGGCTTGGTATCAATGAGGTCAGGCCACGTGATTGATGTGTGGGTCTTTGTAGTATTACTAGACAAGACACTTGTCGACTGGTGTTGTGCAGAATCACTCTTTGGATTTAAGGAATTGTCTCAAAAGTCAGCGAAATTGTTGCACCAGATCAGATATGATGATGATTGCTTTGAGTTTCATTATATTATTGTGCCGTTGCTCTTTTTTTTTTTTTTTGGCAAGTGGATGTGTATTGTTTGGGTTCGAAGCGGAAGATGCGGGCCACGTGCCCACGCTCATCGTGGCTCTCTATTTATGTCGTGTTACAACGTCTAACATGGGAAGATATTGACTTGATTTTTTATTTTTTAAAAAATATTTTAAGGGTAGTGCGTGGGATACACTATGAAAGTGGCAGGGAATGGGATGGAGAAATTTGAGTGAGGATTTGAGTTGACGCTAACAACAACTTAATTTTTATTAGTTGACGTCTATTGTCTTAAATTTTTTATCTTATTAATTATCCCTTCTATAATTTTAAGATATATAATTAGAATTTAAAATATTAGTTACTCAAAAAAAAATGTTAGATACTAAAAACGCTTAAGTAAATTGATGAGTTGTCAATAATAACCATAAATACAGGAAAATAAAATAGCAATCTGAACACAATCTTTATTAAGTTCTTTTGTTTTCTTGATTGTAATGTAATTTGTCATCCGCTGCTTTATTGATTTCTCAATTTGCGATTGCGTCCACATTTGGAGATAATAACTTTTGACGAATAGCACAACCACGACAAAAATAAATATTTTCAACAAGTATAGTGACGTCAAACTGAATTTAAATCTAGTTCTTTTGTTTTCCCACTTGCAGTGTAACTGGGGTTAGCAATTTTGTCATTCCTTGTTTATTGATTTAGGACTTTATACCGATAGAATTTACTCTTTAACGGTTTGTAAGGTATATTTTAGGTGTCACACGTTAAAATTATACAATGTACCATGCATAACTACTGTTAGTCATAAGCTTTTTACAATAATGTCCCCGTAGATATCAATAATGCATATTTTTAGCATGTTTTGGTACTAAGATTTAGATTGTAGAATTTGGATTTGAATTGATTGTGCGTTTATCAAGATGTTTGATTTGTTTGAGTTAAAAAATGTAAAAACTTGAAATATGTTCGGAAAAAAAAATTTATATCAATATGGAACTTGTTTAGTTCGTTTCAAAATTCTACATAATTTAAAAAAAGTAATCTCATTTACACTTGTCCATGCAAAATTATGAACTTTTAAAGTTTGAATTACAAAACTATATAAATTGTAAATTTGAAACAAAAAGACAAAAATTGGATTGTAGAAATAAGATCTGGATTGGAGGTCCAAACACTCAGGCATTAAATAGGATTCAAGTTGCATCAAATAGAAAATATATAAAAATTAATTTAATATAAAGCAAACAGTTTAAGATATATTTTAACGGGGATAAAGTTTTTTTTTTTTTTTTTTTTTTTTTTTTAAGGGAAATAACGGGGTTTAAGTTGCATCAAATAGAAATAGATAAAAATTAATTTAATTTAAATCAAACGGTTTAAAATATAGTTTTTATCGTTAAAATAAATTTCCATACTCCATTATAAAATTATCGTTTAGAAAGGTTGTATTTATTAAAAAAAGATGAGATTACAGAAACAGTAATCCGCAGGAATCTAAATTCCAAAGGTACATTTTGAATATTTCTCAAAAGGGAAATAAAACCTCCATCTTAGCTTTACTTTGCTACTTATTTTGGATAGTGTTGGTGTCTTTTTAATTTAAAATTGATGGTATTGGAGTTGACCATTGAAAATCAAAGAGTAGGTTGGTTATTAGATTTTTTTAATTTTAATTTTATTGATTCATTTATTTATTTTTGAACTTAGGATGAGGAGTCAAACCTTACCCATTTATGTAGAGTTAGGCGTAGTATTAAATCATGGTTGATCATGAAAAAATAAGAGGAAAAAGTTCTTTCATTTAGTTATAATAAATTTATTTTAACTGAAAGTAAGAAAATTGATTTAATAATAAAATCAGATCTAAAATTATCTTTACATTATGACCATAATCACAAAAGTTCTTTTATTTTTCTCTTCTAAGAATAAAAATAAGCCTCTTACAGGATTTTTTCTTAAAAAAAAAAACTAATTATTTTATATTTTTTTTATTTTTTAAGTGATCTTAATTAAGTTTAACACTTAAAACAATATATTAGACGTGATTGTAAATAGAATCTAACAATAATTGTGCACATGATTTTATTATAAAATGAAGAGTCTGTTTAGTAAATGAGTTTGAGTTGAAAATTTTAAGTTTTAATAGTAATTTTTGTTGACTTTTCAGAAAAGATAAAAAACTTTTTCAGAAAAAATAAAAAATTTTTTCAGAAAAAGATAAAAACTGAGATGAAAATTTTACTTTAAAATGATGTTGCAAACACCTCCGAAGAGTTTGAATCCGATAATTCTAAGTTAAGTAAAAAAAAAAAAATTAGCCAATAAAGGGAAGTCCATTGTAAGATTAATAGGGATGCACATTCAAGAATATTTGCCTGTGCCGTGCCGACATACAATCCGTCCTTCATACAATTCATTCGTTCCTATCCTCATGGTCGCTTTCACGTAAATATATATCAAAATCAAATATCCAACCCGATTCCATATTTAAGCATAAATTGGGTTCCGTATCTACCCCCAAAAAATTAAAAAATAATAAGATCGGGATCCACAGATCTCGCACGTCAGCATCACGCGTTTCTATCCCTTAAACAAAAAACCATTAAAAATATAACGACCATTTAACATTATCATTCCTCAATTAATTAATAATTAAAAAAAAGACAAAATTAACGTTTCATTATCATCCTCATAAATCATAACGTCCTTTTGGTAATTAAGAAAACGCTTTTTATATATCAATATCTCTTAAATTATAGTTGTAACTTACAACATAAATATTTTATTTTAGCAATTTACACACTCACTTTATAAATCTATAACAATCAGCCACTCATTTGTGCTCAAGAATTAGAGCACAAAAGATCTCGATCTCAATAAATTTAGATTAAGAATTTGTTATATCACTAATTAAGGAGTACAAATCACATGCAATCTCGTTCAAAATACAAAAATTATTGCCTATGTTCATACATTATTATAGATCTCAGGTGTCACTGTCTGTTAAAATTAAAAATTTAGAAAACAAATTATAACCATGGCATGTATTAGGGGTACCCGAATAATTTAGCAAAAAAAAAAAAAAAAAAAGGCTCTGCATTAATTTACGAACAATAAAGAACAAACCAACTAACCTCTGCAACGAATTCAACCCAAAAAAGAAAGAGGAATAAAAAAGAAAACAGACGTTTCCCTTTTGTGTTAAAAAAAAAAAAAAAAAAAAAAATCATGTCTCGCATTTAGACACGACATTACTCCTGCCTTGTCTCGTCAAACAGAGTCTCTGTAAAGAAGAAGAAGAAAGAAGAAGAAGATGGAGAAGCCTCTGCTGAGTGGTGAAAGCAGCGGCCATGGCAGGAGAAGCGATGGCACGGCCAACTACACACGCCGCTCCGACGCCATCGCTTACGGTTCTCCCTACCAGAAAGCTGCCGCTCTTGTCGATTTGGTCTGTTTCATTGTCCTTTTTCTTTTTTTTCCTTTTATTTTATTTTATTTTTCTCTTCTGATTGAGCTCAGTTTCAGCTTTTGATCCTTCGCTTTCCTTGTTCTTGGTCGTGTTTTTTGGTAGTAGTGTTTTGGATCTGAATTACTCTTCATTCTCTGCGGAAATGGATTTTTGTAAGTTTGTTAATAAATGTATAGAAATGGAGTTTAGTTTTTGAAGCGAGTCGTTTTGGATTTTTAATCGAGATGAATTAATAATGAGGTGTTCTTGTTGCCATTTTGTGATTTTTGGAAGAATTATAAACTGTTAAATGAAATAGCACAGGAAAGGAAAGGACTTTTTACCGGCTATTTTCTGTTAATTTTCTACTTCTCCTCCTTATTTGGTAATAAATCTGAATAAAAAAAGAAGCTCTAATTGAAACTTGAAATGAATGATTTCCACATCCTAATTGGTTGGCATGAATTCTGCAGGCTGAAGATGGGGTTGGCTTACCCGAGGAAATACTTGAAAAACCCAACTTTCAAAGTGTTGCAAAGCTCTATTTCTTTTACATTCAACTGGACTTCATTTGGTCCCTCAATTATTTTGCACTCATTGTCCTTAATTTCTTAGAGGTTTGTATGGATTTTATTTTTTATTTTTTATTTTTTGTTATTAACGTTCCATTTCTATACCATTTAGTATCATTGAGATTAAGGAAAACATGGTATTTTTGAACTTTGTGCAGAAACCCTTGTGGTGTTACAAGAGTACTGCTGCTTCTTGCAGTGACAGGATTACTTCTTTCTTGGGCAACTGCCGTATTTGACTAGCTGGGAGTCGCTTATTTATGAGGTAAGACTGAAGGGTAACATACTCAATATATATCCGTAATCTGTAGAGAATTCGGAATGCATTGCGTCGGATTCTTAATCTTGAGATTTCAATAGAGTTGGACAGGAATCATGGGATGGATTAGTGGTTTCTATTTTCTTGTGCAGGGAATAACACTTGCTATACTCGTAGTACACAATTTCTTTCCGCTATCATATGAAGGGGCCAGTATTTATTGGAAACGTCCTATTAATCTGTTTAAGGTACTTTGACTTACGTTTCTTTTATTTAGTTAGTTTCTGATTATCTTTTCCCATTGAGATACTTTAGTTTTTATTGTCAAATCTCAACATATTAGGAATAGTTCTTGAGTTTGATAACATAAGCGGTCGTAAGTCACTAATGCTTAACAATGTTTTTGCTATTTGTTATGGCAAAGAATTGAGGTTTATACACTTTAATTTACATAAAAGTTCGTGTATTAAGAAGTTTCTTTGTCGATCAGGAAAGGACATATCTAGTAAACATATTTCTGAAATAAAAGAAAATTGACTATTTCTTTATCCAGAGAACTTAAACACTTTATGATATTTATGTTTCTATCAGTGTCCCTAACAATATTTTCCTTACGTTATCTATTTCCTTTGTTTCAGGTCTTTTGCCTGTTAGTTTTGGTTGCTGATCTGGTGGTCTATACTCTCTATTTGTCACCGGTAGCTCTTGATTCTCTTCCTTTCAGGATTGCACCATATATAAGAGTTGTGCTTTTCATCCTGAACATTAGGTAACGCCTGATAAAACATCTCGTCTCCTATGTTTAGGAAATGTACATGCCTTTGTATGTACAAAAGTAGAGACATCTAAACTGAGTGGGGAGTGCAAGTATTTTTCACATTGAACTGAACACTTTTAAGCTTAGCCCAGAAGGATTAAGGCATAGTTTGGCAGTAAATAAATTATTGGTTATATCAATCAGATATAGAGAGTTTATACTCTATTATTTTGTTCCATTTAAACTTTGCTCACAGGGAATTGAGATCAACTCTCGTCATCCTCGCTGGAATGCTTGGAACGTACTTGAACGTCATGGTTTGTTAACTGACTTACCTTCTTTTTTATTTTGTTAGTTTTCATTATTCGATTAACTCTCATCTCATTCGGCATGAATTCCTGTTTCAAACTCCCTTTTTTCTTCATATTTTTAGTTCTTTCGTATTAATGGCTATTGCTCCTTGCATTTCTTCACTACAGGCTCTATCGCTTCTATTTCTTCTGTTTGCTAGTTGGGTCGCCTATGTCATGTTTGAGGATACCCAACAGGGAAAACGTTGTTTACTTCGTATGGTACCACATTGTATCAAATGTTTGTTCTTTTCACTACATCCAACAATCCAGATGTCTGGATTCCTGCTTACAAGTAAGCACGATCTTGAACAAGGATTGCATTCTTCATTGTTTTTAGTTCTCAATACTCTAAGGTTAACCATTAGTATAATTTACGTTTTCTAGTTCCAAATTCTAAAGCATTTGTCCAGTAGACATTAGATTTATTCTTTCTTGTAAAATTTGCTGAGAAAATTTCCTTCCACGTTTTAGGTTGAAAAATACGCTAGTCAGTAAAATTATTATCTGAAGCAAAGTAATTATGTCTCGTTCGATTACTCTTGGCCTTTAATATTGCACTTCTGTCAACTATTTTTTACCCTGTTGATCGAAAGTAGTTAACTTTTCTTATGTTCAAATTGACTGTATATTTATAATAATTGAAGGCTTCCTAGGTTTCAAACTGGATAAGATATTGGATTTTGAAAAGCCAACAGCCTGAATGTATTTATCAACTCCTATGTTCTTCAAATAGTCATACTAATGCGAGTTTCAAGCCTAAAATGTTCTATCTAATAAGTTAATTTGGATCTAATGACACAATCAAGTACCTTAGAGTGCTTCGTTGCGTTGCTAGAGGCTTGCATATTATGATGTCAGTTAGCAATTCAGAAATACTGTCTTGCACTCTAACCAGTTCTTAACGTGTTTCTGAGTTTTGTATAGATGGCTGTCTGGACCATCTTAACGTTTTCTTTTTTTATGATTGCCAAATCGGGTTCTTTTGGGGTTATAGTTGATGGAGTTATTTGTGACTTCCATCTCTACTACAGCGGTGGGCATGAGATTTTCTTCTCATCTAGCTCCTCCCGAATGAAGTGATTATAAATAATGAAGTTATAAGGTCTACCTACCTACTGATATGCCATAAACTCTTTTTAACTTGTCATGTGATGGACATATCATCTTGAGACAATTTTGCTTCCTGATCTGGCCAGTTTAAAAATCAAGTTAATTCTTACTAATCTAACTTGGATCTTCTTGTTCTCAAGGGCGTCACGTTGGTATTGCTTATATTTTGTTCTCTATGTGCTGCTTGGGGTTTACTTCGTCACCAACTTGATCCTTGCCGTTGTTTACGACAGCTTCAAAAGCGAGGTAAAATATATTTTTCTATTATGCTTCTCTTGTATCTGCGCACCAAAATACGGCTGCAACTTTTGATATGTCAGTCATTGGATCCTTTAGCTATTATACATACTAAAATATATATATATATATATATATTTTTTTTACAGCTTGTGAAACAAGTTTTTCAAATGGATGAAATGCGGAAGCGTACGCTAAAGAAAGCCTTCAATTTGTTAGATAAAGATGTAAGTGGTTTATCACTCATTGGTTAAATTCCATTCTGCATGACTTCCAGAAAGTTTGCTTCATCTGCTTCACCCACATACTATATGTTGCCACCCTGTGTTATATTGCTTTTGTTTCCATACTTACTTGGTGTTGAACTATTTTATAAGAGGGAAACAAGCATTCTCACAAACCAGCATTGCATATTTAAAACATTAGAAGCTAACAAATTACGTTCTAGGGTTACTGATGACCAAGATTCTTTAGAACTAAATAACTTTTCACAGTTGTTGGTATCATTCCAATTGTGCGTCAGATTCTTTTGCACTTGTCAGAGTTTTTGTTTCTCTTTTTTAGTAATTCACATCTCAAATGGGTCCTCATTTTTTATTTCTTACAGTTGTCAGAGTTTTTGTCTCTCTTTTTTAGTAATTCACATCTCAAATGGGTCCTCATGTTTTATTTCTTACAGAATCTTGGATATATTAAGAAGGAGGAATGCATTGAACTCTTCAAGGAACTAAATAAATACAGGTATTGATGCTGTCACCATCAACCTTAAGGGGGCTGTAGAAATCTTTTTGACCTCTTTTTTTAAAGAGATTTTACGGTCCCACGTTCTTGTAATTGAGAGTAGCTCTGCTATGGAGAGAGACACTAAGACTAGTTAGCTGTAATTTCACTTTGAATAATTAGTTGTAACATCTTCGGCAAACCGAACTTGGATGCTCTAGCATGCACACAGTTGTGCGTCTCTGACTGCTCTGATTCTTATAAACCTTCAAACGTATGATGCTTTCAATTCGTTACTCAACCAACTTTTTCATTGCCTTCTTGTAGATGCTGCCACAGAAGCTATAGTTAACTTCCCTAGAACAGGTGTATGTATGCCTTTTTGGCTTCCTAAAACCTCACCTTAGCTATTGGCAACCTTAAATTTATAAAAAAAAATCTAGCCATTTCCTAAAAGGTCATGCTGTCTTAATTCTTTTGCGCTGGTAAAGTCCTTCTATATCATACTGTGAGTTTGTGATTTGATCCTGCAGAAGCTGATAGTTTTGTTTCCCTTTCACTTAGGACTTTGCCAAAAACAACTAGAGAAGAGTTTGAATTGGTATTTAATGAGCTAGACGACAGTGGGGACTTCAAGGTATGTGATTAATTTGACATAATTATCATTTAATAGCAATCAATAAGTTTGATTTTTACTCCGTAATGTCTTCTTCTAAATCATTTCTCTTAAATATTGTTGAAGCCACTTTCTTTATTTGTTTAAAGTTTTCTAGTTCGTTTCTACTAAACCATCTCTTGTCTGTGAAGGTGTTGTAATCAGTCTGATTTTGGATTTACATTAAATCTTTGTCGTCGGCGCTCGTTAAATATTGTTCTAATCTTTCATGTTTTTTGGGTGGATAAATTGACTTTTACTGATTATATTACGACATATATAAGAATAAGCATGCAGTTAATGTGATAATCGATTGACTTCCTATTTGTTTGATGGATCTATCCCTTGCATGCAGATCAACTTGGAAGAGTTTGCTGACCTTTGCAATGCTATTGCACTGAGATTCCAGAAAGAGGATACTGTATGCCAAATTGTTTTATTTAAATGCATGGAAGTTGCTTATAACATAAGCTACAACTTCATTTTGCTTGGTAGACGGCTTTTACACTGCAGTATGACACTGTGCGTCATTGTTGCAGCCATCTATCTTTGAATATTGTCCAACTTTCTACAATTCATACTTTTCCGAAAATTTGAAGGCCTTTGTACGGAGCCCCAAATTTGGATACATAATATCCTTCATTCTGATCGTAAATCTTGTTGCTGTCATCATTGAAACGTCGGTATGGTCTTGCATCTAATAAAACTTATTGGTAGTCTATGAACATACTTTGTGTGGTTTAAGTTGATCTTTACTAGCAGTCTTGTTTATTTTTGAAGGCTGATTTCTTAATACGTGTTCTGTTCTTGGTATTTTAGTTACCTTTTAGACAGACTTTAAGTTTTATTATGTTCTTATGATTTTAAGGTCAAATATGTGTGCTCTTTCTTGTACATGCACGGTGAGTGGGGGGAGGAAAATTTCAATACTATACTCCAGAAATGGAGACGGTTCCAAATGCTTGCACTGCACAACTATGCTTTTTAGTACTTATAAGGTTCTTTCACGAGCCCAAAAAAAAAAAAAAATCGGTGCATTTATACGATACACTAATAGTCTTGTCAAATTTGAAACAAATTTGCATACCACTGGATAGCTCAGTTACCTTGTTAACCATCCATTTTATTCATATAACAAAGTAAACCAAGCTGGGTCGTTTTTAATGTTATGAATCAATTTCAATTGCTAAGAATCTTAAGTTTGAAAAATTCTTGCGTTGCAGCTTGATATAGCAAACAATTCTGCACAGAAGGTGTGGCAAGAGGTGGAGTTTGTCTTCGGTAAGGGCTCTCTAAGGCATCAGATCTTGCAAAATTTTTGTTAACCATATACTCATAAATATAGAAAACAACACTTATGTGGTTGGAAGAAAATTTTTTGTTATTTTTTTTCAATTTTAAGCAGGACTAAGGCTCAGAGGAAATTGTGCCAAAAGAAAAAAAAAAAAAGACTCAGAGGAAATGTCCTCACATCTAACTATTGGCCAACGCAATAGTTTTCGAGCTATTTAAATGTTTCATGTTGAAAATGAGGGACGAGAAATTGGTCCTTGGCTTCTGGTTAATATTTCTTTCAGCTCAGGCTTCGTATGACACACAAACGCACACACGGGGAACATAAAGTACTATATTAAAAAAGGGTTAACTACAATATTAAATAGTACCACGAATCGTTTCATCTCGTCACTAATTTGATGATATACACTCAATTCTTGTACTCTCGTTGACAGTTTGCTTTCTGTATCATAGGATGGATATATGTTCTGGAAATGGCTTTGAAAGTCTATGCATATGGATTTGAGAACTATTGGAGGGATGGTCAGAATTGCTTTGATTTTCTTATCACATGGATTATAGGTAAGAAACTATTTCAAAGTCCATCCAAATTAACCAAGAAAAAAAGAAGCAAATTTTCTTGCATTGGGAAAAAAAAAAAAAAAAGAAAATTCTTCCTCAGCATTTCTTCTCATTTTGTGATGCAAAGTACCTCAATTTTTTTAGAGGATAAGTATCAGAAACTAACCTGAACTAACTTGAACGTACAAATTTGGTATCTGTTTACATCAAAGAAAAAACTCTATTCATTTTCACTGCATGTAACTTTTATACAACTATCGTTGCCCTTTGGACTTCATATAAAAGGCCATACTTCTTCTTAGCTTACTGTTGCAGTAGTACAATAATGTGCATGCGTTTGCAGGTACACATTTGGTTATTATAATGTAGTTTATTTAACAATCAATTATGTCACGTGCAGTTATTGGAGAAACAATAACTTTTGCATCCCCTCAAGGCTCTTTTCTTTCAAATGGAGAATGGTATGAATCTCTGTGCTTTTGTGCCTACCAATGAGTTTCTTCTTTATCTTTCCATGACATATTTTTTTTGTCAGTATTGTCGCTGAGTTTTCCTAATTATCAACAACCGTCAATGCTTCTTTTACCTGTTCTGCATGTTTTTCTTCTCATTTCTTTTTGACGGGGAAGAATCATATAAGCGTAAAGTTTTTCCATGACTAGCTTCTGGCTCTTGTCATGTCTAGAATCTTATTGGATTTAGCCTCATAGTTTAGTGTAATCAGCTTCTAAGCACTTACCTTAGGCTATATTTTTTCGACTTATTCTGTTTTTTCTTTTCTTTATTCTGTCTTCTCCTTTTTTTTTTTGGCCCCCCTCCCTTTCACAGGATTCGGTACCTTCTCCTTGCGAGAATGTTGCGATTGATAAGGCTTCTGATGCATGTCCAGCGTTATAGAGCTTTCATTGCGACATTTTTAACCCTCATACCGAGTCTGATGCCATACCTGGGGACAATATTCTGCGTCCTGTGTATCTATTGCTCTCTTGGTGTACAGGTAAAATCTACTGCTCTCTTCATCTATTTGCTCTTAGTCCAGCGGTTGCAGCATTATCTATGTTATTACTTTATTGTTTTGTAGCTCTTTGGGGGACTTGTTAATGCTGGGAATTCCAAGTTGGAAGCAACAGATCTTGCTGATGATGAGTATCCTTTGTTGATTGGAAAATCTAAATTTTATTATCTACTGAGGAAAAAGATATTTACAAATACGAAAATGGAGGGAAAGCTGTCATATGCGACCAAAAGATAAAAACAACATGGTATAGTAAGCATCAAAATCAAAGATACTGGGTGATTCTAGTGTTCGTATCATGTACCTATGCGGTTTATAATTTCTTCCTTTTTACTCTATCTTTTAGTCTGGGTTTTCACTGCAGTTGTAATACTGGATTAATTGGATTTTCTTGACAAAACCAGTTATTTACTCTTCAACTTTAATGATTATCCAAATGGTATGGTGACGCTCTTCAATTTGCTTGTCATGGGAAATTGGCAAGTGTGGATGCAGGTAATTTTAATGTCACAAGTTATAAAGTTCCGTTCATGTTTATCAAGTACAAAATTATTGTTATTCTATTGCAAGTAAGAAAACACTCATGTGTCCCATATGAGCCAATTTGTACTGAGATGTCATGAATTAGAAATTCGACAAATTCTGACAAATGTGTGACACACACAGACACACGCATATGTACACATACATTTATATATACATGCTGGCTTTTTTTACTAGCTTAGCAATAAAGCATTGCAATATACATGTTTTGCCTTCTTTTAACTACTATTGCACTTGCAACTGATTTCAGAGTGTACTGGCATTTTACTAAATTCTCATGTTTTCCCTCTTTGTTTTGTGAAATGAATATATATATCTGCTCACTTGTTTCGGATTTTCATTTCAGAGTTACAAGGATTTGACGGGCACTTCTTGGACGCTCGTGTACTTCATCAGTTTTTATCTAATAACTGTCTTGCTGCTATTGAATTTGGTAAGCTGCATTCTGCCGCTCCATTATTTATCTTCATTACTTTTATATGACTCTCAGACACAACACACAATGGATATGGTCCAAGTTCTCCCACTAATAGAGAGAATGGAGTGCAGAAACAAGATGAAGGAAACTTTTTTTTTTTTTTTTTTCATTTTCCCCAACCAAACTAGACAGAATATCCTAGGTAGTAGAAGGCTGAATTGATGTTTGGATAGTTTAAAAATACATAGGGTGCGTATTCTTGTTACTTTATTTTCATTTACCGTATATTTAGTGAGGTTAACAAATGTCTTTTATGTAGTGAATTCACATATGTATTTGCTTCAAGGTTTTCTATTGCCAGTGTTTGGGAACTAACCAATAGCTTCTTTTTCCAATACAATTTAGGTTATTGCATTTGTCTTGGAAGCTTTCTTTGCTGAATTGGATCTCGAATCATCAGAAAGATGTGAAGATCGGGACAAGGTTTGTAGCTGTTCTGAATTTCTGAGGTGTTAACAAAAGTTGCATAGCCTGCCTATATCGGCAAAAATATTATAATGTACTCGAGTTCTTTCCATTTCTCATGTGTCTATTAGAAAATGAACTTGTCATCAGTCTTTAATTGAATCTTTAACCTCCTCCTAAAATAGGAATCAGTAGCAGGAAGAGACCGACGTCGATCTCATGGGTATGTATTGCTATAAAGTTATCTTTTGGTCGAAAATTATCTTTTGCTCATATCTATTCCAGAAATAAAGCAATACAAACTGTCTAGACTGACTCAACAATTTTGGTTTCTGCAGCTCGAAGTCTAGGAGCCAAAGAGTTGATTTGCTTCTCCATCACATGTTGAGTGAGGAGCTAAATCAAACACAGAGCTCGAATGCATAAGCTCACGTTCATTTTCCATTCTGGTAAAAGTAGGTATTATCCTTACACTTTAAAACCAAAGGTTAAGCTTTCTTAAAATTAAAAACAAATAAATAAATAAATAGCAGTCATATTTTCGTACGATGAATATTGAGCTTAAATATGGTGCCCCATCAGTTTTCTGGCTTTTCTTCCAAATCCATTTTTGTCCCTCTCTTTGATTTTGGTTTCCGATTCGGTGCTTCGCAGGTTGTTTTATTAAACTAGAAAAGAGTGATCGAACTTGGAAGGTTATCTATCAGCTCCTTGCTTGGGAACTGAAGATAGTTTTCAGATGGTGAAATTAGTTATATTGAGAAACTCCCCTGAAGAGTAAGACTGTCTAAAAATGTTGAAACACGAGTATGCCAAAGTGGTCTTACACTTACTGGCGAACCATATATTTTAATATTGTATGTTTTTAACCACTCGTGGTCTGTTATATTGTCTTCATCTTTTATATCTTTTGGTACCAGCGCACTCTGCAACAAACTTGTTTTGTTCGTAGTTTGTTAAAATAGGCAAATTTTAATGCACTAGAACAAAAGAAGAGGAAGGAAGAATGTGCTTTATTATTATTATTATTATTATTATTATTATTATCATTTTATAATTGAATTCTACATCTTGTATAGTTGAGTCATGCATGGAATTACATTAAACTATGTCTGCAATCACGGAACGTGCATTTTCAAGTGTTCAATAAATGGACATGAACTTTTTAGCTAGTGGGTAAGATCTTTATATAGTCTATGATGGAAAGAATTCGTCATAGGCACATTAGTGTCCATTAGCGAATGAAAGGAATCCTGACTTTTTATTATTTACTATACACCAGGAGTCCTATGAGACAATTTACAAAATATATATGAAGATATGAGAAGATTAGCATCTGTCTTTGAAACGATGGCCAACTTCAGTTGCATTACCTTTCATTCTTTTGTTGTATATGATATATATACAAGAGCACTCTAGTCAGGCACCCATACCAAACGGCATTAGTAACTTTTTTTTATATGTTATTATAACAATCAATTAATTTTAATGTGATATTTTTAAGTGATATTTGTCCTTTGCACTAATAATTTCAAATAATTCATATCAGAATATTCTAAGTAAAAAGTTATATGTAAGCCAAGTAGTAATTAAAAGATGTAAAATAAAATGGCATAAGTGCCAGACTAAAAAGCTTTTCTATATTTTGTATAAAAATATATATATAGGACATCAAGAATTTATAAGCACGAATCAGCTAGATGCTTTATTCTTTGTTTTCCTTTCTCTATATATATGTATATATATATATATATATATATAGGACTCATTTGGGACCCTCCCCATATGAGTCCTTATTTAAAGCCATACCCTCATCACAAAACACAAACAAGAAGGGACGAGAGAGAGAAAGATCTAGAGAGAGAGAGAGAGAGAGAGAGAGAGAGATGAGAAGCTTGAAAGGAGAAGTGGAGCTTAATATGCCAGCAGAGAAAGCATGGGAAATGTACAGAAACAATCAAATCATGAGCAAAATCAAACCTGAAATGCTTGCTCATGCCGAATATATCCAAGGAGATGGCAGCCCTGGTAGTCTCCGCCTTTTAAAGCTTGGTCCCGGTACTCTTCTTCTCCAACTCTACCGACCTTTATTATTATTCAGACATACTCTTATTCTCTGATTAAACTCTCTTCTTCTCAAACAACTCCTATTTATGATTTTTAGAACCGGTTGCTAATTAGGGACAAAACCAGAGGCGAAAGTTGTTTATAAAATTTTAAAAAAATAATTAAAAAAAAAAAAAAAAGCAAAAAGAAAAAATTGTGTATCCGAAAACATATCCTTGTTGTTTATGATTCATGAACATAACCTTATGTATAGGACACAAAATACATACATACATACATACATATATATATATATATATATATAAACTCTAGGCCTTTCTTACTAATCATCTTAGTTCTTAGTCCAAAAGGGGACGTAGCAATTAGTTGGTCGAATAATTGATTTATGTCCAAAATCAAAAACATGGAATACAGTTTTGATCATGAAATTGCATGGCCGTGCAGCGGTACGCAGCTACGTGAAAGAATCAACGGAGAAAATAGAGAGGGTGGAGGGTGGAAGGTCGGTGACTTATCGAGTTGTTGGAGGTGACCTGCACAAGATGTACGATCCCTACAGGGTCACCTTCTCATTCACTCCTCTCCAAGGAAAAGAGAACGACAAGTGTCTCGCTGAGTGGAAGGCGGAGTACGAGGCTCTGAACCCCGACACGCCGCCCCCGGAGAAGGCGAGGGATGCCGCCCTTGGATTCCTCAAGTGGTTTGACAAGTTTGAGCCAAGCTACTAGGCTAGCCAGCATGGCTGCGTTTGGTGTCATCAACAACTGGTTAATGTAAAATAGGTATAAATGTCATAACCATGTGACATATGTAATAAAACTTTTCTTTTGCAATAAAGCGTATGTGCCATAAGTTTCTCACTGATTCTTTGTGATTCTTTGTTTTACAGAATTGAAACCCTTCTAACCACATTTCCATAATAACGTATGTATATATGTATACAAATTTTTGGAGAACTTTCTAAAGCCTGTTAAACTTCTGACAGGGATTGGACAAATACCCTATTTTTCTTGCATCGAGTGATAAGTTGGACACACACACACACACACACACAAATACTACATTTACGTGGGCAATTAGAAGGACATCGACATCGGCGTTTATGGTGTGTGTATTAGTATTAAAGAACAAAATTCTGCAGTACAGAACTATATAAACAAATATAATTCATTTTTATCTTTTTCCAGATTGATGGTTTGACATTCTAGAGAAATTTAGAAGTGGTAGGAATCTTGATCCTCAATAAAACAATAGTCGGAATATCTCGTGTGCGTTTTTTTTTTTTTTTTTTTTTTTTCCCTAAATCACAAATTCCAAAGCCTGACAACCTCTCCTTTTCCGTAGGGCTCTATAGAGTATAAATGCCCTTGGTTGCTTGCTTTAGGAGAAATTAAATATGGTAGGAAGCGTGATATTGTTTTTGTTTGATTAATTTTTCATTGATTTAATTTAATTTATACCTGTCCAAATTGGAAGATCATAGGATAACATAATCTAATCCAGAAATTAATTTTTTTAGTAAAAGAACAAAAAAGTATAATTCCTATCATAGCCATGAATGGTAAAAACTCGCATATAGTATACTATGTTACATTATGTATACACATTTATAATAACGAATAGCAATAGTCGTATATATTTATTTCCTAATAGTGCTCCTCTTTTTTTTTTTTTTTTTAAGTGCTGGAAGTTTGGTTTGTAGTTGTTCATGCATAATTGCCCTTCCCTTTGGTATCCGATCCAGACTAGCTGCTACCTCAAAATGCCCAAAGCTTTTTCAATGTTCTATTGGCCCCCAACTCCCAAAAGTGGATTTGGAATCCTCCCACTTGAGACCTAATAAAGCACGACAAATCTACTTATATTTTTATACACTCAAGTTGGAGGGAAAAAAAAAAAAAAAAAGTACCCAGTGAATACGAGGAGAAAGGCATCAGACGAATGATAGAAAAGAGCTTTGGGAATTATTGCTCGTATCATAATATAATAACCCTATTGCTCTCCACGTACTGAGCTATTCTTTAAACCACCTCCAGACCCTCAATGACTATGAGTCAATTAGCAAAATAACTCAAACACTGCCTTTTTTTTTTTTTGGGGTAAAAAAATTTAATGAACGAGAATGACTAAAAATGACCGATTTTCTAGACAGTCGTTCCTATGTTAAAAATAAAAGAAGGTTATTTTACTAATTTCAGATTTTCCCAATGTGCATGAATTTTTCCAACTCTGAAAAAGGAGATGCAAGTTTTGAGAAACCGTGTTCATATTGAAAGTTTGAAACTGCTCTGCTCCCAAGAGAGAGAGAGAGAGAGATCAAAAAGTCAGCCCTTCCTTTCCATTAAATAATGCAGCTATCAGATTCAGTAGCACAAACCGATTAGAAACTCTTACTCTATTATCATCCAGGTCATTCCTAAGATATTTACTTTTAACCTATGACTCCAGAGTGTTTCTGTGTATATGAATATCTAAAAGAAGATTTTGCCAATTTAATTGCCACTTCTTCCAAGGCTAATGCATCTACATATATATATATATATATATATCTTATCTCACAGACTTTATTGGGGGCTGTCAGCTAAAAACAAGTTTGGTCGAAACTGCTCCCACCCTGGCATTCCGTTTCTTGAGAAACTCGTAAGAAGCAAACTCATCATATCGGCAACAGCCGATTTGAATTCTTTCGAGCCACCCTCTAGTTTATCTTTATTCTTCTCTGCATCTTTGATGTTGGATCCAACCAAAGCCCCCTTTATATAAGCTTTGCATGCTGCCATAATAGCAGGTCCTCGACGGCGAAAATGTAGACCAACTAATTCCTCAAAATGCTGCAAAAAGACTCTACACGTTTTGTCATACATATTCACACATTCAAGAAGAGTAAGAGAATACCACAAGTGTTTTTTAGAGTTTCTTTTATTTATTTTCTTTTTTATGAAAAGGTTAATAACTTAATTTTAAAAATAAAAACTAAAAAACTAAAAAAAAAAAAAAGGCGGCAAAAAAGCCATAGCAAGGAACATGGAGAGCGTCATAACTTAATAAATCATGTAAGCTAGCTGAATGCAAATCGATTTCCAAACTCACTCTGTGCAACATTTAAGTGGGAACATAAATTGATATTTCTTATATAAGAACCATAAATTAAGATTATCAAGCAGGCCATCTCATTCGTCCCATGCAAGTTTCATCTAAGCACACATGAGAGCTTATGCATGACCGTACAGAAATTATAGCCCTAGTATAAGTCATAGTTCATATATCCCCAAGGTTTCCCTCCTTCAATCGTAACATGAGAGATTGTCAGTCTGTCACTCCTTAAAATCCCACGATTTTTAGCATGCATGACTGTCACATAGATTGTAACGACCCACGCCTATACTTGGTACATAAATCATTCGAATTCCACTCAGTATCCTAACCTCATGGTGAACAACATGATACACATCATGCCAGAGAACATACAATAATGTCGACACATGCAAAACCATAATCTTAAAACAGAAGAAAGTTATATATATATATATATATATATATGTTTAAGCATACCTTTGGAGGCCTTCTTAATGTATAGATCATCGTCCTCAAAGATAGAATAAAGACATCCTCGTTGTACTTGTTGGATTTTCTCTCGCCTGTTGCTCCAGTATATTTTTCATATCCAGGCTCATTGAAGAAGGGCCTTGAATTTAGAATAAGTGCTTGTATGGAGACCAAAACTTGCAGCATAGTTGACTTCCCCACGATCCAATTCTCACTGTTGGTACCGTTCCATGTTCCCAAAAGACTCAGACATACTTTGCCACAATTATACAGATTTGGGTTTATTCGAAGACCCCCAGAATGGTAGTACACAGACTGAAAGAAGAAATTTCAGCATCAGTTAGACATGATCGAGAGTGTGTGTGTGTGTGTGTGTGTGTGTGTGTGTTGTGAAAGTAAATATCTTACTACCAAACACTTACTGGAGGTGAGTTGGGATAGTTAACAGGAAAGAGACAATCAAAGACAAAAAGACCATCATGGTATGGAGTGCCCGAAGGTCCTAGAATAACCGCCCTTAGCAGTTCCATCCTTTCTCCATAAACTCTAACAAATATCGTCTCTGCAAGAAGAAAATTATTAAGAGAGAGAGATTGTAAGGGCTAAGTTGGCATAACATGCTAAACAAGTTCTAGTCATCAAAAACCACGCTTAAAATTTTCAGTTTCGACAAAACATACAAGTCACTTAAAACATGTCCCCAACTAATATGGATTTCGAACCGTGTAACATATTACAGGAACAAAACAAATCACTATGGGAAGTCATTACAACTCACCTGGTAAGTTCTCCATAAGGATTTTCCACTCCTCCTGAATCGTTTTTGTCCAGTTCTTGGGTGGCTGTCAATAAACAAAATAATAAGCCTTAACCACAGATTCACAGTACACGATGATATCCAAACACCAAAATTAAGTGGCTCTTGCACCTAATTAAGTACTAGTAGAGGAGACAGCTATGCATAGAAAATTCCATCAATATGAAGACCTCTCCCACCAAATTTAAAGCCTATGAATATCCTCCATGCATGATTGTCTTGCGTGTTTGTTCAAGTTTGAATAGACAGGCATATACATACATACAGCTTTATTGAATCAGACCAAAAATAAAAAAGAAAAACATAGACACACACATTCAAGTGACTAATTTTACCTTCACTTCCGAAAACGTCTTCTTAGCATAATAATGGTCCGAGAAATCCTCCACCACATCAAATTGCTTGAATTCAGATAGCACGGTGGTAGGATAGTCGTTTTCATCTTCTACGTTAGAACTTGACTCCGCACCAACTGTTGAACTGCTTGAAGCGCTTTCCTTCTTCTCAGCTTCAGAAGCACCAAACCATGGGACCGAGGCTTCCACCCCGGGAGGCAAATCCACATTGTCAAATTGAGATTGCAATAACGAATATGCATCGAAACCCTCATAATCTTCAGAAATATCTTGATCATCATAATCAGACAAATAATCTAAATTTTCAGCATCCTTATCACCATCCATATTTTCTAATTCCATTGAGTCAGATGTACTAGTACTCTTGAGGAGATCAGTATCATCAGTAGATACCGCCATGCTAGAAGAACTTCCAGAATTACTGACCGAATCAACCTGAACGACTCAAAGGAAACAAAAGAAAGAGAATCAATTATTTTCTAGCATAGAACTACTGAATTTTGACAAGTATTGCTACCATAAGAAAATACTAGCTGACACGCCACAACGAATGCAAAAAGAGTGTAAAAACGATACGAAATTAGTCAAAAACTGATAAATAAAATTGAGTGATCAAACAAATTGTTCAAAATTAAAGTAGGCTATATCAGAACAAATATTTTTTCGTTTTTTCAATGTAATGTCACCAGTAACAAATTACCCCACCCTTTCCTTTCCATTGATGGGTCCCGAGATTTCTTCGATTGATATGGGGCCGTGATGGCACCGATGATCCTCTCTTTTTTTTTTCCCCAGAAAAGAATAATAATAATTACCCAAATTAAAAATAAATAAATAAATAAATAAAAACAAAATCAAAATCAAATTACGGTGCTAGTCATTAGAAAAAAGATGAATTTGGAGGCGATACATATCTGTTCTTGCAGAGAAAACATAAAAAATTTCTCTCAAGCCCTGACTTTCCTTCAAATATTTTTATTTATTTTTTATTTATTCAATCTACATGCAAAGGAAACATAAACCAATTCACCAAAGAAAATTTCACAAAAAGCCCATGAAAGCAGCAAGGATTATGGATCAAACCCGCAAATCAGATGAAACCTAAGCAATCACCGGAGGAAGAATACGAAAGCCCAAAGGAAACCCATTTAAAAAAATAAAAAATTAATTTCTTTGAATGAAAAAGAAAATTGAAATAAGGAGGACGAGAAAGACCCGAGTGTGCTTCTGTTTCTTGGTGGCCGAAGATGGAGCGAGCTCCGCAGGATCGCAATCCACGTCCATGGCGATCAAAATTTCTAGAGAGAGAAAGAGGCAGACCAGAGCAAAGAAGTTAGAGAGAGAGAGAGAGTGTGTGTGTGTTTGATGCAGAGGAAAAGTGTACGAGAAAGACGTCGCATATTTATAAAATTGAAAAATTCAATCCTTATAAAACTCGAGAAATCCACGTCAATATAAATCAAGTTAAAACTGGAAATAAAAAAATATCAATGTTTTTGAATCTAATAATAATATAATTATTATATCTGATAGAAATAAATAAGTTCTCAGAAAAAGGAAATTTTACGTATAGAAAGTAGGTTAAAAGGAAAAATGACTGAAAAATAAGCTTCCATTTGATAACTTGATTGAAGATAAAATTTTTAAGTTTGAGTTGATTGATTTTTTTTAAAACTAGTTATAATTTTTATTGATTTTTTAGATAAAAAATTGAAATGAAAAAATACAGTTTAATTTTAAACCTCAAAGAAAGTATAAATCTATTTTTTATTAAAATAAAATCCTAATTTTGTTGGACTATTTATTGGAGAAAATTATCCAAATAATTACATTTTTTAATCAATTGACCAAGAAGCTCATCTATTTGGTGTGTAAATTAAAATTTGGGATTAGTTAATAAGGGGAAAAAAAATAATATAAATATTTGATCCAAGGATTGAGGTTCATCTTGGATATAGATCAATGGTGAGGATTTGAAGACACTCTCGGACAAAAATGCCCTCTCAAAATCCAACTTTTACAAGTTTGTCAACGAGTTTTTCTTAGGTGAAAAATGTCGAGAAAATTGTTGCTTGGAGGATGTGTTTCATTAGGAGAATGATAAACAAGCTTAAATTTGTAATAGCCAAAGTCTGTGATATGAAATTAGTGAATTAATGATTTAATTTACAATTTTTTCATGTGTTAAAAACTTAGGTCACATGCATATTCTATGTTATAATGTTTTTAATGAAATAAAGTGACCAATTAAATTATAACTCTACGTCACACTAATTTATTTTGCAATGATTTTATGATGTGAATAGTTAATATATGTTCTATGTCACAGTATTTTTATTTGTAATAAAAATAATGTGACCAATTGATTTAAGTCATGGCACGATATCATTCATTATATACATATTCTAATAACATGAATAGATTAAAGAGTAGGGTTTTACGAGTAAAATTTAAGATGAAACTAGGAATAAATTTGTCTTGCAAAACTAACTGAAGTTTTTGATCTGCATCAATTGATGAGCAAATAATAAAATAGATAAGTTAAAATACTGTCTTATTTGATTAGCAGATCAAAAATCCTAGATGTTTTTGTATGTGGATTAATTAGTGAGCAAATAATAAAACAGATAAGAAATTACATTGATTAACTTCACTAGCAATCCAGAAATTTAGTCTACAAGTTTCTTATATGGGTTAATTAATGATCAAGTTAGGAGATCAGATAGATAAAAATATTGTCTTGCTAATAAATAGATCAAAAGCTTACTCAACAAGTATTTTTATCTGAGTTAATTTAGAACCGAGTAAGTGACTTAATTAATGAAGAAAAATATTTTAAAAAATTAAAGGCTATGAATTGAGCAAAATTTTATAGTGTGTTTGGTTGATTAGTTTGAGTTGAAATATTTTAATTGTAATAGTAAATTTTTTTGAATTTTTAGCAAAGACAAAAAACTTTTTGAAAAAAAGACAAAAAAAAGTACAATTTGAGTTAAAATGAACTAATTTACCAAACAAATAAACAATTTTACCTTTCCATGAGTGCCACCTAAACGTCTTCGAAGGAAAAAAAAAAAAAATTTTTCAAAGCTTGTAAGACAAGTTTTAAGGTGAAGGCGGGAAATTGGCCAAACACATCTAGTAATAAAAATAAATAGCAGACATCTTTTTAGGTGATTATAAACAGAATATTCACGATAAATAATGTATTTTCGTAGTATATTCCCGACAAAAATTCTTTCTAAAAATATTCTAGTAAATAGAGGGTTTATGTTAATTATCATATTTATGATAAATAATTTATTTACCAACTATATTTATGACAAAATTATGAAAAAAGATTTTTATAAATAAATAATTTATAAAAGATATGTTGTTTATTACATGTATTTTTAAAATATGTTATTTATTTTAAACATTTTTAAAAAATGACCCTGGTGTAATTTTCCAAGTTTTAAATGCGCTCGTATTTAACTAGGCCATGTTTTGTGGAGCCCACAAACAAATAGGCCCAATCGGAGCTCCTGGTCGTCTTTCTCATTTCAATTTTTTTCTGGCGCGAAACTCCAAGTGGCGCGTTAAACTTCCCGCCAATCCAAGCGCGGCAAAACCGACCATCTATATAACCCCCCTCGTTAATTTCACAATCTCAATCTCCCAAATTCCTTTGGAAATTCTAAATCCCTAACCCTAATCCCTCTTCTGTCACCGGAAATTCTCAAGTCTCGCCGGAAAATGGTGGTTTCTCTGGGCCCGGGCAAGTTCTACGGCACCAGTCTCCCCCGTCCCCGGATCTACACCGACGTCAAGTTCAACGACGAGAGGGTCGACCCGCCGACACCGGTACTCGACCCGCTCCTCTCCTGGGCCAACGAGGCTCACTGGTCCATGGGCGGCCTCAGCTCCAAGCGCCTCCGTCTCCAGGGCCGGATCGAAGGCAGCGTCAGCAAGCTCCGCACCGAGCGCGAGAAGTTTGAGAAGAAGAAGAAAAAAGAGGGGAAATTTTTCGCCGGATCGTCATTGTCAGGGTCGGATTCGGCCAGATCCAAGCGCAAGATGGTTGATTCGGACGATGACTCGCCACCTCCGGCACCCATCGCGTCGAAGAGGAGGAGATTCATGGATCTGATCGATGAGGATGAGGAGAGCGACGCGGGTGAGGAGGAGCAGCAGGAGGATGAGGAAATCAGGAGTCTTAGGGTTCGAAGGAGGCGGCTGGTGAAGAAGCTCGGTGACGATTTCGATCGGGTGGCGCCAGAGAATGAGAAGGCTAATCGGAGTCCGTCGAAGGGTTTGGGCGGATCGAGGACTCGGCGTCAGATTTTAGAGGACAACAAAGCTGTTGAGACTGTGATGAGTGTGGTTGAGGAGGTAAATAAGATGAATTCCAAGGGCAAGAAGTCGAAGGGGTCTGGAAACAAGGGAAAGTCCTCAGGCGGGACCGAATCTCCTCCTCCGGCGAGGGTCAGGACTTCGCCGAGATTGGCCAAGCGCCAGGGAAACTTCCATATCTGAGATAAGAGTTAGGGTTTGAGTAGCTTTTTTTTTTTTTTTTTTTTAAATGTGAAACTGAAGCTGATGATGCTAGTACAAATGTGAAATCTTTTCAGTAAAACCAAGTCTGTTTCTGAGTATGAATTTCATATTTTATTTTCCTAATTTCAGTATCATTTTTTACAGGATGTCTGAAAATGTTCACTTTATTGTCCTATAGCTTGGAAAAATATCATTATTGAACGTTTTAATTATCGAGTCTTAACATGGAAGTACAAATTGATCCCAAATCGCAGGATGGGAAGGAATTGGAAAGGTCTCTTTTCCCTTTATAGATTTATTATTATATTTTGACAAGAAAATTGTCAACGGAGCTGGGCCAAGTCCTATCTATCATTTACTTAAATTAGGTGTAGTGCAGTCTGTCCTGACATATATATGTATATATTCTTTTATTCAGCCTTATCATATAAGATGATATTCTACCAACTAATAAATGTATGATTCTTATTTATAGAAAAGCTATGTGTTTTCTTAAGTCGTCATTTTACAGATATTTAGACGTGTCTGGATGAGATTAAAACACTTTCTGGAACAAATAGACGTGCTCTTATACAAGGTAGATCTATGATGCGGCTATTCTAATTGTTTACTCGATGCAACTTTTAGTTTCATCATGGATATGAATCCAAAGCTTTGAATTTCATGACAGTCTTTCTAAAACTTTGCATAATTTGCTTTTAATCTTTTTACAAGCATAAGGGATTCTTCAAAGTGGGTTTTTTGCTGTAGTTTTTGGTATTTCACAGGACAAGCCATTACATTTACAATTCATATTTGATAGCATTCTCTTTTCCTACCTAGCAATACAGGACTATGTAGTTTTATTTTTTCATGGTAAGAATACAGGACTATAATCTATATACTACTTCATTTAATCTGAAAGTGCATAATGTGTATGAGTGTGAGTGGAAATAATAAACAAACGAGATGAACTCTCAACACCATTAAAAGCCATATCAATGAACCATGTAATCACACAGAAAAACAATTTTACTTTTTTCTTCTCAAATGGGGATTCGGAAGTCACTGTCTTTGCATACACAAGGCTTTCACACTTTCCTGCTGTTGAGTCAGTCCTCGGAGTTTAGCCAACCTGCATGATTGTCTCACGACCAATGAATATAACGATGGGTTATCCCATGGGACCATTCCGAAATCATCGTTGTACTCCTCCATTCCTTCAACTAGAAACTGCCAGATGAAAGCACCAGCGCCTGCTCCACCTTTCTTTGCAGATTTGTACATTATGTCGTAAATAGTTTTGTAATATCTATCTCGCTGTGATTGTTCGAAATCCTTGTTGAGGTTTGACAATCCAAATTCAGTGAACATGACAGGCCTCTTCAGCTCTTTGTCACCGTCTTCAATGTGAGACAACATCCACTTGGAGAGATATTTAAGGTTGTCTTCAAATGCTAGACCGTGAAACCTACCAAAGTTAAAAGGGTAAAAGGAATCTCGGGTGAGATGAATTCTCAAGAATACAGAGCACTAGTTTGGTAAGATGATGAAATTCTGTATTTGCAATTGACCATAACTACGTTCTAGGCAACTCTTACCAATGGTCAGGATAAATGTGAGCTGATGCAAAGTCAATATCCGGAATCTGGGAGTTCCGTATAAAATCTGCTCCAAGACGAGAAGCCCACTCTTCGGGGTTCACAGTCAACCTTTTAGGGCTTTTGGGACCATAGAATCCTTCGAGACCAATGGTCAGTAGGTGACGCTTGTCTATAGATTTCACAAAAGCAGCCATTTCTTCTAGCCAATCCTGCAGTTTTGTCACAATTAACTAATACTCAGATATCAATCAAAAACCACTAATAACTATCTTTCTACCATGCTAATTTCTTTAATACCTTAACTACTAAAGAAAACAAATGAACCGGCGACTGACAAAGAAATAAATACCAATGTTATTAGAACAAGTAACTTCTTGGCCAAGAAAAAACACACAGGGAAAGGACCCCAAACGTGGAACAGAAGCGAGATAGGGAAAGTTCCACTCATAAAATTGAGCTTTGTCTTCAGAAGTCTTGAATTCAGCTAAGATTATAATATTTGAGAAAGAATGCTAGAAATTCAGAACAACCAAAACAGGGGCCTAACTCGTATGATGTAGCAGTTGTTGAAAGTAGCCACAACCAACTAAGGAAGGTAGTCCTAGCTTCCTCATTGAATCCATCAAGAAAAATAAAGTTCTTCGGTTTATTTTGGTCAGAGCAGGAAACTGATATTATTATATGTACTATGTGGAAGCTTCATCACTACACTAGAGTTGATTACGCAACTGCAAGAAGTTGTAAATTTAAGCAACTTGGAAAACTTGGAAAACTTGGAAAATCTTCATTGCTTAGTCTTGTTTTAGTTAATACTTGTAAGCTAGCGGGGAACAAGAATTTACAACATACTTGGAGAGTGTCGCCTGAAGGATCTGTGATGCAGCGGGGTTCATTGATTAACTCCCATCCCAAAATTGTGGGATCATCTTTGTATCTGACACCAGTGATGGAATTCTTTCTTGTCAGGATAGTCTGGAGAGAGGAGAAAAAGAGTGATTAACGAATTTATTTTTGGAGCACCTAAAATTAATTTCAAGAAATATTCTTGAGATGCACTATGCACTACCAAAGAATATTAAGTACTAACCAAAATAAGTTATAACATGTATATTTTAAGGAACTAAAGGAATAAAACATCTAATATTTTTCTCTAAGTTCGTCTAACATGAAGAACATCATTAAATGATTATCAAGACTCAAGTAGCTCTTGGAAATGTTAGTCTCTTCATTTGCTTTCAATAGTTTCAAGGAATAAACTTTAGTGACTGATTCCTAAATGTTGAATTCGCCAGTAGCTGGTTGCCACTATCCTATTCTCTACTCGATTTGTTACGTTTTATAGTCTCATCTTATAGGAAGAGGCGAAAAGGGGTTGGGAAGAAAAACCTCCTTCAAGCACTTTTCTTGGTTCCGTATTGATCATAGAGACACTAATTCTCTATTGTATCTAGGACTAGTACAGCCAGTACTGGAGTCTCAGTTTTTTATTCATTATGCTACCAATAGTGCTACACAATCAAGATTATTATATTCTAACAGATTTTTGTTACTTGTTCTACAAGACGAACCTGGGCACAAGTTCTAGTACCTGCGTTGTGCTAGGCACACACAAAAAGTTACTTGAGTCTTCATGAAGAGATTAGGGAAAATGAAGAATCTACGCATCATTTGAGTTGTCAAGAAATTTTGATTTAGTTATATAGTGCATGAAAGAAATATACAGATTTTTCCTTTTGAGGGAAATTCAGACATATCAACTATCAATGACGCGCTAAAAACCATTTTAAACTTATTCAGCAATTTTAGATTCGTTTACAATGTCTCAAAATGGCTTCAAAGATAAATCGTATAGATATCTTTCCTAAAATCAGTAGAGTTATAAGTACCTTGATATAATTCTTGAAATAATCGCGGATAGATGGATCAAAGAAGAAGGAGTCATTGGAAGCGCTTAAAGCAAGGCCTTCTTGCCATGCCCACTTGACATACTGGGTCTTCCCACCATACGCTTGCAAATTATTTACTAAGCTAGGAAGCAGCCTGATACCATGCCGTCTTGCTTCCGCAATAACATAATCCAATCCCTGCCAACCAACAAGTCAGTTTAGTCCCTTAGTAAATTCTCCAGATGGGAAGAAACTGAGCTTCAGAACCAAATCACTCCCATACGAAGAGGAGAAAGTAAAAACATACCCGAATGAAAACCTAGTTACTAATGCTAAGTTTTTGCTGCTCTAGATCATGGTCCGAGAAAGCATTACAAGTTTAAAACCAATGGAACTTCACAATCACTCCTCGAAATTGCTATTGGTGAAAACAACTAATGGAACATAAATTGCTGACTATTCATATTAAGATCAGAAGTAACCATTTACACTTTGGTTGCCTCATTTGCCTTTTTAGACAACGACTCCAGTGCTTTAGTCACTCTAATAAAACAAGATAATCTCTCAAGTCAACCTAGAGATCAGCATTCACAAGGCAGGGAGAGAGAATCAGAAAACTGAAAAAAGAGACAAATTGAAATTTCTTTCTTTTACGAGCTAATGAAAACCAAGACTAATTAAAGTTTGTCACACACCCAAAACAAAACCGAGAAGCAGATCATCCCAGATTTCCATGTAACACAAAAACTGGGAAATACATACATACATACATACATATATATATATATATATATATATATATGAAGTCTCAAAATACCTGGAAAACGCGCTCGTTGAAGGCACCAGGGGAAACCTGGAGGGCATTATAGGTGCCATCATTGAAGGCCCAAGTCCGGCAAACGGTGAGACCCATTTTGGATCCGGCTTGCAGCATTGCCCCGACCCGACCTCTGCTGTAGGCATCCACGGCGTGGTCCATCAACCAGTAAGAATTCCACCCATTAATGTAAAAGGGTCTTCCGTCCACCATGAATTGGGTTCCGTTCCTCACCACAAACTCCATTTTCGGTCCCTTATTCGGCCTCAGGTTTACCTTCACATCGCCAAATATCATGTAGACGAAGGCCATACATGAGGCAAATCCGAGAATCGGGTAGAACAGGCCATTCCAACCCGCCATTTTCTTCCTAGACATGAATTAGCGGTGTTAAAAAGATACCCTTTTGGCTGAATTGCAAAGAGCTCTTCAAATCAGCAACGCCCAGAAGCTCAAATGAAAAAAACAAAAAAAAATTTCTGCAACTCACAGATCCCCTTTTGGGAAAGTGTGCCCAGATAATATGAAAGAGGACACCAAACTAAACGCCAAAAACCCCACAAGGAAGCTCAGTTTTTCCACATACCCACATGCTAAAATGCATCAAAACTGTGACCTTTAGAGAGAGAGAGAGAGAGAGAGAGATTAAAGTTGGGTTTTTTTTTTTCCTCTCTTTTTATTTTTCTATTCCTGGTTGGTGTTCCCTGGAAAAATGGAAGCTTTTATAACAGGAAAAGAAAAATATGGGCAGAAGAAGAAGATAAGTATATGGAAGAAATGAGATAGGAATTGGTTATCAGTCAATGTGATAGTGAGTGAGAAAAAAGAAAAGAAAAGCACACCTAACTTGGTTGTTTTCTCTCCTGTAAAAGTGGTCAAAAAACTTGAGGAGGAAATGAAAATTAATGTGACAGAATAAATGGAAAGAAAGATCCTTGGTGGTGGTGGAATGTTGGTATCAGTTCAATAAGACTGTGTTGGTTATTCAGATCTGATGAGAACCTGTTGAGTCCATAAGTCTCTGCACTAAGCCTAGCTAGCTTAATGTTGTAATGAACAAGTCTTCCTCAAATTTACCAAAAAAAAAAGGTCCTCCTCAGCTTTTCCAAGAAAATAATATTTATTGTGAGGAACAAGTCTGTTTGCTTCCCACGCCCATGTGTCCTGTGTGCGATGTGTTTCCAAATCTATCCACCAAATAAATTAATTCTAATTTAAATTGTCTAAAATGAGGAAGAGGTCGGAGAAAGTTTTATTAATAAAATAATTATATTTTTGTACCCTAATGGAGAAATACAATAAAAGGAAAAAAAAAATTTTTTTGTTTAATCTTTTTTTCATTTAGCCATTTGGTTTGCACAAGCGTCGCAGACAAAGATATACAACACACTGCTAGATCTTAAAAACTACCCCATGTGGGAGGCCGACACATCCCTTCTTTATTAATTGCGTCTCTCTTTTTCTTCTTCTTTCAGCTCCGTTTTACATTATCTTTTGGACTTTTGTGTAAGGTTTTTACGAAATTTTGTTGGTCTTCCCCCCCTAATTTTGTGGTTTTATTTCGGTATTTACTAGCTAATTGCTATTGTCTCTTGAAAAAAATAATTGTACTCCACTAGCTATTTCATACAGAGATGACAATAATGAAATTCCCTTTTTGTTGTATTGTCGGCAAAACTCGGTCTGTTTTTTAACCCTTTGGTGCCTTTACGTGTAGGATATAATGAAAATGACATTAAAATACAAAAGATATACAAAAATGGCAAGAGTTAATAAGATATAGTATCTTATTACTTTTTATTGACCCAAAAAAAAAAAAAAGTATCTTATCAACTTGGTATTCTTTAGCCTACTAATTTATTTTCGACCTGGGTAATCAAAGCATAATTGGCCAAAATATAGGAAAGGAAAAAAAGAAAAAAAAAAATGCCAAAACTTTTTTAGTTGGACAATGTTTTGTCCCCGGAATTTAGGTAAGAAACTTATCTTCCAAATGAATATGCATATAATTGCAATCTAATACAGAAAATCCTTCAATTTTACAAAAAAAGCCAAGTCTTAATCATTTAGTATACTGATTTTCATGTATTATTATTAGCTCAACAGAAAGTATGCCACATATTTCCTGCTCTGTCACCACACCTAGTTTGGTGATACAACCAAAACCCATCACAAAAAAACTTGTATTATTGATAATTTTCCAACTAATTTGTATCTGAAATATCATAAATGCGATAATTGCCCCCTTTTGCATAATTTATTGGGTAACAAACAAAATAGAAAATAAAAAATAAAAAATAAAAAATAAAAAAGAGCACAGGTGGAAGCAGAGGAAAACAAACTATTGCCTATAATGTACAGGGAATTGGGGTCATCATGTAGAGAGAGAGAGTAAAGGTCACTGTCTTTTGCTGAAAAAGAAATAATTCAGTGGAGAGAAATAAGAAGGTCACCAACTATGAAGACCAAAAGAGTTGCCAAGTCATCTTCATCATCTTCTGTGTCTTCTTCATGCATAAATAATTACAGCCCCAAAATTTAATGAACTCTAGTAGTAGGTATCATGAGTTAAAAAATTAATTAATTAAAATTTTTTTTTCTTTTGGTCAATGAAAACGTTCCCAGTTGTAACGAATAGTAACGAATAAGTATGAATCACTCTAATTGGCCTTTAAAGTTTGAATCCATAATTGAAATTTCAACACTACATGAGTCACCAAACATGTAAACTTGGATGATTATGTAGATTTTGTTATGTTTGAAATAACGTCTTAGATCAATAATTTACATTTTTTATCATTGGATCTGATTGAAAATTTTACTAAAATAGAAAAATTAAGCAAATAAATAGTTTTTGATATGATTTTATGATTGAAAATAAATCCTACCGATAATGTCTTTTCCAATCCCATACTGAAATCTCATAATATAATTAGAATTTTTATAAGCAAAACGAAAAGGGTGTACTTGTTGGGAATGGGGAATTGAGTTAACGTAGTTAGAGATGAAATTTTTTAAGTTGAAATTAGTCGATTTTTCAAAAACTGATTATAAATTTTGTTGATTTTATAGAAAAAGATAAAAATTAAGATAAAAAAATACGATTTAATTAAAATTAAATTTAAATACCAAATAAAGCCTGAATACAATTTATCTCATTTTGAAAAAATCTTTGTATCAGATGAAGATGAAGTAGTTTGGAGTCATTTTCAAGTTTTTTTTTTTTTTTTTTTTTTTTTGGAAGGACAAAAGATGCTCTGTTGCTTACTTAAGAAGTCACTGTCTAACTCAAGGAAAGCAATATACGAGCCTCTCAATGAAAAAGAAAACAAAATAGTGAGGCTCAAGGAAGAATAATCAAAAGCACTTTTTATCCAACAAGAAGATATCTCTATCAATTTCAAACGTTAGATCCAGCAAAATTTACATAGATATATATATATATATATATATGTATATGTATATGGGTAAATATATTGTAAAGTCTTATTTATATATCATATCGCAGAGCTCATTTTTAAACAATTCCAATATAATTAAACGGTTGAGGTAAAAATTCAAAAAAAAATTCAAAAAAACTAAAAAAACAAAGACTGGTATTGAGACCATCCACGGGCAACCCCCCCTCCCCATGCCCGCGAAGATGCCAATGCCCCTTCAATGCTGACCAGATCTGGCTTCGGAGGGGAATTGGGCTTGTCAGTGTTGGGAAGGCGGGTGGAAGGAACCGGTTGGTGTCGAGGGAGGGGGGGCGGGGCGGCAGGGTGGGGGATTGGGCTTGTCGGCATTAGGAGAGTGGTAGAGGGGGCTAGTCGGCGTTGGGAGGGGGGGTCTAGGCTCACAGCACAGGGAAGGGGGATTGGGCTTGTCAACGTTAGGATGAGGGTGGAGGGGGCTGGTCAGCGTCGGGAGGGGGGTGGGGAAGGGGGGCTCTGGGCTCATGGCTCAGGGGGGGTCGTCGACTGGGGAGCATCGTCGGCGGCCAGGGAAGGAATGAGTAGTGTTTTCTTTTTTGTTTATTTTTCATATATTATTTTTAAATTTTTTTGCTTATAATAGTATGAGGTAAGATGCATTATAACTATTATACACAAATAACATATTAAGTCTTGTTTGGTTCACCATTTACTTACTTTCATTATTTTTTTTTTCTGAAATTTTTTTTTCTGAAAGTCAACAAAATTACTATGAAACTTAAATTTAACCAACAGTAAAAAACGGACCCTTAGCTATTTGAACCAAACGGACCCTTAGCTGTTTGATTATATCTTAACAATTTAAAAAAGAATTCTACCAATAGGGTATATAAAATGACTTCTACTATAGCTTTACCCTATGTATATATCTACAGAATTGATATATGTATATATATATATATATGTTTAAAT
This sequence comes from Ficus microcarpa, assembly GCA_025413485.1. NCBI lineage: Eukaryota > Viridiplantae > Streptophyta > Magnoliopsida > Rosales > Moraceae > Ficus > Ficus microcarpa. The sequence goes on along the minus strand of CM046379.1, from coordinate 25,994,137 downwards.
CTATGATAAAAAACTAATCATACCCAATAAAGTATCATTTCATACTCTACTTTAAAATTCTTCTTTTTTGTATTGCTATTACTATTATTTTTCCCTCCTTACATAATGAAATCGTAGAGCAAGGGATCCACGGTTCTTTTCCTCCCCCACAAATCAGAGGACAATGATGCTTACCTTTTGTTTTCCTTTATTATTATTAATTTTTCAGATGGATTGATGTTTATCCTTTTGCATTAATATGTATATATGTATAAGAATACTCTCTCGTCTAGTATTCGGCCATGCGGCGGGGGAGAGAGAAAAAAAAAAAAAAAGAAAGGGGACAACCCAAGAGAGTAATCAGTTGAATCTAAGATATTATCCAATACAACCTAAAACACCAACTGTTATAAGTATCATTCATATCCGATAAATATATGGTACTGAACAAAAGAGTAGTCGTTGTATACAAATGTGTGTGTGTGTCCACAAGTTATACTAATAATGTATTAGTTGGTTATCAAAAAGTGGGTGCTAATTGTGGGGCTTTGAATATGACTGTACACCCGATCTTCCACTGGTAGTATTTTATACAAGTTTAGGGTTGATAATTTGAATTTGAAGGATGATATATCTTAAGTGCGAATAATTTCGATTTGAAGGATGATTATCATAAGAGTGACTAATTTTGATGTGAATGATGATTATCTTATCATCTCGGTCATCTAATTATCACCCTTTTCACAGGCTATCTTTTGAAGTGCAATAATGTAGCAAGAACCAAACAAATTCAAGAGCAATTCATAATAATAATTTAAAAAAATTAAAAAAAAAAAAAAAAAACACACACACACACACACACAAATTCAAGAGTATGTTAGCCACCCTTCATTTGTAATTAGTAGTTAACGAACAAATTTTAGAAATTACAACCACGCCGTAAGTTTAAAAAATAGAATAAAATATATAATGCACTAGAAAGAGTATACATCCTTAGAGTCACCAAGTCACCGTCTCCAAGAGCTCTCGAAGCTTAAGTTCTTGAGGACATTAGAGAAGCCATGTCTTATTTTACTAAGGGATGTTTGGTTTAACAACTCAGATCATTCAATTCAAAATTTTTTTTTATCTTTTTCCTAAAAAGTTTTTTGTCTTTTCTGAAAATTCAAAAAAATTTATTATTGAAACTTAAATTTCTCAACTTAAACTACTACATCAAACACCCTATAATAATAATAATATTTGTTGTACTTCTCGTCTCGTGATGAAAATTTAATTGTCTTAGTTTTGCTTGTTTACTATTTCTTTATACATTTTGGCTTGATTCGGTTCTTCCCTGGGGGGGGGGGGGGGGGGGGGGGGGGGGGGGGGGGGGGACTTTGTTAAAGCTGATTTGCTTGGTTTAATTAAATTCAAGTTTTCCCTAGAGAGAGAGAGAGAGAAGTCTTGTATTGGAATAGAAATAAAAGTACCAAATGAATGTGATAGTGTGCATTCATGATTATAGAATTTCATAAGATTAAAATTTGTAAATCCTCTAACTTTGATATATTAATGAAAAATGTCAGGGATATTAATCCCAAATTTTTAATAACAACCTATATGATTTATAAATTGCTTTTTTTTTTTTTTTTTATTTCTAGGTGTGGGAGAGTGAATATTTAATTATATACAACAATATTTTATTTAATAAATCAAAACGACGCGTCTTCAGAAAAAAAAAAAAGTATAAAACGACGTTAATTTGATAAATGAACTTGGTCTGAGGAAGGATTAAGAATGAGATTTTGAGAAGTTCAAAATAAGATCAAAAAGGTACTTCAGAGTAAGAGAGTTAAAATGATATTAAAACCATCCGGAGCCTATAAATACGGATCAAATCCTTAATTAGGGACACTTTTTTCTTTTCTAAGAATTCAAGAGAGATACTTTTAGAGAAAAAAAACTCTATAATTGCACTCAAGAGTTTCCATAATAAAGAATTTCATTTGAGAATTCCTATTAGAGAAAATTTTAGAATTTATTGTTTGAGATTATTAACAAAGAAAATCATCCCAATGTTTAAAAAATTCACATTCATAAGACTAACATACTACATTTTGTCAAAAATAAATAAATAAATAATATATTATTATTAATTCAGTATCAGATGAATCAATAATAGAATATGAGGAGTAGAGTTGATATGTAATTTTTCATTCTTTTTTTTTTTTTTTAACCTAGCGCTACTTTTAGTAGATATGCTTTACCATAGAAACCTCTTACTAGAGATATTCTAACATATTTGAGTGTATCTATTTATGCTATATAATAAATATATATACTTATAATTCAGCTAAACGGAATATCCATAAATACCTCAAACTCGTGATGGCCTATCTCTGCTAATATGAACAGGCTAATAGGATGGAAATGGAGAACATTTTTTTTAATAAAATAATATAAAAAAAGTCTATTTTTATAGAATTTCATTTTAAAATATGTCTGTTTTTCAATAATATTATGAAAATGTTCGTTTTTAAATAAATAACTGTTTGTACTACTCATTTTGTTATTTGACCATATTTAATATCATTTTCCCTCATTAGATTCATTATTTTTTTCCCTTCATTTGTTCATCATTTTTGTATTTTTATCTTAATAACTTTTTTTTTTTTATTACAGTGATTGTTTATTAGTATGATTTAGGCTTTTTTTTTAATTATCATATTTCTTAAGTATGATTTAGGTTTCTTAGAAACAATTTTTTTTTAGTATGATTTAGGTTTTTTATGATAATTGTTACGTTATTATGATAATTTACTTTTTGTATTGTTATTAGTATTGTTTTAATAGATCGTTTCTAGTGGTTTTTTTTTTTTTTTTTTTTTTTTTGGGGATAAAGAGATAGTTTCTAAAGTTAAATATGATTTGAAATTGTTTGTTTCTTATGGTGATTACTAGGTCATTATGATACATACTTTTTTAAATGTGTTATGTTTTTTTTTCTTTATGATATTACTATATCATTATGATAAGCTTTCTTTATGATAATAAGTATGTCATTATGATGTCTTTTTTAAGTTTTAAAGTGTTTAATTTTTCTTTACAATATCATATTCGCTATGAATTTATCTTAATGACCAATTATTTATCATAATAAATATTTTTCATATGTTATATAATTAATATATGTTACGGTTTTTTTACTTTATAATAAATCAAGTAAAATGATCTTTTTTTTCCTTTTATAAAAATTTGCTTAATCTAAAATGTTTTAGAGATGTTTTTTCTTTTTTATCAATTATTTATTTATTTTTATTTTCAATTCTTGATGAAAGTGTAATATGATTTTTATATTTATCAATATAGACATTCATATAAATAAAAATAAATAAACATTTTTTAAAATTATATATTTAGGGGGTGTTTGGTTGGTTAGTTTGAGTTGAAATATTTTAATTGTATAGTAAAGTTTTTTGAATTTTCAGAAAAGACAAAAAACTTTTTGGGAAAAAGACAAAATTTTTGAGAAAAAGACAAAAAAAAAAGTACAGTTTGAGTTGAAATGAAATATGAAACAAACACCCCCTTAATTTAGACATTTATGTAAATAACTATTTTTTTATTTGCAATACTCCGAAACCTATCCCGTTGCCATCGTAATTGGGCCCACTTTTTCAGCAAGTGATTGATGATGAAATTTCGCTCTTGTTATAATTTTCTTTTCTTTATTTTTATTTTTTTTGCTAATGTCGTCAGAATTTTCCCATAGCATCATGGCATTTTAGCTTACATGTCATGGGTTAAATTGGAAAAATCTATATTTATAACGGTATTGAAGCTAGCAGTCCTTTTTTGCAGTTAACGTTGCTAATCCTACCAACTTCTTGGTGCGGATCAAGAAAGAAGAAGAAGAAACCAAAAGCTGATACTCATCATAAATAGCAAATTTGGAATTCCAATCTCCGATGAAACGTCATTTTGTGCCAAGCTTTGACAATGTGGTACAACAAACATATTGGATGTCTTGAATTTCGAGGACTTATGATGTTTGTTTGTTTGCTCATTCATTCGTTCGTTCATTCATTCATTTTTAATTTAAAATTAAGGAAACAACTCTATGGGGGAGTTTGGTGGAGTAGTTTGAGTTGAGATTTTTAAGTTGGAATAGTAAATTTTTTTGAATTTTCAGAAAAGACAAAAAACTTTTTGGGAAAAGACAAAAACTTTTTGGGAAAAAGACAAAAAAAATTTTGAGATGAGATGAGATGAGTGGGTGTACCAAATGAGGCCTATATCTTTTATCGTAGTAAAGCATTAAATTCTTTTGAAAACTTTATTGTATTTCAATTATAACTCAAATTTGAACAGAACCGTCAAATTTTAACGGACTTGAACAGCAAGACTAACAGAACCAAAAATTACAAGTTCAAGGATTGATTGTCAAGAAAAAAAATTTGAGGGACTAAATTGTCAAATTTAAAAAATTCAAGAGACATCCATACAAAATAGACTTACAAAAACACCCGAAAACTATGCCAACAGTGTCAATTTATCCCCTGAGTTTTTAAATGTGTCAACAATACTCGTTGAACATGAAACAAGCGATAATAACTTAGTCCTCTGTTTATTTTCGTCAACTCACGTGCAAAGTCACATGGTGGTTTTTGAGGGATGAAATGATAAAATTATGATTCACATGATGGGCTTTTTACTTTAGTTTGTGGCTGCCCTGCCCTTCCTTTAAAAAAATATTTTTTCTGCTTCCCACGTACCTCATTTTGCAACAGTGTTCATTTCCCTAAATGGAAGACTAACCATCAAGTCGATACTAAAGACAAAGTTCGGGGAGATTTTTGTAATTAATGGGGTGTTTGGTTCGCTAGTTTGAGTTGAAATATTTTAGTTGTAATAGTAAATTTTTTTGAATTTTTAGAAAAGACAAAAAACTTTTTGGGAAAAAGACAAAAATTTTTTGGGAAAAGACAAAAAAAATTTGAGTTGGAACGGAGATGAACTCGCGAACCAAACACCCCCTAATTCTTTTTCTTTTTCTGATGAAAAGCCTTTAAACCAAAATCAAACCAACTAAAAAAACTGCATGACTTAAAATAGAGAACAACACCATCATCGTCATTCTTCGTAGGGAAATAAAGCGCAAAAAAAAAAAAAAAAGTGGGGAAAAAAAGAGGAGACCGGGCTTAAAAGAATGGCGTAGAACATCAATTATCAATCACTCTTGCAGTGGATTTTCCGAGCTAAACAACAACCAATTGCCAAATGAGCAAAGATACACATCAAGAAAAACTTTTATCATGGGCGGTTAAGTATCCAAATTCTATATATTCTATGAAACTGAAATGTCTAAATATGCAATAAAAATTTGTCGGAAGAAAATTCCATGAAGAACCTGGACAAAAACACAGTATTTCTTCAAGAGGGAAGTGGCTACCGACTACCTAACGGGAGTGCTTAACAGGGAATAGGATTAGTACAATCAAACCTAAAGGTTTGCAGGTAATAAATCATGTATGATCAAAGCATGCCAATCAATTTGGGGCCAAAGAATTTCACGGTTTAAGGAGAAAAGGAGGAAGGGAAAGAAACTTCCTTTCTTTTTTTTGAGGGTTAAAAAACGTATAGCAATAAGTATAACTGTTCAACTTCTTGAAATGACGAGCAGTCTAGCGTCAAAAATCAAAATGGTGTCTAGAAGTATCAGGAATAAAAGGACCCCTACTCATTGCGAAGCATGCTCACTAGGCATTTTATTTCTTTTGTGGTGTTATCTTAAATGCTTTTGAAAGACAAATTAGCAACATGTGAACAACAGCACCAGCAAACTCTTCTATGCTTAATTCCCACTTGGCAAAATCAAAGATCATCCGCATTCATAGTCGCTAGTGTATAACAATAGGGTTGTTCTTTGGTCGGTTTTCTCCTGTTTTGTCGGTCGGTGACTGAAACCAAGTGGTTGGTTCTGAAAAAATGCAAACCGACATTGGACCCAACCTCTGGAAAAAACCCAACTGAAAACTGTCATTTTAGTTCAAGCATTTCTGGTCAGTTTAGTAAACAACTTCAAACTAAAAAAAGAAACTAAAACAACCAGTAATAGATGTTCGGTTAACCAACCAAACCATTCGGTACTGATACAGTCTCAACTCCTTAGGTTGGTTCAGCTCGATCCTTAGGTTTAGACAAGAGAAATCCTAAACTCACTAGTACCGTTTGAGAAGGAAAGTTTTTCCCTATCCAATCATACACTACGGTGTAGCAAGATATATGTTCCACAAGAGTCCTAATAATCGGGACTAAAGCCATTGGTATTAAGTACCAGGGCCGGCGACGAATTAAAATGCTCTTTCAGATGTTCTATATTACTTAACAATTTTGTCTTTCAATCCTATTTGACCATCCCTGAAACTAAAATTCACAAGCTAGAATCTAAATCCTCTCTTAACCGTCTGATGCCTTGTTATACCACATGAACGATTTTCCTAAATAGTTTAAACAAGTAAACCACCATCTATTCGGTGATCAATATTCTAAAAACAAAAACACTCTCTCCAGTCTCCTATAATATATATATATATATATATATAAGATCTAAGGTCAAACTAATAATCTCCCCACAGAATGTCTAAGCTAGTCAACAAATCCAAGTCATTTCTGTTCCACATGCAGCATAGCTTAGGACATTTGATAATGTAGCCACTAACACACCCCACAATCAGGTATTTTCCAAATACGTTTTTTCTTTTCTCTGTTAACTTCTTTTTTTTCTTCCAGTTTTGTGCATTATCACAAATCAACGAAGAACAAGCAGAGTTTTATGTGACATTGACTATAACTCAATTTACTCAAAAGGGTCCAATCCATATCTGATATTACACATCTAGGCAGTGAACTTGTTAGGTTGGAAAAAGAATAAAATATAAACATTTTCCTGTCCCAGAATTTATACATATTGATCAGCTTTACCAATTCTAATCCCTACCCAAAACTCAAAATCCGACCCCAAAAAAAAAAAAAAAAATTTAGAGAGAGAGAGAGAAAAGAGGAACTTTACCAAAAACCCAAGTCAATCAGCCTCAGAACTCCTCCTAAAGAGTGCAAAATAGCCCAAAATGGCACAAACAGCAGCAACAACGTTGCCTTCCTTCAACAAAATCTTGAGCACGCACCCAATAATCTCTCTGGTGATCTTCCTTCCCTCGACGACCAAGGCCCTCCTGGGCTTCCCAAAGAAGGCCAAGAGCACAACAATGGCGATCCACGTCACCAGCGTCGCCGGCACCATCACCGCCAGAGCCGCCACCATCGACAGAACGCCGAACACCACTCCGAGAAGCACGGAGGCGTAGAGGGCTGGCCAACCGGAAGAAGAAAAATACGGCGACGACGAAGAAGAAGTTGATGAAGCTTTTGATTGGAGGTTGTACCAGGAGATTATGGATTTGAGGAAGTTCCAGGACGAGGTTAAGATTACTGCGTATACTAGGATAAATATGCAGACCCATGTTCTCCTTTTGCTCATGATTCTTAGGAATAGCGTGTACGACGAGGAGGGTGATGTTGAGGGTCTTTCTTGCTCTTCTTCCATGTTATCCGCCATGGAAACAGCTTCACTTTGTGGTTTGGTTTGGATTTTTTTTTTCCTCTAGATTTTTCTTGGGAAAAGGCCTACTCGTTGCTGCTGTGCTGTTGGGTTGGGGATTTCTTGGTTCTTCTTTAGTGACTTTTCTTTTTCTTTTTTCCTTTCTGATACCTCTGGCTATGTTGTATGTGTCTGAATTTCTCAGAACAGACGATGGGAAAGTAGATGTTACAAGATTAGGGATGACCGAGAATTTGAAAAACCACGCGCACTTGCAGAGCGTAACGAGTTTTTACATTTGCAAACTTTTTTTTTTTTTTTTTCACTTGAAAATTTAGACCAAAAAAAATATTCCAACAATTTTGTAGAGGGTAAAATCTACAATCAAATAAAATAGGGTTTATAACTGTATTGTTGAGCCGACTAAATATGTGTTGAGTTAATCAAGTATGTTAGCTATAAAATAACAATAAAGTAAAGTAAATGAGACAAATAACACATAAGATTTATAGAGATTCACTCTTAATATGAGAGTTAGTTCTCTGTGGTGACTTCAGAGATTTCACTATAATTGATAAAAAAGTACAGTGAATGCCGTAACAATAAGAGTGGGAGGAAAAGAGAAGGCGATTGTAGGAAATAGAGAGAGATAGTAGGGAGTAGAGAAAATCGAGAGAAGATGCGGGAATTCTAGGAATTGCAGGAATTTTGGGATGATTCTGAGATAATTTGGCCTCCTGTGAGATGCACGATGTGGTCGGAGATGATGTTAAATGAACTAAGAGGATCTCCAATGATTTCTCTTAGGCCTAAAATCTCTTATTTGGACGTAATTCTCGTGAAGATAGAATGATCTTGAATATGAGATTGGATCGTATGAGATGAAAACTAGATTCTTTGGATGTATGATGATGTCCTATATTTAATGATGGTGATTGTTGTCCATTTTAGTGCTGAACATGCCGTATTTGGTGAAGGGAAGCTGTTTCTTTTTAATCTAGGTTGACTTTCCTTATTTGGAGAGCTTTTCCAAAAAGAAAAAGTAACCTTCTTGACTGATTTTTGACTTGATTAGGATTGATCTTGGTGTAATTCTTGTGCAAGAATGAATAAGGAAGTTTCATGATCTTTTTATGCAATGACCTTGGATAGGTGCTCAGATCTACGTGTTGTGTCGATTTCTTGAGTTATTGGCCTTCGGCTCGACCTGACAGGCTCTTGGGTTGATATGGTCTCAAGCTGATCCGAGTTCTCTTCAAGCTAATTCATGTACTTTGATTGACCTAGAAGTGATGTCGATCAACTAGAATTCGATATCTGTCGACTTAAGAGTCGAGCGTCCTTATCAGCTCATGAAGTCTTTTGGGTTGTTTTCGGGCTAATTCTCGATCTTTAGGAGATCTGAGTTGACACATGGACGGTGAAAAATGAGGTATGAATTTTGACCTCAACAATGTCCAATAACATTAAAAAAAAAAAAAATCATGATATTCTGATTATAATTAACACCATCTTTTTCTAAGCACTAGTGATATAACACAAACAAATAAAACAAAGCAAAGAAAAAAAAAAAGACCACATGATGACTATTGAAGCTATCACGTGATGACTATTGAAGCATGGATGAGAAGACCAGATTCGCTCTATAAATCCATATAAATGGGTAAATACATGAAGCGTGAACTCAACACGCCATGAGGAGCGTCAAGAGGGGTGTTTTTGCATTTATGTGTCTTGACTCTTGAGCGCGAGCCCATCCATGTCTTTGTTGGAGACTGGAAGAATGGCAGTTCGAGTTTTCCCTTCAGCTTCAGCTTTCTCTATTTGTTTTTGGGCTTTTTACTCACTTTGGTCATGTGACAGGAAGTCCCAAAGAAACGTTTGGGCAATTCAGGAGTTGTACTTTTTAAGCCTTCCTTTATTTAATTTTTTTACTACTTTTGGTGTTTCCAATGGCATGGCTGACAAGTCGCTTTAAGACTTTACAACTTGCAGATTCTGCCCTCTTTAGCATTCTTAGCCCCAATGTATTCCTTTCCTTTCTTACTCTCCAATCTATATTTTTTGATGTTCCTTTCTTGTACATTATGTAATGTGAACTAGAAAAAAACAAAGAAACCGAACATGAAAAAGTATGAACATATTTAACCACAAATCAACGTGAATGGGAAAAAAGAAAAGAAAAAAAAAAAAAAAAAAGAGGGAAACAAGCAAGAACACGAATAAAAATAAAAGTTTCACCCTCCACGGCCAAACAAGGAATATTTCACAAAGAGACAATTGAATATTTCACAAACACCCGAGCTGTCGAGTTCTTCTACGTTTCTCAAAAGACTATTGCACTTTTAGTTGGATCTAGGCTAAGGTCGTCAAACATTGGGGCTAGGCTCATACTTTTCCTTTGTTCTTAACGAGATAGTTGAAAAATATGCATTTACTATATGTTTTTCAATAGTAAGATCTGTATAATATATTATAAATTTACTATTTTTATTTATTTTGATGTAATTTTTTTAAGTTGTAATTGTCAATAATGTGTACTTTCTACCAAAAGAAAAGAGAAAAATGCATTAGAATATAAATAAGGTTTAACATCACACTAATAGAGAAGTGGATCCCATTAGTGGGTCTTATGTCGTGGGACTCCTCTATTAGCGAGAGAGGTTAAACATCACTAATACTTCCTAGCATTGTTCAAGAAAGAAATGGTCAATAAGTTGTATTATTGTTACTAGGCTCTACCTACCATAAAAGACCCTTTGTCCTTTGTTTTTATTCTTCTCCATATTCCCCCACCCCCCAGATCAGCCCATGTGTTGGTGGTCCTTAATCTCCTCTGTGAACTTTCCATCACTCACTTGGTTATCTTTCCCATGTTTAACGGGGAAAATACATTTCACATATATTTGCAGGGGTAAAAAAAATTAGGACAAAAGAGTAGCTCTAGTTTTACAGATGTTACACATAATTTTTCACATGTGTGTATTTATTATACCATGATCCCTATATCTAGAACTTGCAACAAGATAGAATATTTGATATTTTGCGGGCGAGAGAGGGAGAGAGAGAGAAGCCACATTGACCTAACTACTTTAAAAACTCATAGAGATATGTGGCAAATTTGGTTAAAGTTTCTTCATCTACGACACTTGAATGTAAACACGTTTGTTCAATCCTAAAGTAACAAGCAAAAGCTTGGAAAATAAAAATCTATAAAGGCTGGTTGGCAGTAGGCATTATATACAGCAAGGCTCTTGAATGATCAGTAATGAAAATGCATCACAATCTCTGCATACTGGCAGACGGTATTTACAAGTCACAACAAGGTTCTTGAGTAAACACTAGTGAACGACAGAGGAAATAGAACAGCATGCCTCTTTCGTTAATCGAAATCGGCCAAGTCATCATGTACTCTACGCGAGAATGAATTTGGAATTATGATTTTTAAGTTTTGGCTATAAAAAGTTCTACAGTTTGGAGCAATACTGATATGAGGCATGAGAAACGAATACAAGATCTAATGCATTTCTGGTCTAAAGCAGGGACCTGTGACAGAAATAGAGTAAACCTAGGGACCGTTCTAGAGTAGAGATAATTAACCTGTTAATTTATTCAAAGACCACCAAAGTCTGCAGGAAAAAAAAAAAAAAAAGGATACCGTAATTTAATAAAACGCCAAGGAAAAAATATTGAAGTTATAATTAAATAGTAGATGAACTTGGATATTACCTGACCAGGCAGCTTATGCAGCACTAGATCGGGAGGAAAACAATTACCACAGAGAAAACAAACAAATGTAGAGGGTAATTTAGAACACAAATTTTCGATTATTCTGCATAAACAAATGTAGAGAAAACAATTACGACAGAGAAAATAAACAAATGTAGAGACCAAAATTCATCATCATATTCCTGCTTGTTCAACTAGTCTACAGTTAGTGACCAATCCGAACACCATATCATGGTCATAAACCAACAAAAGAAAGAGAGAGCACACAAATTCCATTCTGCACTTTATTCAGAACCAAACAAATTCTGTGTCTTATATCTGAGTAATAAGTATGAAGTTCATTCTCACAAAAACTGTAAGATACTTTAATGTTGCAGGACTTTAGTTCTTACTGTAAAAACTTACAGGCAACATGCTAGAATTCCGTTAAGAAAAAGCCTTAATTCCTCCTATTTGAGAGCAATAAGAAAAGAAAAGGAACAATAAAAAGAGCACACAAAAAAAATTTATAGTAGTTCATTATCAATGTGAGATCTTCGTCCTTATGCCAGTAGAATATCACTATGATCAGAGAAAGGAGTACAAGGTATAATCCACTCAAATGTCTCTCTCATTCTCTCTGTTTCTCTCTTCAGATTCACTGATATATCACGAGAATTATGCAAACCAATACAGTCTTATAAGTTAACAAATCCTTCTGGAAAAAAGGACAAAGAACCAATGGCCTAACGGTATCCCTCACAATTGTAAGCACTTTAACTATAAATCAATAAGCTTGTTTTCAATGAGATTACATGTCGTTACACAGCCTTTTAAGTCCATGTTGGGAATCAGAAAGTTTCCAACCATTCCTCTTGTTGTCAATACCACATAAGTGGTCAATCAGACACTATTTTCCATTACAAAACATCCAAAGTTTCGTAGGGAAACATTCCCATTGCCAAAAATTGAAGGTAATAAATCTGAAATCTATTAGAACATTTCAAACTCAATAACTTCAAACTCTGCTATTACTCAAAATAATCCGGCCCAGAAGCACAACAATCTTTAATGATCACTTTATGTTCAGTAATTTAATCATACTTCTCTCGCCAAGAGTATACCAGAAAGAAAACCCATGAAAGGGCTAAGGCCAAATCCCCAATAACCTGCTTAGGCCAATCCCAAGCCAAAACCTCGAGCCTCCTCTCGAAGCAGATCCTCCAAAGGGCCATTGAAACGTGAAGAAGAACACACCCTTTGGCGAAAAAGCCCTGAAACGCCTTCTCCTTCACAAACGCCACCATAAACAGGAAGAACCCAATTACGAAAAGAAGCAAACCTGCGAAGGAATTCGAGGTTTGGATCAACAACTGGTCGTGTGGTGTTGAACCCGAGAGCTTCCGAGCCGTCTCGACGCCATGGCCGAAGACAGAAATCTCCTTGAGGTAGAACATTATCAGTGATCCACAAGTTAACGAAATTAACGAATGAAGGATACAGATCACCGAGAACATAGAAGAAGATCCCATTTCTTTGATCCCAAACAAAACAAACAAAAAAAGTTCAAGTTTTTCCAATGTGGGTCATTACAATTTTAAAAACCCACGAAGAAGACCCGATGTGGATCAAAATGTAAAAAATGATGAAAACCAAGAGAGCCCAGATGAATTTACTGATCAAAGAACAAAACCCATCTTTTTTTTTTTTTTTAAATTTATTTCGGATCGGTTTTTACAAAGGCTCCAGAATTCGAACTTATAGAAGGGGGTAGCCTTGAGATTTGTTCTGAAGAGATGATAAATGAAGAGACAGGAGAACAAAAACCCATGAGATTGCGCGCTTCGATGAGGGATGATGAGAAGAGAATCTGATCTGGAATTGGGAATGGCGAGAAGACGCCAAAATCCAAGGCCAGGATTCGAAAGAGTTGAAGTTATTTGGGATTTTTGGTTTATTGAAGTGCGTGCAAACGGAGGTTGGATTCGGCGGCTTTGGTCGGTATTCTCTTTTGGATTTGGCGGGTTTGACGGACAGCCCGTTTGGCCGGGCCGTTTCGTGGCTGTTAATTTGTAAACGACTTGTCGTGTTGTTTACAAACGACAGCGTTGAGAAAGACTGAACGACTAAATAAAATACGAAAAACGACATCAATTTTTTAATACGGGAAGCTGCATGTCGTCTTGTGCATAAACGATACACTGAACAATGAAACGACGACTAATCGTTTAAACTGTAAACGACATGTAATTTGATGGTTAATGACTTAATGTTGTAGGCAATTAGCCAATTAGCCAATTTAGACGTAAATGACATGTTCATTGCTCATTCTTTTTCTTTTTTCTTTTTTCTTTTTTGTTTTTTTTTTTTGGGGTAGAAATCTTGCTTCGAAATAAACTGATAGCATGATAAGTTAACGAACATAGGTTGGGTACATGATCTTATGTTTTGAAATTTGGGGACAAAGTATAACAAGAACTATAATTCTACAGAAAATTTTGTAATTAATCCTTTAATTTAAGGCTTAAATGATGACAAACTATTGATACCAAACCCTAAATGTTGGTTTCAGCTCCAATCAACAGAGGGGTGTTTGGTATGCAAAAATCTTTGGGTAGAAATTGAAATCTTCTCACATTCTTATGTTTAATATATATAAAATTTAAAATTTTACAATTTTGAATAAAAGGTGTTTACCGTTTTATTGACAGGAAAATGTTGCTTCATGTCATCATTTTTTTTTTTTTGAAAGTTAAATGACAACGAAGTGTCGTGACTACATAATGTCGTTTTTTCAACTCAAATAATAGTAAAATTTGTAGGATTAAATGACAATCGTTTTATGACAAAACTGTGTTTATATTTTATTGCACACATTTTCTTATTAGAACGATATATCATTAGTGTATAAATTACAAACTTGTAGCAGTTATATATGGTGTTTGAAACATAAAGTTTAACAATACCATGACATTATCCAATTTCAAATGTTCTTATCCTCTGAAGGAAAATAACAATTTATATACGACTTATAAGCAAGTACCTTAAATAAAATTTAAAGCAAAAGAAAGAAGAAATCCTCGCGCAAAAAACATACATGTGTATGTATACATATATATATATATATATATATATATATGCGCATACACGCACTCGTTCATGTATAAACATACGCATTATAATGTGAACTAGTGTAAGTGCATTACACGCTTTCTTTGGTCAAACTTAATCCTAATGGCTATAGTACGAGGCACAATTAGAAAATTCACTTTGGTTGTCTTTATGCCTAGTAAATTCTTTTCACCGTATAAGGTTATGGGAATGGAATTGCCCCAAAAAGTTGACTGACTTCTTTATTTATTTTTTCCCCCAAAATGATAAATATTTTGCTAATTAAGGAAAATAGAAACTTTAAATTCAGTAATCTCTTGTTGACTGCTAATATGTACGAAGAGCTTTGGGTGGTTTCTTATGTCAGTCCTATATGTGTGTGTCAAATTCTCTCCTTCTAGAAAACTTCCAATCCATTTAATAGATAATCACTTCCCACAATGCTAGACAACACACTATTGACCTTGACCATTATTGGAGCCCCAATTTATCAGTCATATTTTTCCACTCTTGTGACTTTTTTTTTTTTTTTTTTGAAAAGCCACTCTTGGGGTTATGTACGAGTCTTTGTAGATTTATGTATACATATTTTTAAGAACGAGTCTTTGTAGATTTATGTATATATACTTTTAAGAAAAGAATACCTAAAATTATAAAAGAATAATTAGTCTAAACCTTCATTGAATTTTTTTAAATGTGATGATTTGATTTTAATTTTTTATTTACTTTTAAAAGTTTGTTTGGTATGTAAGTTTGAGTTAAGATTTTTAAGTTGTAATAGTAATTTTTGTTGACTTTTTAGATAAAATAAAAAACTTTTTCAGAAAAGATAAAAAACTTTTTAAAAAAAAAACAAAAATTTTAATTCAAACTTCGAGTTTGAATTTTATATTCAAACAAGCACTTAAATTTTGACCGAGACAACTTTAAACTCGTTAAATATTAACAATCTTAATTCTTTCCATCTAACACAATAAGCGAATATAATGGACAAGTGAGTTTCAATATCATTCTTTAGGAGTGAGTGTGGGTGACATTTACGATTTTGTAGAGCTGTGAACACTGGGTAAGTGAAGCTAAGGCCAGCAAAGAGTAACACACCCAGTATGGACGACCTTTATTGATATTGGTTAACCCTTTCATGGGTTGGTCACAGTTAAAACTTTACCAATTTTTCTTAGGGCAAATCGGTAATATCCTTGTCCTCTCTCCGTACGACGAAGGAGTTTTAGTAAAGTAATTATATCGTCTTTTTTTTTTTTTTTAAAGGAAAACTTTCACCTTTTTTTAATATTTGATTTTATATAAAAAAAGAGTTGCGCCCTAAAAAAAAAAAAAAAAAAAAAAAAGGTTTGCTCGAGGCAAAAGTCTATTTTCAAACTTGGCCAGTTTCTTAAAAAACATTTATTTCTGAAATTGCGTAAAAGTTGTTTATAAAGAAGCTACTGTACATTTTTACATACATTGTTCACCTCAATTGCAACTATTAGACGGTGAAGAAAAAAACTAGGTAAATTATTTAATTATTTATAGTTTTTAATTCATATTTTTTATGACTAAATTTATTTCTTTTTCACACCTAATGATTAAGATTAAAACTTGTGCCTAAAACATAAGTTTGAAAAGGTTATTAAAAAGATTTCAATGAAAAATTGAAAGATTTAAGTTAAATTGAAAAATTATTAGAGTACGTTTAAAAACAGCTTTTTAAACATTCCAATGCATCGCTTTTCAAACATTCCAATATTGAAAAATGTACCATATATTTCGGGAAAAATTTTATGCAGCTTCTAATATTTTTATCTTTTTTAAAAGCAACATAGCTTATTTGAAAAGGTAAATTGAAGTCACAGCTTATCTGAGTAGTTAGTAATATTTGGGAAGTCATTCATAAAAATAAAAAAAAATGACTTTCCTTCAAAACTACAATAATAATGATAGTAATTATGAAAATCACAAAAGCGTGTAAGAAAGAATTGTGATGTTTATTTAAAAAAAAAAAAAAGAATTGTGATGTAATACTTTAATTATTGTCGATCGATAAATCCTATTGGAATTTTTCTGGAAAAAAAAAAAAAATCAGCAACAATGGCTGAAAAGTGATGCAATCCACTTCAAACTTATATTTTTAAGATTGAGTAAATACTACTCAAATTAAAAATCGAACTAATGATGTGATTGCATATATAATCTAACGGTAATTTTACTTAAAAATGCAAAATTCGAATCCTTCATCCTCAAATTAAAAATAATTAAACTAATAATATAAATTATCTCATATTCTCATTAGCTCTCTTTGGTTTTTTTTTTTTTTTTTGGTTTAATATTTGTTACCGGCACTGATAAAAATAATATTTTATGGCAAAAAAAAAAAAAAAAAAAAAAACCCCTCTTCACAAAATTGTTATAATTGCAAACAGTAATATTAAAATGCACTATAACGATTGTCTATATCTATTGGCAGTGATTTTATTTGTGTTCGTACTCATTTTTTACGTTTTTTTTTTAATTTAAAAACTTGTGTTTTACAGTTTTACTCCCTAAATTTTGAACTAATCACACTTAATTCATTTTGTAGTTTTTTTTTTTAAATAAAAGAAAAAAACAACACCTAACTACACGTATAATTATAAACCATACACGTATAATTATAAACCATTACAATAGTTTTAAACTATCGTAAATAATTATTGTAATTATGACAAGTAATTGCAAAATACACTATAATGATTGATAATGATAATTATGATCAATTTCAATTTTTTTTTAAGGATGATCAATTTCATTTGTGCCTTCAGACTTTCCAGTTATTCTTATATATATATATATATATATATATATATATTTCCATACTCTAATTATCTTTTGAATGTTGAATTAGTCACACTTAACTCATTTGGTTAGTGTTTATACTAAAAAACTGAAAAGAGTATGTGATCACATTTATATATTTAATACTCTATTTTTAGTATAATTTTAAGGAAACTCTAAAATACGGGATTAAACAATAATAAGTAAAAATATAAGGACAAAATGAGCGTTTTTAAAAAATATAAAAGAGAATAATTTTATTGTTACAATTACTTTAAAAAAAAAAAATAGGAGAGGCTGTGGTATAACCTTTTTCAGAGTAATTACCGGTAGAGCTCTTTTTTAAACTGTTAAGATTAAATCGAACGGTTGACATATTATTAGTGTATCATAATTACTATACACCTTACCTCATTATACCCCTTCCCACCCCAATTTTCTCCGTCGCCAGTGACTTCCCGCCGTCGTCGGTGACCTGTGCCCTGTGCCCTATTGCCAACAACGCCCCGATGCCAGCGACCACACCTCTAGCCCCACCACCCCAGGCTTGGCTAGCCCCCCACCCCATCCCCGGCAACCCCCTTCCCTCGCCCCCCCTCCCGATCCCCACTCCCACCCTAGTCCCCCCTCCTTTGGCCCCCTCCACCCTAGTTCCCCCTCCCCTGGCCCCCCCACCCCAAGCCACACCCCTCACTAGGCCGGCCCCCACCTAGCCCTGCACCCTCATTCCCCAACACCCCATTTCCCCCTAGCATGGCCCCCCTCGCCTCCCCCCTACCCAAGCCTCCCCGGGCCCCCTCTCTTTCTTCCCCTTTTTTCTCTTCTCTGCTCTCTTTTCACTTCTCTTTGCCCCCAGCCCCCCACCCTTGGCCCCTTGGCACCCCACCCACCCCACCCCGATAGGAACCCCCCCCACCCCCTCTCTCTTCTCCTTTTTCTCTTTTTTCTCTCGGTGGGGGGAGTTGGTCGCGTCGGGGTGTAAGGGGGTGCGGGCTGGGAAAAGAGAAAGAGGGGAAGAAAGAAAGGAGAAGAAATAGGGAGGTGGGGGGGGGGGGGGTTCCTATCGAGGGGGCACCGGGGTAGGGGTGCTAGGGGAAAGGGGACCTGGGGTGGGGGGGCACCGAGTGGGTTGCGAGTCGGGGGGCCGGGGGGGGGGTGTCGGGGCATGGGGGGCTGGGGCTGGGTGGGGGGTGACCGAGGTTGGGGCCTGGGGTGGGTCGTCGGTGTCAGGGCGCTTATCTACGGCGACGAGAAGGTCATTGGTGATGAAGAAGACTTAGGATAGGAAAGGTAATATGAGGTAAGGTGTATGATAAATATGATACACTAACAACATTTCAAACGTTTAACGGTTCAAAAAAAACTCTATTGATAATTATTTTGAGAAAGACTCTACCACAGTCTCTTCAAAAAAAATTGTACTCACAGTTGAAAGGAAAAAAAAAAATCAATGTTATCTTTAAAATACCTTTGAAATTATTATTTAATAAAAAAAACTAAACCCTTTCTTGAAAAAAAAAAAAAAAGATTTAAAAAGGTTTAAAACCTTCCCCAAAAGTTTGGTCTTTTACAATAAAAAGGGGTTAATGTCTTGATGAAGCATTGAAATGGCAAACAGGACCCAACAACCTTCTTTTGAACAAAATGACCAACTCCAACTGTTTCTAGTCAGAGAAAGAGGAGAGAAAAAGGTGGAGTTACTGTTTTTGTTCAGAGATATAATAAAAAGGATAAAATATATTTTTATTGACTGAGCATTTAGCCGACTAAAAAGCCGTCCGAAATTAACTACGATTTTTTTATTTTATAAATTATAATTCTTAATACTGAAATTGAATTATCTTTTGAATACGCGTTGAACGATCAAACCAAAACCAAGCCACTCAAGCTTTCTCTTTCTTGGTAATTAAGCCTCATCAGCGTCAGACTTTTTTTTTCAATATTCTTATTTCTCAATTCCTTATCTGGGTTTTCTTTGGAATTCCGGTTTTTGATCATCTGACTTGTTCCTAAAGTCCCTGATCATCAAAATCAAGGCAAAGGGATTTCTGGGTTTGATTGAATTTGCCAACTTTGGAACTGGGCATGTCTGAATTAGTCAAAATTTTATCTTCATTCTTTCTGGGCTCATGCTCTTTCTGAAGATTTCAGAAAGCTGTGTTTTGTGAGGTCTTTTTCGTAAGTGGCGAAGTTGAAGTTGGGGAATTTTTATTTATATGTGTGTGTCTTGTATTTGAATCTTGATATTTCAAGAATTGTTTTTATCTGTGAATTGGATATAAGGTGAAGCATGAATTCTTTGAGTGGTTATTGGTTGTTGATCAATTGGTGAGATTCCCTTTTATGGAATTGAGAGAAGGACAAGTTTTAGGGAAGTTTGGGATTGGTTTTTTGGTGCTGATCTTTTTTTGCTTGTGAGAGGGGTTTTGAACCTTTTGTGGGTATATCTATCTATTCGTTTGTAGTGAAGAATGGGTTGTGCCTGTTCAAAGACTTCTGCTGTTGAAGACAGCAGGGGGGAGAGCCCTAGGAAGAGATCATCCTCTTCAAGTAAGCGCTACTCGGAGCTGAAGGTTCCGAGGCACAATTCTTCAAGAAGAGAAGACGGTGCTCGGATAAAAGAGAGGTCGGATGGCGGTGATGTGAAAGTCATGTTGATCGATAAGAAAGCCAACGGTTCAATGAGAAGCTACGGGGCTCATGAAACCGAGAGGAAGAAGGCGGAGAAGGCTGAAATTACCGCCTCGAATCATCCGGGTTCTGGAAGAATTCCGAAGGCTACTCAAGGAGAACAGGTTGCTGCAGGGTGGCCGGTTTGGCTCTCTGCAGCGGCACCTGAAGCTATCAAAGGATGGTTGCCACGGCGTGCTGATACTTTTGAGAAGTTGAATAAAGTATGTTTATTTCTTTACCAAATGTTCAATTTGCCTTTATCTTGTAGAGTAACTAATGCCATAATTCAGTAAGTAACCAGTAAATTATGCACATACAAAATAATGATTATCATGTGATTACTAGTCGGTTAATGGACCTTTCTCTTTTCCGCTTTTTTATGAATTGTTATCATAAACAGAAAGTGAAACGGAAGCAAGTAATTTGGGACACGCTAAATCTTTTCTAACTGTTCTGCAGGACGTTGGTTGATTATTTAGTATATCGATATCTTTATTCTCACTAACTTGCTTTTGACATGTGATGGCATGTTGATTTTGCAGATTGGCCAAGGAACTTATAGTAGTGTTTATAAGGCTCGTGATGTCGTTAACAATAAATTTGTTGCTTTGAAGAAAGTACGGTTCGATAATCTTGACCTTGAGAGTGTCAAGTTTATGTCAAGGGAAATCCTTGTTCTGCGACGGCTTGACCACCCTAACATAATCAAGTTGGAAGGGTTGATCACATCTCGTACCTCTTGTAGTTTATATCTGATTTTTGAGTATATGGAACATGATCTTACAGGACTTGCATCATGTCCGGAAATAAAATTCACTGAACCGCAGGTACCCTAGTCGTTTCTAATTCTGCATGTTCTAGTATTCTCTTCTTGTGGTTGTTTAGCAAAACATACACATAATTCATTTAAATATGGTATTCCTCTCTCTTACAGTTGATTTTAATATATGTTCTCTCTCTCTCTCTCTCTCTCTCTCTCTTATTTTTATTTTTATTTTTTGTTTAATGCTTATAATCTAATTTTGTGCTCACTTTTGTTTAGGTCAAATGTTACATGCAGCAACTTTTGAGTGGACTTGATCATTGCCATAGTCATGGTGTTTTGCACCGTGACATAAAGGGTTCAAATCTTCTCGTCGACAATAACGGCGTATTGAAAATTGCGGATTTTGGTTTGGCAAGTTTTTATGATCCTCATCTTAGTGTTCCATTGACCAGTCGTGTGGTTACTCTTTGGTATAGACCACCAGAACTTCTACTAGGAGCCTCTCATTATGGGGTCGCTGTGGATTTATGGAGTACTGGTTGCATTCTGGGAGAATTATATGCTGGCAAGCCAATCTTGCCCGGAAAAACAGAGGTAAAATTAGGAATTCGTTTTCAGTATCAGATGTATTGCTCATGTGGAAGCTGCTGAAGATTTTTTTTTTCCTCCTTGTACTACAGACAAACAAACTTTTTAAAAAAATATATGTGGTGCCTATAAACTATATACTTTTATGTTTCAGGTTGAGCAGCTTCATAAAATTTTTAAGCTCTGTGGCTCACCATCCGAGGATTATTGGAGCAAATTGCACTTACGACAGTCAACAGTGATGAAGCCTCCACAACCTTATAGACGATGTGTTACGGAGGCATTCAAAGAATTTCCTGCTCCTGCTGTGCAGCTTGTGGAGACCTTGCTTGCCGTTGATCCTGCCAATCGAGGAACTGCGGCTCTTGCTCTCAAGAGTGAGGTGTGCATTTGTTTCTGGGAGAAAACTGGACGAGTCTTTTGAGACTAACATGTGTTCTTGGGCTACATCATTAACTGTTCTAATTATTGACTTTCTTCGACAGTTCTTTACGACAAACCCTCTTGCTTGTGATCCTTCAAGTTTACCCAAGTATCCTCCCAGCAAAGAGATCGATGCAAAATTCCGAGAGGAAGAAGCTAGACGGTACGTTTTGAAAGTGCTTCTCCCCTCTCTCATGCTAAATTGGTAGATGTTAGAGGTTAAGCTTCCAAAAGTAATGCAAAAAATGATGAGCATCTACATTGTTTTTATTAGAAATATTAAAAATAAGGACATATCGCACATTTGTAATGGACCTGCAAATTGAAAGATGATAAGTAGCTTCCATTTCAGCTTCCATCTGCTGTGCTTTTCCTAAGAGAAAGTTTTGATATTGTGCTCAAAGTTTTCGTGAATGTTTTATAGAAGAATAGTGGTGTCAACACCCAATATGAATCTGTCTTATGATGCCACTATTGGAGTTGGATGGTGGCTTTCTTGTTGTTCCGAAGTTAACTTTTTTCTGTAACCCTCGCAGGCAAGGAACACTTGGTGGAAGGGGCCACAAGGTTGACCCGGAAAGGAGAGGACAAAGAGAATCTCAGGAAATTCATGCACCTAATACCAATGCTTCGGTAATCATGTCACTAATCTTGGTTTTCATAAAATACGTTATTATTATTTTCATTCAAATTTTAGAGGAATGAAGAGTTTTATAGATGAAAATATAATATATCGTCTCAACCAATTCATCTGTGTATCAACATATAGCATTTTGTGAAGTTTCTTCATCTTGGTGTGCTTCTATGAAATACAGAGAAGACAAGATCATTCCAACACAAGGAGCCATAGCAAAATATTCAACCGTCGTAGGGATGAAAAAACTGTTTCTGGTTTTCTGGTTGATCCAACCAAACAGTCACGTGCTGTTAAAGATGCAAGAGAAGATTCGGGAGATGATCTTGGTAGGAGGGCCTCACTTTCAGGACCACTAGTTCAAGGATCTGGACGCAGAAGAGCTGGGAGGGAATGCAATAATGATCCTCTTGCAGCTTCGACTAGAGCCAACTTGTCTAAATTTTCTGGTTTAGTGGCGGCTAGGACTGCATCTTCTGATGATCAGCAAGAGAACCCCGGTCCTTCACAGCCAGAATCAATGAATAACTTGGGAAGATTCCGAGGCTCAACTAATGAAGTGGGGTTTGCAGGGATGCAGGATCGAAAGCATCGCTCGCAGAAAATTGTATATTCTCGCCCACAAGATGATGAAAAAACCTGTACCAAAGAATCAGCTCTGGTAAGTATCCTCTTTCTTGGTCCAATTTTGTGATTTGGATGTTTTATCTTTAGGGTTTGAAGCCAACCTATGGATACTTTTGCCACAGAATAGATAACTGAACTACTCTAAGCATGATTTTGAGTTTAATGTCCGTTTTCTTTTAATATATGCATGTTTAGTGCATATTTTCAATTAGTTTTTATGCAAATTCACATATGTTATCAAGTTTTCTGATGCATTATGTTCCAAACGTTGTTCTCCAGCACGGCCATCACCACAAGTCAAACAAAATCTATGTCTCTGGCCCGTTACTCGTCTCGTCAAACAGCGTGGATGAGATGCTTAAAGAGCATGATCGCCGGATCCAAGAATTTGCTCGACGAACACGACTTGACAAAACCAGACCTGGGACTCAGGGTGCAGCAAATCCAACATCTGCTTCTAGGCATGTAGATGGATAGTTATCATCCCATGACACCAAAATTTTTTTTCCTTTAATCACTTCCTACAGTTATTGTGGAGATAGCCGTATAGCTCAACAGATATATATATATATATTTAGGGGAAGATTAAAAGAGAGAGAGAGAGAGAGAGAGAGAGAGAGAGTTCTATAAGCTCTCCTTTTGTAATGTTTGTGTGATTGTTTCATGTATAGGACGGGAGATGGTCTAGCATAAAATAGAATTTAGTTAGAACCCTGGCATATCATTTATTCAATTAATAAAAATAGGGAGAAAAAAAAAGCGCCAGTTCTTTACACACAATATTTTATAGTATTAATATATTTTTTTTTTGGCATTTATTTGTTTTTAGTATTGTCGGCGCAGAGGAATGGTTGTATTCATGCATGGCGTCCAAAATGCCTGCTTAGAATCTTATTAATGAGTCTACCTGGTCCTGTTGATCAAAATTGAAGTTGTAGCAGCTTTTCTTTCCGATTCCTACATAAATGGAACACATTTAGCGGGTGATTGGTTTCAATCTCATTTTAAACTAAATTGTATTTTTTTCATCATGATTTTCGTCTTTTTCTGAAAAAATTTTATCTTTTTTAAAAAATTACTATTGAAACTTAAAAATCTTAAATTAAATTCATTCACCAGACACCTCCTCAGATGTATAAATATATAAATATGTATACATATATGTGAATCAAGCAATAAAAGTGGAGGAGGAAAAGTCAAAAGAGGACCATGTCCATACCATGCAACATGTTAATGGGGACAAAGAGTGAACAAGCTTTTGTTTTTGTTTTTGTTATATATATATATAATTAACAATTTTTATTATGTTGCTGTACGTAAGTGGCGGCAGATGTTTGGCTTTGAATTTAAGGGCCTGAAACCCAATCGCCTTTGTCCGATTTGTCTCGCAGTCATCATAGAGAGGAAAAAGAAGCAAGGAAATTTCAATCCCAAATGCGCGTTATCCTTAGTGCAGAGACAAATGTGTCCTCTACTTATCGGCAGATAGTTGATTGATTGAGAGAGACGAATTAGGTAATTGTTAATTTGAAAATTATATTCATTTAATGTATTATTCTTAAATACAATACAATAAAATATGTATATTTTTTAATTTTTTTCTTACATTATATTTAAATATAATGTGTATTTGCCTTATTGATGAGACAGAATATGTGACTTAATTTTAATTCAATTGTTTATAGGGCCCGTTTAGGAACATGTTTAGAGATGGTGTTCTGAAAGTTGGAAATAAGTTAAGTTTTAAAAATATATGTTTCGTGTGAAAAAACGTAAAAGCTTAAAATATGTTAGGGAAAAATTAACAATATAAATCTTATTTCACTCTTTAAAATTTTATGTAACTTAAAAAAATATCATTTTATTTTGATTTAAGATGATAAAATTATAAATGTTTAAAATTTGAGTTATTTTAAAAATATTTTAAAAAAATGAATAGTAGAATTGGAAGAAGACAAAAACAAAAAACTTTTTGGAAATATTGAAAACACAGTTTACAAAAAATGACTCCTAACGCATCCTTAGTGTAACATTTTATAACATAATTTTAATAACGAGTTAAGGTTTAATATTGTATTCTATTCGTTTATAAAAAACATATATAGATATTTCATAGTCTATTACTTTTTATACAATTGTCAACCGACGTTTTATTTTCTGTTACTAGTCCCCTCAGGAAAAAAAAAAATCCATGGTCGGTCAACTGTTTTATTACAATACCACCAATTAAGATAAAACAAAATATTGTTTTGACTCAAAGAAACTTTGAAATTGTCCATTAAAAAAAATTATGAAAACAAAAAAAAAAACTTCAACGGTAGAATAGTTTGAGTTGAGATTTTTAAGTTTTAATAATAAAATTTTTTAAATTTTAAAAAAAATAAATTTAAAAAAAATTTAAAAATTTTTAAAAAAAAATAAAAAAAAATTTAAGTTAAGTAGTTTGAATGGGATGCGAAACACCACTTTCGTATCATCCAACTACCTTACAGCCATGCATGCGGCGCGCTGTGGCCCCCACACGTTCTTCTTCTTTGTTTCAATAAAATAATTGAGAAAAAAAAAGAAAAAAGAAAAAAGAAAAAGCTGTTCATTTCCAAAAGAAGAAGGAAAAAAAAAAAAACATGGAATCATTGATCCAAATTATTCAAAAAAAAAAAGGCCGTTCTTGCAGACGAACTCTGTTCTCTCTCTCTCTCTCTCTCTCTCTTTCTCTCTCTAAAATGTCTCTGCAAATTACTCTTCCTTTTTGCCTATTCCTTATCACAATCCTAAACTCAACAAAATGGGTTAGCTCCACAACAGAGTTCGTGTTCAACACCAACTTCACCTCCTCAGACCTCCTCTTCTTCGGCGACTCCACAGTCCAACAATCCTCCATGTCCTCCTCCTCCTCCTCAATCCTCTCCCTCACCAACGACTTCACTACTTTCTCCATGGGCCGAGCTCTCTTCCCTTTCAAAATCCCCACAAAACCACCCACCAACACCTCCTTCTCTTTCTCGACCTCCTTCATCTTCTCGATCTCCCCCGTCCATGGCCTCCAACCCGGCCATGGCTTCGCCTTCCTCTTCGCCCCCTTCACCGGCCTCGCCGGCGCCAGCTCTTCCCAGCATCTCGGCCTCTTCAACCTCACCAACAACGGCGATCCCGACAACCACGTCTTCGCCGTCGAGTTCGATGTCTTTAAGAACCAAGAGTTCGGAGACATTGATGATAACCATGTCGGTCTCGACGTCAACTCCCTCACTTCCTCTGCTTCCGAACCCGCTGGATACTGGGACGGCGAAGAAGATGATGTTTTTAAGAAATCTGAGCTTAAAACTGGGGTCAATTATCAAGTCTGGATTGATTTTCTTGATTCCAGGATTAATGTGACTATGGCTCCTGCTGATAGGAGAAGGCCTAGGAGGCCTTTGATAAGTAAGTCTCTCGATCTCTCCGAGGTTCTTTTGGATGAAATGTATGTCGGGTTTACCGGCGCAACCGGGCAATTGGTCGAGAGTCATAGGATTTTGGCTTGGAGTTTTAGTGATACGAACTTTTCAATTGGTGATGCTTTAGTGACAGGGAATTTGCCTTCTTTTGTGGCTTCTAAAGGGACTTCAAGAGGGCTTGTTATTGGTGTTAGTGTTGGTTGTGCTGTTCTAGTTTGTGTTTTGTTGGTGATCGGGTGTGTGGTTTTCAGGAGAAAGAAGAGAAAACCCGAGGGCGAAGATGAGGAAATTGGGGAATGGGAAAAGGAGTATTGGCCACACAGGATTGAGTACAAGGAGATTCACAAGGCAACAGAGGGGTTTTCGGAGAGGAATGTGATTGGGATTGGAGGGAATGGGAAGGTTTACAAAGGGGTTTTAGCGGGGGGAGTGGAAGTTGGGGTGAAGCGGATTTCTCTGAACAATGAGCAGGGAATGAGAGAGTTTTTGGCAGAGATTTCGAGCTTGGGGAGACTAAAGCATAGGAACTTGGTGGGTATAAAAGGCTGGTGTAAGAAGGAGAAAGGAAGCTTGATTTTGGTTTATGATTATATGCAAAATGGGAGCTTGGACAAGAGGATATTCGATTGTAGTGAGAGTATGTTACTAAGTTGGGAAGAGAGGATTAAGGTCTTGAAAGATGTGGCTTCTGGGATTTTGTATTTGCACGAGGGTTGGGAAGTTAAGGTCTTGCATAGAGACATCAAGGCAAGCAATGTGTTAATCGATAGGGATATGAATGCGAGGTTGGGAGACTTTGGCTTGGCAAAAATGCATAACCATGGCCAATTAGCCAACACCACAAGGGTGGTTGGGACAGTAGGATACATTGCTCCGGAAGTGGTTCAAACTGGCCGAGGTTCAGTTCAAAGCGATGTGTTTGGGTTTGGGGTATTGGTTCTAGAAGTGGTGAGTGGTAGAAGACCAATTCAAGAAGGGTTATCAGGCTTGGTGGAGTGGGTAAGGAGGCTAATGGAGACGGGTGAACTACTTTCCGCTCTTGATGAGCGGCTAAAGAGCAGAGGTGGATACGACATAGAGGAAGTTGAGAGAGTGCTTTATTTGGGATTGGCGTGTGTGAATCCCGATCCTAATGGAAGGCCAACGATGGGGCAAGTTGTGAAGGTGTTGGAAGTGAAAAGTACTGATGATGGTGCTAATGAATGGGAAGAAGAGGGAATGGAAGTGGATTTGCTTCGGATGATGAGAATGGCCGCGACGACGTCGTCAGAGTCTAGGTGGGACTACGGCAGGAGAGGAACTCACCCGACGATTGAGGACATCAGAAACTCCAGTTCCTTTTCCATGTCTCTGAGTGGCTCGGATATCATCCGAGTTGGTAGGTGACACTGATGTGGTGTTGTTTGTTGTGACAGTGGTTGTACACATTGCATAACTATGAATAGTTATTGGAGGTGATTGTTTTTGAGTGATTTTACGCATTAGAAGTTTAGTATTACAAAACGCACAACTGATTTGTTTAGATGTTTATAAAACGCAATGTTATCTTTTTCCAAAAAGACGAACTCAACTCACCCTGCTAACAAAGACATTATTTTTTAAGGACTAACTCGTTCGAATGGAATATTGCAAATATGACGAACCGTTTTAAATGTTGAGAAGCAAACAGATTTTCAAATAACAACTCAACTTGGGCCATTCCAAATTGTTGCAAATGATCGAAACAAACAGCGTTTAAAAAAGACAGAAACGAAACCGTCTCTGAACACATTACTTGAGAGACACGCTTTATTGTTATCCTGCAGAGGGCTTTTGGTGTTTGGGTGGGCGATGAACTATGAACTACAACCACCGACGACGCATATAACTTCATTCCTCCCTCGCATATGGGTTTCAACAGACACACACACAAGTGAAAAGAAAAAAAATAATAATAATAAAAAACTAATCGATATCTACTGTCCAAATTTCTTGTCTCATTGATTATTATCTAGTGCATGTCATATTATTTGAATTTAAAATTTTAACCTCATAAAAAAAATACTAAATATTTAAAATTTTTGAATAAATTAATATGTTGTCAAAACATTACTAAAGTGACAATTTCTAAGATAAGAAAATGGGTGAAAAACACACGTTTTCATTCATATATATATATATATATATATATTATATTTCTTGGATGTAATGGGTCTGTGCAAGTCCATGCTGACTCAAGGGTAAGGTCATTAAGGCAATTGTCTAAGACCCCATTAAAGTCAAGATCTGTAGCTATTAAAGTCAAGATCTGTAGCTCAAAAGGTTTCTTAACTCAAAATGTGAAACGTAATTTTTTCCTAAAAGAGAAAACAGTCTTATTACTTGTATTCTATTATTATTATTATTTTTAAAAAAATACTTAAATGACATAAATTTAAAAATCATGGTATCAATATAATATAAAAAAATAACATTAAACCAATATGACATAAAAGTAAATTAAAATTATCTAAAATTTATACCATATCCATCAAGATAAGAGAGTTTGTGTTATGTTGATCAATAAATGATAAAAGGTAATTACCTTGGTGATTTTCTCTCTCTCTCTCTCTCTTTTTAATTATTATTCTAAACAAGTGACTCTTACGTCTCTCTTTTCCAAATATCTTGTAATCCTCTTTCCAATAAATATTTTATTGAAAAAAAAAATCACTTGATTAGATAACTATAAACTGATGAACTTAACTTTTTTCCTCTCTTATACCTAAGTAGTTCCTTTTAATTTGTCTTTACCCTTTTGCACCTGTCTAAACACGATTTTAAGATGTTGTTTGAGTCAATTGTGTTGTTATTAATTGCTAAGGAATAACTTCAAAGTACTTGCGCACGTCACTAAATCTTGTGGTAAGATGGCATGTAAATGCACTTTAGTTGAGAAAATTCCTAAGTTCAAGTATTTTATTTTATTTTATTTTTTGAGTTGTGAGTGCAGAGAAAACATATTTTGAACATTCATTAATCTTGAGAGTTGGTTTTAATCCCTGTTTAGAACAATATTACACGGTTTATGGTGTGATCGGTACATTTGCTTGAGAGATGATTTTTTGTCGGATAGGAATTTTTTCATTATAATATTTAGACCTCTTTTATGAATAGTTTAGTGATCTTATGTATATTAGCAAAAAAAATAAAAAAAAAAAAAAAAACAAAAACAAAACAAAATAAAAAAATATAAAAAATAAAAAGAAAGACAAAGAAAAAAATAAAAATAAAAAAAAGAGACGAAGTTCATTTCTATTATTTTTGTTGTACTTTCTCTTTGTTTATTCAATAAGTTGTTAGATTTCTTTCGACTATAATGAAATCCTGAAAGTAGGGTTGTGGTAAGAATGGTGGAATGTTTTAAACAATTGGCTCACTTATCTTTTGATCAATGTCTGTTTATCTACTTATTCAAAATGACATCCATCTCATATTTGAGCGGTTTTTGATTTGTTTCCAATTCCATGAGAGAAAGACTTTACACCGAAATATTTCCAACACTCGTGAGGACAATGGAGTTGAGACCTTTACTTGGTGAATTTTCGAAGCTAAGTGTGTTTTTTCATCAATGGTTGCTTCGTGGATGCTGCTGGACTCGTCGAGGAAAATCTCGCCTTGATCGTCATCCTCTTCTTCGCCGGGAACACGGATTGGACTGTTCATTGCCATTGTAACCCAAACACTTTTCCCATTTGGTAGTGAACAAAGATGGTGTGGATTGTCGGCAGAAGGAGGGGTGGATGAAGGGGCTTTGTGTGCTCTCTCTCTTCTGTCTCTCTCTCTCTCTCTCTCTTTTTTAAATATTATTATATAAATAAGGATATTTTCATCTTTTTAGAGATATTTTACTCCAAAAAGTACAAAATGTACTTCTTATGTGACCCTTGCTTGAGTTTTGTAATAGAACCAGATGGAAATTACTAGAATAACCAAGAAAATAGGAGTTTGGAGTTATCTCGAACAAAAAAAAAAAAAAAACAAGACTATACTATCACATTTAAAATAATTTAAAAATTATTTAAGCCAATTATTTTTTTCCCTTTTCTTTCTGGTTAATTATTAAATCTAAGTCTGTATCATATAAATGTGTTTTGATACGTAATTGATGATGATATGACTATTGGCATTGCTAAGTGGAAAGAAAGTCCCAAAAAGGATTTTAAGCCAAATAAAAAATAAAAACAATAAAAAAATAAAAAAAAATCCTAATGAGGAATGCATAGAGCACGTGCTCGACTACGCATATGAACATACATGTACATAGCTGAGAACATCAACTTCGACGCAGTATTCATTCTAAGAAAAAAGAAAAGGCAAGATGCAGTATTGGAGAACCAGAAAAAAACCTTCGAGACGAACTTGTCTTTTAGGTTTTGTTTCTTTTGTATTCACAAAATTTCTGGTGACCGGAATTTCGACATAGATATGTCTTGCGTCAGATCAGAGTGCTTTTCGATCACCGGTAAAAATCTCAAGTGGATGATTTTTGACCGAGGGTGATCAATTTCGGAATTTAGGGTTTTTGTTCTCGAAAATTTCTGAAATTTCGACATCGACATGTCTTGCATCAGATTAGAGGGCTTTCCGACCACCGGTAAAATTCTTCGGTGGAGGCTTTTCGACCAACGGTGATCAATTTCGGAATACACACAAACTTCCGGCCACCTCAAGGTAATTTTTTGTTTTCTTTCATCCAAGAAAAGAAAAGTCTTTTCCAATGTTATCTAGAAAAGCCATTTCCAAAACAATTTCCGGTTGTTAAAGATATAAACACTACTACAAAAATTGGCTTACACGACGGTTTTGTGAAACTGTCGTCATAAATAGGATTATACGACGGTTTGACAAAACCCTCGTCTAAACAAAGGATTACATGACGGTTTAGTCAAACCGTCATGTAATCCGATCGATTACACGATTGTTTTGATGAAAGGATTACACGACGGTTATAAAAACTGTCGTGTAATTCTTCGAAAATTTTCAAAATTTTCAAACTTTCCAAAAAAAAAAAAAGGATTACATGACGGTTTTGAGCAAAGGTTATAGAAAACCGTTGTGTAATCTTCCGAAAATTTTCAAAATTTTCAAATTAAAAAAAAAAAAGAATTACACGACGGTTATAAAAACTGTCATGTAATCCTCCGAAAATTTTTAAACTTAAAAAGAAATGATTACATGACAGTTTTTACACGACGGTTTTGTAATCCTCGGATTACACAATGGTTATAGAAAACCGTCGTGTAGTCTTCCGAAAATTTTCAAAATTAAAAAAAAAAGTATTACATGACGGTTATAAAAACCGTCGTGTAATCCGAAGATTACACGAGAAAACCAATTTTCAAAAAGAAAAAAAGGATTACACGATGGTCCATCGTGTAATCCTCGAAAATTTTCAAATTTTCAAAAAAAAAAAAAAAGGATTACACGACGGTATAAAAACCATCGTGTAATCCTCTGAAAATTTTCAAAATTTTCAAGAAAAAAAAAGGATTATACGACGTTTTTGAGCAAAGGTTATAGAAAACCGTCGTTTAATCTTCCGAAAATTTTCAAAATTTTCAAAAAAAAAAAAAAAAAAAGAATTACACGACGGTTATAATAACCGTCGTGTAATCCCCCCGAAAATTTTCAAATTTTCAAAAAAAAAAAAAAAAAAGGATTACATGATAGTTTTGAATAAAACCGTCGTGTAATCCTCGGATTACATGATGGCTTCCGAAAATTTTCAAAATTTTCAAAATTTCAAAAAAAAAAAAAAAAAGGATTACACGACGGTTATAAAAACAGTCGTGTGATGATTATACGACAGTTTAAGATTATACGATGGTTTTGAACAAAACTGTCGTGTAATCTTCGGATTACACGACGGTTATAGAAAACCAATTTTCAAAAAGAAAAAAAGGATTACATGATAGTTATAAAAACCGATAACCGTCGTGTAATCCTAAGATGACACGACATTTTTTAGCAAAACCGTCGTGTAATACTCGGATTACACGACGGTCATAACCATCATGTAATCTTCCAAAAAATTTCAAAATTTTCAAATTAAAAAAAAAAGGGATTGCACGACGATTATAAAAACCGCTGTGTAATCTTCTAAAAATTTTCAAATTAAAAAAAAAAGAAATGATTACATGATGGTTATAAAACCGTCGTGTAATCCTCAGATTACACGACGGTTATAGAAAACCAATTTTCAAAAAGAAAAAAAGGATTACACGACGGTTATAAAAACCGTCGTGTAATCCTAAGATGACACAACGTTTTTGAGCAAAACCGTCGTGTAATCCTCGGATTACACGACGGTTATAACTGTCGTGTAATCTTCCGAAAATTTTCAAAATTTTCAAATTTTCAAAAAAAAAAAAAAAAGGATTGCACGACGGTTATAAAAACCGTGGTATAATCATCTGAAAATTTTCAAAATTTCAAATTTTCAACCAAAAAAAAAAAGGATTACACGACGGTTATAGAAAACCGTCGTGTAATCTTTCAAAAATTTTCAAAATTTTCAAATTTTCAAATTAAAAAAAAAAAAAGATTACACGACGGTTTTGAGCAAAACTGTCGTCTAATATTCCAAAAATTTTTAAAATTAAAAAGAAAAAGGATTACACGACGGTTATAAAAATCTTCGTGTAATCCTCTAAAAATTTTTCAAATTTTCAAATTAAAAAAAAAGAAGAAATGATTACACGACGGTTATAAAAACCGTCGTGTAATCCTAAGATTACACGACGGTTTTGCGCAAGGATTACACAACAGTTTTGTGCAAAACCGTCATGTAATTCTCGGATTACATGACGGTTATAGAAAACCAATTTTCAAAAAAAAAAAAAAAAGGATTACATGATTGTTATAAAAACTGTCGTGTAATCTTAAGATGACACGATGTTTTTGAGAAAAACCACGACAGTTATAATCATTGTGTAATCTTTCGAAAATTTTCAAAATTAAAAAAAAAAAAAAGGATTACATGACGGTTATAAAAACCGTGGTGTAATCATTCGAAAATTTTTAAAATTTTAAAGTTTTCAAATTTTCAAAAAAAAAAAAAAAAGGATTACACAATGGTTTTGAACAAAGCCGTCGTGTAATCCTCGGATTACACGACGGTTATAGAAAACCATCGTGTAATCTTTCGAAAATTTTTAAAATTTTGAAATTTTCAAAAAAAAAAAAAAAAGGATTACACGGCGGTAATGGATTGTGCCACAAGCTACTGTGGACAGATCATCCATGGCCACTGTTGACCAAATATCAGAGTTGCATAATGATCTGCTAGTCCATCACATACTTGTTCATGTTCCCATAATCGATAGTGTTTGAATGAGCTTGCTCCCACGGAAATGGAGAAACATTTGGTGGTTGATATCGATCCTCAACTTCCATGAGACTAATAGGAGTAGACAAGTATCTGCTCAAGCTTCGTTCCATTTCTTTGTTAACAGGTGTTTGAATGAGCGTACATATGACATACTACTCCCTACAAAAGCACAAGTCACGAGATTTAAGCTTGAAATGGATTTACTTCCAGCTGACAAAATGTCTTTGGATTCTTGGTTAGCCTTGTTATTCTCAAGCCCGTATTTGAAGGAGTTCACGTTAAGCTTAAGAGCAGCTGTTGAGAATCTGTATCCCTTGCCTGTTTTTGCCTTCGGCTTAGGTTCGTTGACAGCTATGAAGCTATGTGGCGTGAAAGTGAAGTTTTCATCTTCTAATAACCTTCCAATCTAGTATCATTGACCTTGGAGAATATGAAACTTGAAGATGAAATGCTGCATAAAGTAGTAACAAGTTGCTGCTCTCTTAAGTATCTCTAGCTAAGACAGTGTGTTGGCTTGGTGCATGCAAGAATTCAGAGTTCAGGCATTGAGCGTCTGCAAATTGTCTGCGGGTTTCATCGGCATGCTTTTTTCGAAACTAAGTTCTCTGTGGTAACCAAAAATCTGTATTCCCTAAGGTATGGTGGTTCAAGATATGCCAGCCTCGACCTAATTTCAATTGGTACCCCTGGGGACGTGAGTTTGACAAATGTAACATTGCATGATGACGGTATATGTGCTATAATGATGGTGCCTCTAGTTGACAGGTTGGATATCCGCAACATTAAGTGTGAGCATCTTAACATACTCGGTCAGCATCTAAAGTAGCTAAATCTTAGAGGTGTAAGAAACTGAGACCTGATTAAGGCAACAATTAATGCACCAAGTTTGGTAGTATTCACTTTTCAAGGTGACATTTTGGGTGACATCTACATTGATGCCCTGGATCTCAAGGAGGGAAAACTGCAGCTTCGAAATCCCAACGACCACTACCACAAAATGTGGATACCATGACGGTTTTTAACCGTCGTGGTAACATTTCCACGACGGTTTTCTAACTGTCGTGGAATCTTTTCAGATTCCACGACGGTTAAAAAACCATCATGGAATGGGCAAAAATAGAGCTTAAATATGGACATTTAAGAACATACCACGACGGTTCTATGCAAAAAACCGTCGTGGTAAGGAAATCTTCCACACTTTTTTTTACGAATTCGTTTCGTTTCATTTCCCTAAAAACATTTAAATCACAAAATCAACACTTTTTTTCTGGAAAATTCTCAAATCCGTACCTTATCCAACCAATTTAATTCAAATCTAAAACACAACCACAATGAACAATCACCAAAAATGTAGGGGACGGATTTTGGCCATTTCGGATGGAATATTCCTAACTCAACAATCTACAAAATCAACATTTTGGACGGAACATTTTATCAACAATCACAATTAACAAAATCAACATTTTGGACAAAAAATTTCTAAATCCGTGTATTACCCAAGTAATATACATTACAACTTACCGGCTTGTCGAGCATGGGTACGGGCGGAGTGTGGCGAGAGAGAGACGGAAAGCCGCGTGAGTTTCTTGGTGGACTCATCGAAGAATGGTAGAGGCCACGTGAGTGGTGGAGGAGGCCATTGGAGAATGGAGTCAAGAGAAAAATTTGAGAGGTAAAATAGAGAGAGGAGGCACGGTGAGATAGAGTGAGTTTTTGGAGATTTTAAGTAGGGAGGGAGCGGAGAGAGAGAGATAGAGGGAGGAAATTGGGCAGTTTTGGGTATGGAGTTAGAGTGTATGTTACAGAGTGAAAAAGTGAAAAAGGCTCGGAATGCAATGGAATGGGAAAGATAGTATTTTTTTAGGTTTTAATACACGCACCAAAAAATTAAATTAAATTCAAAAATTTTCAAAATTCCCGCCTTAATACCTACCACGACGGTTTTTGACGAAAACCGTTGTGGTATACTCACCTACCACGACGGTTGTCCACGACGGTTTTCCCCAAAAACCGTCGTGGTAGAGTCCAAAAATAAAAAAATTTGTGAAAAAAGATCATTCCACAACCGTTTTTAAAAAACCGTCGTGAAAAATGTGACAAAAATACGAAGCGGAACAGAATTTCCAAAAACCGTCGTGGAAGTCGAAACTTCTACGACGGTTATAAAAAACCGTCGTGGAAGAGCATGCTTCCACGACGGTTTTTGATAACCGTCGTGGAAGCTTGCAAAATGTTAAAAAAAAAAAAAAAATTTAGCTTCCACGACGGTTACCGTCGTGGAAGCTAAATTTATTTATTTATTTATTTTTTATTTTTATTTTTTTTTGCGTTTTGCAAGCTTCCACAACGATTTTCGGAAACTCTGTTCCGCTTCGTGTTTTTGTCGCATTTTTCACGACGGTTTTTTAAAAACAGTCGTGGAAACTCCGTCGTGGAATCCACATTTTCTAGTAGTGAACTATGATGTGGTTTGGTATTTCGCTCTTTTAGACTTCCTTCGGTGTTTTGATCACACTGCACGTCTAAGTGTCACCATCTGCTTTAAAGAGGTATTATTCTTCTGTCATTTTTCTTTTTGTAGTTATCAATTCTTTCTTGTAATCACACCCTTTTTCCCTTTATCTATTTTTATCTATTTGCTTTTCTTTTTCCTTCATTTTTCTTAACAGGGGTTTGATATTTCCTGTGAAGTTCAAAAACAATTGTTTGGTTCCATTGCCTAGGATGCAAAATCTTTTGGTCAAATTTGGAGCACCCATGAAAAGAATGAGTGAGCTAAGAGATTCTTTGACATGGCTTGCTCCAAGTTCATTGGCTACATTGATCACTGACTGTATGTTTTTACTTGATTGATTGTATGTTTTTGAACGTATTGTGCGTGTGTGTCTGGGTCCGTGTTAACTTTTGAATTCTTTCAGGGTATTTTGCATGTGCGCCTGCGAGTATGTTCCAGTTGGAAATGCATAAAAATAGGAAGGCATGGTGAATTGGAGTATTGTTTTGATTGACTTTTGACTTTGCTCTTTATCTGATTTGAGGTATATCTTAGTTAAATACGACACTATCAAGGTCAATTTTGGTACAGCAATGAACATTATGCGTAGCTACTGATGAGTGTGAAAGTTGGGAACAAAATTGTACAAATGTTGACTTACTCCTGTGATATGATTGTTCCAATATGTTTTGTGCTATTTGTTGTTATTTTTCTACGCCTTTTTG
This sequence comes from Ficus microcarpa, assembly GCA_025413485.1. NCBI lineage: Eukaryota > Viridiplantae > Streptophyta > Magnoliopsida > Rosales > Moraceae > Ficus > Ficus microcarpa. Next base: position 25,957,228 of record CM046379.1, on the reverse strand, counting down.
CTTCAAAAGAATGAAGTTGAAAGAAAAAAAGTTGGAAGAACCAAAATATATTACTACGTAATTGTTCTTCAAGGCCAATGATATTTGCTATAATAGGAGGTTAAAAAAGGGAATTGAGTTACCATGAGTAATGAAACTAGTTTGCAATATCAGTGATTTCTCGAGCATTTGAAACCGCTGAAACACATATTCAACAGTCGAATGCTTGTCCTAGAGGGCAGGCTTGAAGATTCGTAGGGGTGTGGTTGTGTGTGTGTGTGTGTGTGTGTGTGGTGGGGGGAAATCACTAGAAGGTTGATATAGGGTTGGAATGAGTCATTGCTTAGGCACGTGTGTGTCCTTTTGAGCATGATAGTGATAATATCCTACATTAGTTCATCTCTAATGACCATGCAAGGTTTTCCCTCGAAAGGGTTGTACTGGTGCTCTGTCTCTAATCCTCGGTCAAAGCATTATTCATCTGAAACTGCTAAAAATATTTAGTTAGTTATTAGTTTCCTTATTTTCTCCTTATTTCCAGATTTGTTATCTTGGGATTAATTAGGCTGTTTAAATTTTATTTTTTCTCTCTCTTTAGTTAGTTAGGATATCTAGAGAGGGAAGCTTCTATATATATGTGTAATATTTATGATATCAATTAAGGAATTATTCAGTTTTTATCCTTCTAAACTACATGGTATCAGAGCCATCACTTTTTTACCCATCATGGAAAAAACGGCCAAACCAAAAACAGCCATGACTGGCATTGGTGCTCCCACCTCTTTCTCTGAAGTTGTTTCTAGCCATTCTAGGGTTACAGACCAGTCTTCTTCAACAGTTGGCAGTGGCAGTGTTGATCCTTCATCCTTGGACTCTTCTCTCCAAATAACCATTCAGAAATTGAATGGCAAAAATTATTTGGAGTTGTCCTAATCGGTCAAACTAGCCATTGATGGCTGTGGAAAGCTAGGATATCAAACCGATGAAGTCCCAAAACCGACAGCAACTGATCCAAGTTTCAAATTTTGGCACTCCGAAAACTCCCTTTTCACGGCATGGCTCCTCAACTCCATGGAGGCTACAATAGCAAAACCAAATTTATTCCTTCCCACGGCCAAAGATGTTTGGGATTCAGTTCAATAGACTTACTCTGATCTAGGGAATTCTTCTCAAAGATGGTGACCTTGTGGCAAGAATTGGATCAATATTATGATGATGTTTGGGAAAATCCAAATGATTGTGCCCAGTATATAAAAAGGGAGGAGAATGATCGAGTATACATGTTCTTGGCTGGTGTCAACCGGAGTCTGGATGATGTAAAGGACAGATTCTTAGCTGCAAGCCTCTCCTATTTATACGTGAGGTTTTCTCATAAGTGTGGCAAGAGGAATGCCAAAAGTGGATTATGTTAGGAGATTCTACAACCAATTCCATAAGTGATCCTAAAAGCTCTGCTCTTGTCTCGAAGATCTCAGAGTCTGATGGAGACCGTAAGAAAAAGCCGTGGTGTGACCATTATAAGAAACCGTGGCACACAAGAGAAACCTGTTGGAAGATCCACGGAAAGCCACCATACCTTAAGAAACGTTCTGATGGTCGTGCTCTGCAACTATGGCTGAATATTTTCAAGAGCATCAAACTACTTCAGGCGTGAATTCTTTCACAAAGGATCAATTAGAGCAACTGTTTAATCTCTTCCACTTCCTAATTCAATGCTAGTTCTTCTTGTTCTTTAGCATAGTCAGGTAATATCCCACCTAAAGTGTTTTCTAGTGTCAAAACCACTCCTTATGATTCATGGATTATCAATTCTTGGGCAACTGACCATATGACAGGTTGCACTAAATTTTTTTCATCCTATACTCCAAGTGCAGGAAATCAAAAAATCAAAATCGCTAATGGTTCTTTTTCAGCAGTCACCAGAACAGGGTCAATTTATATTTCCGCCTCAGTTCTGAAAAATGTTCTTCATATTCCAAAATTGTCCTGTAGTCTGTTGTCCATAAGCAAAATTGCTCGTGACAACAATTGTGTGGCTAAATTCTTTCCATCTCTTTGTGAGTTTCAGGAAACGGGCTTGGGAAGGACGATTGGCACTGCTAGAAAATATGGTGGACTTTATTTCTTCAAAGATGGAACCGACTCAAGTAATTCAATCCAACGAACCTGTTTCAAATCTATTTCTGTTTCTAGTGATAGGGAAATCTTGTTGTGGCATTTTAGGTTGGGCCACCCTTATTACTTGAAATTCTTGTTTCCAAATTTATTTAAAAATAAAAGTCCATTTTTGTTTCAATGTGAAATTTGTGCTTTAGCAAAACACCACCGAGTTCCATATCCTCTTACTCCCTATAAACCCTAAACTCCATTTTCTTTAATTCATAGTGATGTATGGGGTCTGTCACGAATTTCTTCTATTTCTGGAAAAAGATGGTTTGTTTCATTCATTGATGACCACACTAGAACTAGTTGGGTTTATCTTCTTAAGGAAAAATCGGAAGTAGAAGATATTTTTAAAAATTTTTACACCATGGTTCACACTTAGTTTCAAGTACAAATCAAAATCTTTTGAAGTGACAATGGAAATGAGTATTTTAAATTAAATTTTGGGAAAATTTTTTTCACACAAGGGCATTATACATTAAAGTTCTTTTACCGACACTCCACAGCAAAATGATGTGGCCGAACGAAAAAATAAACATCTTTTAGAAGTTATCCATGCTCTACTTTTTACAGCCAATGTTCCTAAATGTCTTTGGGGTGAAGCGGTACTCATGACTACTCATTTGATTAATCGTATGCCATCCAAAGTCTTAGGTTTTTAAGTCTCCTTTACACGTCCTTCAAAATTTTTTCCCTAACTTTAAAATTACCTCTTCCTTGCCTTCAAAAATTTTTGGCTGCACTGTCTTTATTCGCAGTACTGACATCAACCGTGGGAAATTAGATCCTAAGGCTAAAAAATGTGTTTTTGTTGGTTTTGCTCCAACCAAAAAAGGATATAAGTGTTATGAACCTATTTCAAAAAAATTGTTTGTAACCATGGATGTTTCTTTTTTTGAAAATACCCCATATTTTCACTCTCATTTTCAGGGGGAGAGAGGTAAGAAAGATTCAGTGGATGATGATTGTAATATTTTTCATGATGGATTTTTTAAACGAAATTTGAATTTTTTCCAACAAAGGCCGAATTTTCTTGAAACTAAAAAAACTGATCAGAATTTTCCTCCCAAAGAAGATTCAGCTGAAGCAATTCAAAGGGAAGATTTAGAGTTTTTTTCAAATTTCAAAGAAAAGTCAAACCAAGGTGACTTGGCTGTTGAAAAATCTTCAATTTCAAATTTACAAAAAGAGGTCAATGAACCTCGTCAAAATGTTGAAAAAACTGATCAGGGAGTATCTTTTTTTGAAAAAACTGATCAGAAAAAATCTGTTGTTGAAAAAACTGATCAGGGAGAATCTTTTTTTGAAAAATCTGATCAGGGAAAATTTTTTGAAAAATCTTATCATTCTCAACAAGTAGAAAAAACCGGTTCTAAACAGCGACAACAAGAAAAAAAATCTTCCTAGTACCAGAAATAGTGAAGAACCGGGTTTGAAAAATCTCTACGGGTTAGTTTGTGCTCAAGCCTATATTTTATTTATTTTATGTATCTGTGTGGCATAATTTTCAAACCTATTTCCGCAAGTTTGTCAATAATATGTACATATATATTCAAATTAGTGCTTAGACGGAAAAAAAAAAAAAAAAAAACATAACTAGGTCTTAATTAGAAGTTTAATATGTGTGTGTGTGTGTGTCATGTAAAGAAATTGGGGCCTTACATGGCTCAGGGGCCTTAGGCAAGTGCCTAAGTTGCGCTGCCCTTGAGCCAGCCCTGATGTATCTTTATCTATGGCGTTCGACTATTTTTTTTAGGGTCCTGCCCAGCACCACGTGGACATAAAATGCACAAAGCCTTTCAAGGCTTTGCCCGGTTATAGGAAGTTTGGTGTAATGAAATTGACCAGTTTTCATTTTATTTTGGGGAAAGTTGATAAATTATTTAAGGAGACTAAGGGCAACTTTGCAAATCAAACCATAAAGCTGATAAAAAGTAGTGGGACACGGTGTAGTTTTAGGATATGAAGGATTAGGTTTTTTGTGTTGTTTTTTTGTCTACGCGTTCGCTCTCCCCCACCCCACCCCCCCCCCCCCCCCCCTCCCCTCTTTTTTTTGGTTATTGCATTGCCTGTCCCTTTACTCAAAATCAACTTGGAAAATTTGCAAGATTTGGGAGGAAATCTAGTCGGATCTTGCTTTGTAGGGTAATGAATTTTGGTTGGTCTTATTTTAATATAAAGCTCCTCTCTTGTTCTACTTATCAACTCTTGCACCTTCCTTCTTGACTATTGACAGCAGATGAGTCATGGTAAACTCTTGGTTTCAAAACCGATTTTTAAAAGAATAGTGGAAGTACAGTATAAATCAAATCACACATATAAAAAATTTTTCTCAAAAATTTTATCCTACACAATATTTATATTAATTTAATAAAGGTTTAGAGATTAACCGTTGTCTGATTAGCTCAAAATTCTTGAATTCTTTCAAGAACCGTCTTGAGAACTCTAAATCGTTCGGAAACACCAACGATTTTTTTTTTTGCAGCATTCTTCAAGTCACGATAAATAGGAAACAAGTGAGCATTTCTGACTCGAGTTTGATCACACACTTGAATTTTGATTCATTTTGCGTTCTCAACTCATTATACAAATCAAAGGAGAAGAGGGGAAGAAACTCTCTGAAAAAAAAATGGTACGTAGTTTTTTTCTCTGTCAAAAGGAATTGGTATTTACCACCTTCCTCTTCTTTTTCAGATTTATTGTATTTACCCTCTTTTTATATTATAGAGAAATAACTTACATCTTTTTTTAAAATTAATTAATTAATTAATTAACTTCTCCCATCATAGAAAAAACCACACACGACCGCCACCTCTCTTAAGTGGGCGTGTTTAATAGATATGGGAGAGAGAAAATCCATCTCCCATTATCTAATCAATTTTTTTAAATATAAAAATACATTTTATTTTGAACTATTCAAAATAAAAAACAACTTATCTTTTCTTTTCCACATGTTTTAAAATTCAAAATTCTACATACACTATGTGGATAAAATGTGAACTACCCTGTGGTGTACAACTATGGTGTGATCCTTACTACACTATATAATCTTTAATTTAAAATTATTTTAAATAATCAAATTATTTAAAATATAAATTAATCTAATTAATTTGTTGTGTGAATATTAATATAGAATTTAATAAATTAACCTAATATAAAATAATGTTCACATGACTCAATAAAGCCGTTGAGAGGAGCTATGGACATTATAAGTTTAAGCTCCAACAATTTTGACAATTAATTAATACCATAATTAAAATATTCAAATTATGAATTCCAAATTATTCCACTAAAAATTTGGAATTGCACTCTTAAAATTATAAAAATAATTATTTCAAAAGATTTGAATTGCCCATTGATGTAGTTACTACATATAAATCAATCATCTATAAACGGTTTATAATTAAAGCTAAGTGTTTTTCATTAACCTCTTTAATTATATATTTCTCCTTAAATACCATTAATTCTCTAATGAATAATATATTTATAATCTAATTATAAATTGAGCGCTCTTATTATTTAAGTCTTGAATCAATATTTATGGGAACTGTCCATCTGACTTTTTTATAAAGGAATGGATTTCATCTTATATGTTAATATTTTTGGCTATTTATTATATTATATTTCCAATATACCAGGAATTTGACACTATTCATTTGTGTCATTACTCTATATGTCAAAAAATACAATACAATAAATATGAGTCTATCAATTACTCAGAATTAAGATAAATTTATATATGACCATCATTGATTAATTTTGAATGATCTATATGACAATGGAAATTATTAGAGATTCATAATTAATCGTGTTCCAGTCTAATATAATCAAATTATATAAAGCATTTTCATTCCAATAATCTCATTATTAACAATCCGGATAAGATCGTTTCATTCAGAATATAATGAACCGTGCTAATAATTTTAAATTATAGATCCTAACTTTAATTTTTAATTATGGACAAATTTAAATTATTTTACTTTAAGTATTATCCTTATGTATTAACACTTATATACAATATTTTAAAGTCATATTTAAATAATTCAGAGTTTTCGATATTTATAAACATCTAAACATACATGCAAAAATAATATTGAAATAATTCATCAAATTAAATCAGTAAAATAATCCATATAATTTATTCATGGGCACATATCCTAACAAACTCTGCTAAGTGGCAAAAATAAATCTCAAACTCAAATCTTGTCTATTTCAAACTTGGTTCTTGGGCACTATTTCCTCTAGTAGCAATGGAAAAAGGTAAATCAGATATGGCAGTTATCTTTAACTTCATCACTCGATGCCCTCAATACCATTGCTAACTCTTCACCATCAGATCAATATTTTTCATTAATTGATTTAAAAATAATTATGCAAATGGTCGACATTAAATGGGGGATCTGACCCCTCAATTCTAACACAGGGCTATAGCCAAAATTATATAAAATAACGTTATGAATATTAATTTCAATACCAACTTTTATGCATCAACTTACCTAACATGTGAGGCATTCAACCTCATATGCACTCTCACCTCTTCTAATTTATAAAATTACTCTGCTATTATGCTTTTCTATGTTTAATCTCACCTACTTGTTTTTCCTCCCTCGCTTTTCTCTTTCTTTACCCTCCTCTTCCAAGACCTTTCTTTTCCACCATGATCAAAACCTCTATATTTCGGGGAAAAAAAAAAAAACTTTTACTTAATTATTATGTCAGTCTCCCAAAAGGAAAAAAAAAATTAATTGAATTTTAGAAAAGGGAGCACCTTTGTTCGTACAACATTTATCAATGAGAATATGAAACATCTTTAGTTCTGGACGCCGGGGGGGGGGGGGGCGGGTAGGCAGTATCCTAAATTTCAAAAAGACCCCCTTATTTCTCTTAATTGTCTTAATGTGCCCCAACTCAAAAGATTTTTTTTTTAAAATATTCTGAACTTAATATTTGAATTATATTTTATGTTTTAATACCATAACTAAACTTATATTATCTTTTACGTTCTAGCACCATAACTACATTAGATTTTTATTAATTCTCTCAATGTCTTTATTTACAGTCTTTTTGTTTTTGTTTTTGTTTTTTTTAAATTTCTTTATTTTTTAAAGATATTGTCTTTATAATTATCAACATCCAGAATATTGATGCGAATAATTTTTTATTTATTAGAAAGAGAATTCATCTTAAAAGGACAAAAAATATTGTTGTAAAAAAAATAAAAGTGAAACTTAATTTTACTAAAAAAATGAAAATAATTTATAATACATTCTAAGCTAAAAACTCCCTTTTTCATCATAATTTTTGACATTTGAGATAAAGTTCAAGAACAAATTTTGAAATGCTTCCTAAAAAGTAAGAGTTATACCTAAAAATTATAATATGTGGATCAAAATTAAATAAAAATAATTGAACCCTTTATCCATATAAAGTCATTATTTTTTAAACATAAAATATCATTTCTTTTTATGTGTACGGAGGCAAACATATAAGTGTTGTTTTTTTAAATATAAAAATTATGTCATCTTATGTGTTCTTACAGAGAAAAATTTCTGAATCGGTCACTTTCCGAATCTAGTCTCAAATTGACAATTCATAAAATCAAGTGGACTTATTGTAGTTGACTTGTGCTCGTGAGTCTTTTGTTGTATGATAGAAACAGTAATTCCAATCCAAAGAAAACAAAAAGTAACAAATGCGGAATACCAAATAGAATACAACCAGATATCTTGGTTTCCTTCCTAGTTAAACCAAGCCTTTTATAATGGGAAGTCTTTGCCTTCTTCGTCCCTTTTTTTTTTTTTTTTTTTTTTTCCCTCCTCTGAATCCATCATGAGATTTTCGGGCCAACAACGCTGGAAAATCCGCCATGGATAAAAAGTTGGTGGATCTCTGCCTCGTGCCCGTAAGGTGAAGGGAGAGACTCCCAAAGTCGCAAAGCAGGACAAGAAAAAGAATCCCAGAGGACGGGCTCTACAAGCGCAGATTCGTCACCCGACTCATCGCCATGGTTGGATTCCAAAAGAAGAGGAGACCCAACTTCCATTTTGAAGAGATTTCTTAAGATGAATGAAGGCTTGGTTGATTTTTCAGGTTTTTGACTTTAAAGGCCGTTTAATAGTTTCTGGAGATTTGTTTTATTGGTTTATTATTATTTTAAAGTAATGTTTTAGTTGCAGGTTTTGGTTACAGTGGAAACGAATTGTCTTAGAAGAGGAGGGTGAAGCCAGAAAAGATGAGGGAGAAAAAAATATAAAAATAGAAGGGCATAATAGCAAAATAGTTTAATAAATTAGAAAAGGTTAGGTGGCATGTGGCATCCACCTTACATACCATGTAGGTTAGTATATAAAAGTAATAAGGGTTTATTTGGCTCATTAGTTCATTTTAATTCTAAACGTAATTTTTTTTTTTGTCTTTTTTTTAAAAAATTTTTATTTTTTTCTCAAAAAGTTTTTTATCTTTTCTGAAAATTCAAAAAAATTTACTATTACAACTAAAATATTTCAACTCAAACTAACCAACCAAACACACTATAAGAATTGAAATTGATATCTTTAATAATATTTTATAAGATATAGAGTTAAGATAGTATATATTCAGTTGTCATATAATTAATGATACTTTCATAAATTTATCTTAATAACAACATACATAGAGATGAAATTATTTAGATGATTAACTTTGTACGATAAAAAGTTTAAAATCTTTTATTTTAAAAAAATTTACCTTGTTCATGTTTATTACTAGATAGTAATGATTACATATTGTTTTTATATTTTGAAAACATTGTGAAATTTATTCTTAAATTTTATTTCAAAAGTTAGTTCTATGATATAAAATAGAAGTTTATAGCTTATTACTTTGTAATTTTTAGAATCAACTATTTATTTTACACCATCATTTTTTTTTCTTTTAAATGTAATTCTTTTTATTAATAAATAAAAACTATCACGTATAAATATTATAATTTTTTATAATTTTAAGATCAATAAATTGTCTAAAAACACATTAGAGTTTAAAAAAGATTAGAAAAAAGTAGACAAAGAAATTAATAGGTAAAAAAAGAATCAAATGTTGGTTATGGTAATAAAATATAAAAACAATTTAAGTGTTACGTGGGGTAGATTTGAAAGAAAAGAAGAACTTTTGAGTTGGGTCAATTACAAATATTTAAGAAAATACAAGGTAAAATTTAGATTTCAAAAAATTGAGTGGGCATGTGCCCCGGGGCGACGTAAGATCTGTGACATGATGTCACATGAGTTATAAGGAGAGATTCAAATGTGCTCTCAAATGCTATTTAAAAAAATTTAAAAAGCTTTACAACTAATTTTTTTTTTATTTTTATTTTTTGAAAGTATGTTTTTTTATATTTTAATCTAGATTCATTTAACGATGTGTCATTGTAATTAGTTAAATATCATTTAACACACAAAAATTAAACGTCCATTTGACGTTCCATTTCAAATTAAAAATATTTAAACTCATTTTTATTTTGGATTAATTTTATGAATGCCCCCTGGACTATAGACCCTATTTCACTTTGTCCCATGAATTATTAAAATCATTCGTTGTGCCGCCTAAACTATCTAAAATCGTTCACTTTGCCCCTTCTGTTGATCAATTTAACAGTTTGATGACATGACATGTGATTTAAAGTTAGTGAAAGACATTTTAAAATAAAACCGTAATTACTAAAATTTATTAATTAATTCTAAAAACTTCATCTTTCTCAAATATCACTATATTCGTTTTTCTCTCTTCCCTCCTCCATTAGCCCCCATTACCGTTGCCACCACATCTAGGGTCGGCAATTTCGGACACGACACGGTGACACGACACGAGAACAACACGTAATAAACGGGTTTGGACCGCACGATTAATAATTGGGTCGACACGTTTAACACGAAAATAAATGGGTTGGAAATGAGCTGACACGATTAACACGTTTAACACATTTATGTTAGAAATTTTAAATTATTCGTTAGAATTTTCAAATTATTCGGACATGACACGGTGACACGACACGAGAACGACACGTAATAAATGGGTTTGGACCGTACGATTAATAATTGGGTCGAAATTGGGTCGACACGTTTAACACGAAAATAAATGGGCCGGAAATGGGCTGACACGATTGACATATTTAACACGAATTGCCAGGCCTCCACATCGCAGTGACTCACCATGAAGTAAGCCCATATTTTTTTTCCTTCAAACTGTAGTTAACGACGACATATCATGGGACTACTTGACAACCCAGAGCCCACGACATTCCATGGTGGTTGTTGGGTCAGACTTTGTTTCCTATAATATTATAATTGGGTCATCGTGATCGCTTAATCAACGGACTACGAACATTGGACCATGATGGATCAAGTGTTCTCAAACATTTGGGCTTGGTCCAACTAACGATTATCACTACCGAGAGGAGTGACGAATGATGAATGATCGCCTTCGACCATTTGGTCTCAGTTTCCTTAAGGCCTGTTAGTTTACCAAGTGTAGATTAGGTGGGCACTTGACCTAATAAAACAAACGATGAACGATACTTAATCTTTGGTCATTTTGGGTGATTAGTTCGTCTTCAATGCTTATATTTGACAAATATCAAATGGAGAAAAATCAATACCCATAACTGCTAGATCCACAATCAATCGTGACATTTTGGCTCACGTTCTTATATGTGTTCTGAATTGCTCAAGGTAGTGGGGAACCGTCCACTACTGTTCTAAGAACTCGACCCATGATTTCTCTTCTATAAATAGAGAAAGGCTCCTCATGTTTGGGGACCCTTCCTCTTTCAAAAAGATCCTTTTTGCTTATTCTCATACGGTGAGATTGTATCCAGAAGTTGTAACCCTTTGTACAAAGAAATCCATATATAGAGAAACCAGACCCAAAGGACGTAGCACAATATTCCGGCGAACCTCTCTAAATTTCGGTATTAATATCTTTTATTATTCTCATTTTATATTTATTCGTTTCATTTTCTGATTAAGATTGTGTTGTGATTTTCTAATGCAATGTCTAAGCACCCTAATAATTTCTATATGTTGAGTTTCTCACGTTTTAACCCTATTTGAAATTTGACTATAGATTCCTAATATCTACAATGGATATACTTAAAAACCAAAGCTCACCCCCAAAACACACATCTAAAACAACAAAACTTTCTTTCTTTGAGAAGGGGGAAAAAAAAAACTTTCTTTCTTTCTTTCTTTCTTTCTTTCTTCTTCAATCATATTTGCCGCTTCATGGACGCCCAATGGTAGATTGACCCATTGAAGCTTGCTGTCCTCCTACAGTTGTGGGGCCTAAAATCTTCCAGCAAGGCACAAAAATGGGTTTGAGTTGAAGATTTTAAATTAAAAAATTTGGTATTAGGTTTAGTGGAAAATTTTTTTTCTTCTGGTATTCAATTTTGGAAAATTGAGGAATTGACACAAAAAATAGACATTCATTCAATTATTATGATGTAATATTAACCATCATCATTGTCTAATTAACATTATTTTAATTATTAAGGTTTTATTTTAAAAATAATATTAATTAACCTTTAAACACATGTTATTATGTCAGTAATTTTATTAAATTGATAAACAGAAGTGGATGAAAAGAACACAATGAATAATTTTGTATATATCATGAGGCATAACGAATGGTTTTAAAAATTGAGGGAGTAAAATAAAATAGGATACCTAATTTAGGAAGTACACATAAAATTAATCCTTTTATCTTTTTATAAACCGTCAATAAATCTTTTAATTAAGGATCCGTTTGGTGAATGAGTTTGAGTTGGAAATTTTAAGTTTTAATAGTGATTTTTATTGACTTTTCAAAAAAGACAAAAAAATTTTTCAGAAAAGAAAAAAATATTTTTCAAAAAAAAATAAAAACTAAGATAAAAATTTTAAATTTGAATTCAAATCCGAACAAAGTCTAAGTTTTAAAAAATCAAACTAAGGCTCCGTTTGGTTTACCAATTTGAGTTGGAAATTTTAAGTTTCAATAGTAATTTTTGTTGACTTTTTAGAAAAGACAAAAAACTTTTTCAGAAAAGACAAAAAATTTTTTAGAAAAAAAACAAAAAAATCAATTCAAACTATAGTTTGAACTGATGAACCAAACTGATGCTAATTTCGTCTTTAAAAAGCCAAGCCCTATCCAGCAATCACAAACTAAACAGGACCCCGCTACCCCCAACACTATTCAACTCACTTTTTTTTTTTTTTTTTGGTCCCTTGAAAATTTCACGAATCCCCAAGACATCAGTGTCGACTGTCGACGCATGCCCCTTTAATTGCCTTCCGAAAAACCACAGCAACCTGCACTTTCAACGCCGCCCAGCAACCCACTTCGTGTCACCGGTTGCTACCCCCCTTCCGGGCTGCCGCGACCTGCCCCGTCCTTTTTCCTACGCCATATCGACCCCACGCGAATACCGTGACTTCCGCTCCCCTTTCCCAACGCCATCGCGTCCCACCAGACCTCCCTCGCCGCCCGAGTGGTAAGTTTCCCTTTTTCATCGAAATACCATGGCTGTCGACGAGCTTTCAGGGTCGCCTGATCCTATAATCCGTCGCATTCTTTCGTTCGTCCCCTCCCTCGAAGCTGTGCGCATGAGCCTTATTTCCAGGCGTTGGAGAGATATGTGGCGCTCCGTCCCTGTATTGTATTTTCGCTATATTAATAGTCCTGGTTTAGAATCGGAACGAAAAATGTTTCACACCTTCGTAGAGGAGTGTTTGAAACAGCGAAGGAATGATTTACTCAGCGTTACAGACACATCCGTGACTAGACTTAAGCTTGACATGAATTGTTGTCCAGCAGATTTTACCATCATAGATTCTTGTTTAGCTTTTGTTCGTTTGAGTCAGTTGAAGGAGTTAGATCTATGCGTCAGCTCTTCTAGCTTGTATTCCTTCCCTGTCGCCGCATTTGGCTTAAGATCATTGTCTTGTGTCAAGTTATGTGGTGTGGCATTAGACCATCTGACTTCTGTTGAGCTTCCGAATCTTATATCTTTGACACTGGAGAAGGTGGAATTGGATGATAAAGCTCTCCAAAATCTATTGACAGGCTGTTCTTCGCTCGAGAAATTGCGATTAAAGGAATGTAAGAATTTGGTGAATCCTAGAATTTCAAATTTGAGCCTTAAGTTTTTGGAAATTGTTGATGTGTCTCGCGAGAGTAGTCCGGTGATATTTCGTGTTGAAGCAATGAATATTCAGTCTTTTGTATACAGTGGAGCTGATGGCGTCCCTAACCTCAATCTTCCGTCTGTTGAGGTACTTCAAAATCTCTCGTTTTCTAATGTGAGGTTTCGTGATCGATGGTTGGAAGACTTGATTTTTAGACTGCCTCTTCTTGAGAGTTTGAGTTTGTCTGACTGCAAGTTTGGTCATATCAAAATATTTAGTCAACACCTCAAACAAGTTTTGTAACAAAGTTTTTTTTTTTTTTCTTTGAAACTTGTGGTGGGGGATTTTAAACTCTTCATTAGGTATAAAATTTTCACTAGATTAATGCCTGCGATTACAGTTTTAAAATGAAGTTAATTAACTGTCATACACACATGTAGTTCTAGATTGACTGCACAACATTTGTCATATTAAATTTAATAAAGTATATATTTTTTTTCCTTCCAAATTTTAAGGCTTAAAATTTATAGCAAAAGGTGAATGGGAAAGTAGTATTCTAATATCTTATAGTACTTTATTAAATTGGTACTTGAAAATCTCATTAGGGTATCTTTTTATTTAAAGAAAATATCATCTGGATGCCCGAGTCTATTAATTGAGACAAGAAGTAACAGTTTTGACCTTTCAATATAAAAACATTAAAAAAAAAAAACACATAAATATGACTTTTAATGTTCAAGAGATAGATCTAAGATATCAGGATGATATTTTTCTAAATTAATAAGATTACCAATATAATTTTTCCAAAGTACATGTAACATTTAAGTACTTCATTTTCAATTTTTTTTTGTTTTTGTTTTTGTTCAAAATATATTATATCGGTTTCTGTTTATATTATTTATGGTGTGACAAATATGACTCTTTTGAAATGATTAATACAGTTTTAAGTTTTATTAGCCAATATTTCTACTAAAAAAAAGGTTCTACTTGTCCAATGTATGACCAACTATACTAGAATAACAATCACGGCGGGGAATTAATGTTTAAAAAAAGGAAAAAAGAAAAAAAAAAATCATGTTTGGAGCTGCCCATGTAAAGAATTCATAGTTACATGTAACTCCCTCGCAAATATATTACATATACTCTCCACTAATATATACACTACTAGCAGCAGCAGCACAACTCCATACCTTTTTCTTTTCTTGTTTTTTTCCTTTCAGAAATAAATAATCCAGATACTTATCGTATTACTTGTGTGTGTGTGTGTGTGTGTGTGTGGATTTTAATCGGAATAGAACGTCTAAAATATTGATTTATGTGATAAAAAAAGAAATATGCATTGAAAGTAATAATAGTAATTTTGGTTAGCGACATTACACAAGTGCGGGGATAGCTCAGTTGGGAGAGCGTCAGACTGAAGATCTGAAGGTCGCGTGTTCGATCCACGCTCACCGCAAGTTTTTTCAATTCCTAGAATAGGAAATTAAATAGGAGCTAAACTTTTGTTATCTCCCGGTACCCTTCATAGCGATAAAGTTTTTCAAGCTAACTCTAGAGATTAAACAAGTCAAACTCTTTGAAAGGTCGTTAGGAATCAGCTTCTATTATGTCATTCCATTTTGAACCATAGTTTCTTTGATCTTTCCTCGTTTAACTTTTCTTTGGACTAGAAGTCAGAGAAGCTAAGTGGTTATCACAACCATCTTCAACTTCATCTAGCTCTCTGGTTCTATCTCTCTGGTTGGACACCATAATAAATAACTACTTAGCTTTTGTCAAATTTATCTCACTGCAACTATGGAGGAAGTGGAAATTTCAACCTTTAATGATATTAGAGATAAGGTAGCTATCAACTCTTCCAATTCAAATGAACCAGCTGAAGATTCTCCTCCCCCAGATTCGGACCTGTAGCAACAAATATCTTCACCAACAGAATGATCTTGTATTTTAAATGTATTTAAGATTTGTGTAACTACTTTTCCTTACCTCACGCTTACTGATGTACTCATCTATATAATGCATAGAAGCTGTGGGGGTAATTAAGAATTCACCCACCATATTCTTTTTTCTCTAAATCTTTTTATGGTATCAGAGCTACTGACTAAACATCCTTTATTTTTCAAACAATGTCTTCATCTCCAAATGGCTCTCAGTCTCAACCAAATGCAGTCAATACTCCTCAAAACCAAAACCAATCATATTCTCCACTTATACTCTCCCTGTTCCGTAACACATTCAATCATCCTACACCTATCAAACTTGATCGCATCAATTTCATCCTTTGGGAGTCTCAAGTTCTACCGGCCATACAAGGTCATCGTCTTGGTGATTTTCTTTTTGGTACACATACATCCCCTCCACGGTACCAATCTAATTCTGATGTTATGAATCCTGATTTTTTAGTATGGGAGCAACAAGATCAACTCCTCCTTAGTTGGCTGCTGGGATCAATTTTAGAAAGTATGCTTGGCTATGTTGTCGGTTGTCAAACGTCTCACGAAGTATGGAGCACCGTAGAAACAATGCTTGCATCACAAACTGCTGAAAACTTGTTTGACTTACAGTCTCTCCTTCAAACCACAAAGAAAGGATCATCAAGTGCCGAAGAATATCTTCTGAAGATGAAAAGCTTTGCTGATCAAAAAGCTGTTGCTGGTGAACCTATCTCTGATAAAAATTTGATTGTTTATCTTCTAGATGGTCAACCGATGCCAAAATATCTCTCATTTGTTCACTGACAAACTCACCAGATTCCGTCACACCCATGGGATTCTCCAACGCCTTTCTTGTCCGTATACCCATGAGCAAAATGGTCTTGCCGAACAAAAACACCGACACATAGTTGAGATTGGACTAACCCTTCTTGCCCATTCCTCTATGCCTCTGAAATATTGGGATTATGTTTTTCAAACAGCCATTTACCTTTTTAATAGACTTCCCACACCGGTACGCGGCAATTTATCTCCAATGGAAAAATTACTTGGGAAATCACCTGATTACAAATCTCTCCGTGTTTTTGGCTGCGCTTGCTATCCTTTTACACGACATATGAGCCAAAAC
Source organism: Ficus microcarpa (assembly GCA_025413485.1). Taxonomy (NCBI): domain Eukaryota; kingdom Viridiplantae; phylum Streptophyta; class Magnoliopsida; order Rosales; family Moraceae; genus Ficus; species Ficus microcarpa. The sequence continues at coordinate 25,940,882 of CM046379.1, read as the reverse complement.
AAGCTTCACTTCCGGAGTATCAAAAGTGTTTATCTGGGGTACAGCTCTAAGCATAAGGGGTATCTTTGTCTCACTTCTAATGGAAAAGTTCTTGGGTCTTGTCATGTGGTTTTTAATGAGTCTGAGTTTCCCATTGCCGTTGGTTTTCCTTATTTTTCTTCGTCTTCTGTCTTGTCCTTTTCATCCACAGCTTCTCCTTCGTCTTCCTGTGTTCCTTTCTATTTTAGTTCTTCCTCTTCCACTCATCATTTTCCTGTCGTCTCCAATGTCAGTTGCGGGCCTCAAGGCCCATCCCCTCAAGTCCTACCACTTCTCCCTCCATCGTTCAAAATGATGCGTCTCTTTCTAACTTTGAAAAGACGACACCTCCTTTATGCACCTCTGCTCCTTGTCCACTGTTAGGAAATAGCTTGTAATGACTAATTATAATTAGTTAGTTTGTTACACACTTTGTACACGTGGTGCTTTGCCACTGGTTGTTAGAATGATTAGTTAGACCTTAGTTTTGTATATAAACGACATGTTGTAAGATATTTTCTGATATATGAAAAACAGTTATCTTTTCCCAATTTCTCTCAAGAATCGTTCTTCTCTCTTTCTTTACATGGTATCAGAGCTTCTAGGGTTACCAAAGCTCCTAGGGTTATCAATGGCGGATTCTGGTTCGTCCTCCACGGTGGTCGGAACTCAGAGATACACTCCACTGTCGTTCAATCATCCAATTTCGTCAAAACTGGATCAGAACAACTTTCTGGTTTGGAGAAAACAGGTCCTCGCGACAATCAGAGGACATCGATTGCAGGATTTTCTGTTTGGCACATCTTCTCCTCCGCCGAAGTTTCTTGCAGCAGGCGATGAAATACTTGGAAGGATCAGCAGTGATTATCAAGACTGGGAGCAACAGGACCAACTCATTCTTTCATGGTTACTGAACTCCATGTCCGACACGATTCTCACCAGAATGGTGAACTGTGAGACGTCTGCGCAGATCTGGAGGACTTTGGAGGTATATTTCGGTCAACAGATTCGAGCGAAGGTAAATCAGTACAAAACCTTGCTCCAATCCACAAAGAAAGGATCTTTGTCTCTAAATGAGTACCTACTGAAGATTAGGGGTTATGTAGATCTACTTGGTCTTGTTGGACAGTCGTTGTCTGTAAAGGAACATATAGATGCTATTCTTGAAGGTTTACCACCGGAGTATGAGACTTTCATTGTCTCGGTAAACACTCGTACAGATCCATACAGTGTAGAAGAAATAGAGTCTTTGCTGCTGGCTCAAGAAGTCAGATTCGAAAAACAAGTGAAGAATCTGGAATTGGCTGCAGCAAATCTTGCTCAGTCAGGCTTTCAACTCAATCCAGGGAAAAAGAGGTTCTTTAATCCTCAGGGTGGACCTTATGGTGGCCGTGGTTACTACAATAACTCTTCAGGAGTTCCTGGTCACAGTGGCTTCACAATGGGAAGAGGTGTGAGTCCTCGAGGCCAGTTCTATGGAGACAGGAGCTCGTTTCATGGAGGAAAGAATTCAATTGGTAGAGGACAGAACTTTGCTGGGAACAATAATGGAGGAAGAATGCAGTGTCAACTATGCAACAGATTTGGTCACGTGGTCCAGGACTGCTACTACAGGTTTGATCAAACCTTTCGTGGACCTTCTAACTCTCATGGTCATATGCAGGGTCATCTTGCTCAAGTAGGACAGGGCAATGGAGAAGAATGTTCACATTCTCCTTACTCATTTGGAAGTGAGGGACCAGCCATGTTTGGGATGCTTGCAACACCAGAAGTTCTGACTGATGAGAACTGGTATCCAGACTCGGGTGCTACAAACCATTTAACTGCTGAGGCATCGAATCTAATGGACAAAAATGAGTTTCTTGGGCCTGAACAAGTTCATATGGGGAATGGTAAGGGGATTAGCATTAGACACATTGGTGATTCTCTGTTCTCATCTCCTTTTGTTCCCTCTAAAACGTTATCTCTATCTCATTTACTTCATGTTCCAGAAATCACTAAAAATCTCCTTAGTGTGTCTAAATTCGCTCAAGATAACAATGTCTACTTTGAGTTTCATCCCTTTTCTTGCTGTGTGAAGGACAAAGCTACACACATTGTCCTGCTGGAAGGGAAGCTTAAAGGAGGACTCTATGTCTTCGATCAATCCCAGATCAATCTGCAAAATGTCAAGCATCCTGTCACTCACCAGCTGGAGTCCAGAAAACCAGCTTCCACTTCAAAACCGTGTGCTTTTTCTGCTTCCTCTTCTTGTAGTCCAACTTCCATTTCAACTTCCTTTGATGTATTTGAACTTTGGCACAAAAGGTTGGGTCATCCTTCAGAAAAGGTTGTACAAACTGTCTTGAATCATTGTAACATCAAGCATATCAATAAAGCACCATCTTCTTTGTGTCAATCTTGCTGTCTAGGAAAATTACATAAACTCCCCTTTCCCACTTTAGAAACAGTCTACTCAAAACCACTCCAATTAGTTCACTCAGATTTATGGGGTCCTTCTCCTTACACTTCTACTCATGGCTACAAATATTATATTCATTTTACTGATGCTTTCTCTAGGTACTCCTGGATTTTCTTACTCAGACAAAAATCTGAGGCTTTACAGTCTTTTGAGATTTTCAAGAATCAAGTGGAGTTACAAGTCAATCACAAAATTCTAGCTATTCAAACTGACTGGGGAGGAGAGTATAGGGCTTTCACTGATTTTCTACAAACTCATGGTATTGTTCATAGAAACTCATGTCCGCACACCCATGAACAGAATGGGATGGCTGAAAGAAAACATAGGACTATTGTTGAACATGGTCTCACACTTTTAGCACATGCCTCCATGCCACTAAAACACTGGGATGAAGCATTTAGAACTTCAGTCTTCCTGTCTAATAGGCTGCCCACACCTGTCCTACATGGGAAGTCTCCTATAGAAACTCTATTTCACACAAAACCAGATTATTCTCAGTTTAGAGTTTTTGGATGTCTATGTTTTCCCAATATTAGACCCTATAATGCTCACAAATTTCAATTCCACTCTACTCCCTGCACATTCCTAGGGTATAGTCTTAATCACAAAGGCTATAAGTGTATGGACAAGTCTGGACATGTGTTCATTTCGAGAGATGTACAATTTGATGAAAGCGTATTTCCCTTTTCTTCCTCAACTCCACAACATTCTAGTTCTGTCTCTTCCATGCAGCCTTCTTCTGTCAATCCTCTCTATGTTATTCACTCTCCTGCTGCTAGTAAAGCTCCTGCAGCCAACCCCACTGGTTTGGCTGTCCCTGAGAACACAGAGTTAATCACTGATGATACTGATGCTACTCACAGATTTACTTCCATGACTTGTCCAGGTGCAGGATATTCAGGTTGTCCACCAGAGGAGACCACCAATGCAGCTGCAGAAGGAAGAAGGAAAAGATCGGTTGATGGAAGCAGAGTAAATGTGCATCCTATGGTGACAAGGCTCAAAGCAGGGGTTGTCAAACCCAAGGTGTTTATGGCAATCAGAGAACCTGACTCAGTAGAGGCTGCACTTCAAAATCCAGAGTGGAACCGAGCTATGACAGATGAGTTCCTTGCCTTGATCAGAAACGACACATGGTCATTAGTAGAGTTACCTGAGAATAGGAGGGCAATAGGCTGCAAATGGGTGTTCAAGATCAAAGAGAATCCAGATGGGACTATCAACAAATATAAAGCCAGGTTAGTAGCTAAAGGCTTTCATCAAATTGCTGGCTTTGATTTCACTGAGACATTTAGCCCAGTAGTCAAACCAACCACCATTAGAGTGGTTCTCACTATAGCTTTGGCTTGTAAGTGGAATGTGAGACAACTAGATGTCAACAACGCATTTCTCAA
>CM046379.1:25918340-25936909 GCA_025413485.1 Ficus microcarpa | reverse complement strand
TTATAATTCTCTAGTTTGACTATAAATGATAATATCTCTTCTATCTTAATATTGACCAATATCTCTAATAATTAAAGCACCTATATCCGTTAAAATTGGAAGATCATAAGGCACACTATCTCCTTATCATCTTCCTATTAATCTCAATTTCATTGATGGTATGTGATTATTTTTAGAAGTATCTTTGAAAGTTATAAAAAGTTGTACTAATCTGTTTATTTCATCTAACATTGTAATTAATTTTTGAACAACTATCTCATTTAAATTATTTAAATTATTCTTATTTAGAAGTATAGCTATTCTGTTTTGAATTTCATTTTCCGTATCATAAATATATAGTTGTGCAAATTTTGAAGGGTTATTATTAGTCGGAAATAAAGATTCAATTAGACGATGTATTTGATCACTGATTTTGAAAAAATATGGTGCCGATGAATTATTAATATCTAATTGAATATTTGTTCCAAATGAAACAAAAGTAAATATTGAATTATAAACTCTAATATTTTTTAACAATTTGCACTTAATGGTCCTCTCTAATAATTCAATAGTTGATCTAAAATTGGTAGAGTTTTCTTATTTAAAAGTATATTAATTTTTCTATTTTGACAACGTAGAAAAAATCTTGGTGGATATGTATTTCAAGTTTGTTCATTTTTTCAAAATAACACTCCACAATATTGACATGTACAATTATAATTTCTAATGTCAATATATTCATCATTTAAATCTGAATTAAGAATTTATAAGAAAAATAAAAGTAAAATCATAAATTATCAATAGAAATTTTTATTTAAATTAATAATTAGTTAAAAATGGGGGAAAATTTAAGATTTAGAATTTACTTTTTTTCAATTGATGGTGAGCAGTAGACATCAATGCCAATATATTCATTATTGGAGATAATTGAATGAATCTGGTGCAATAACCAAGTATAATTTCTGCATTCAATTCTTTAAATTGGTTATTTGAAGACTAAAAGCGTTATGTTTGATATTTCAATTAAAAAAAAATGAAACAAATAACAAAATTTAACAATATTAACAAATAAAAAAAATAAATACAAATTGATTTGATGTAAGACATATAAGATGAAGATAATTTTTGTAATTAACAACTAAATACAATAATTTATTACATATTGAAAATAAGTTATGAAATAAATATAATGTGAAAGTGTAAAAAACAAAAAAATAAAAAAGTGTAGTTAGAGATATATATTTTTTCATAAAATTTACTTACAATTGGAGGAATATTTTATTTTATTTTATTTTTATAGCTTTTATATGTAATTTTTAATCCTTTCTTTCTTTAAGTTTTTTAAGTTGTCTATGATTTTTAATATTGTATTTTTATTATCTTAAATCAATTTGTTTTTCTCTGGATTTTCATAGAAAATTAATATCTTTGTATGTTCACATATTAAATGATTTATGTAATTTCATAGTTAGTTAAAAAATTATTATATTATTTCGTAAGTTGAGCATATATTTAATTTTTTTGAAGAAAAATTATATTCATTATTTAAATAGTAAATGAATTAATATAATCAAATAATATTACATATTGTAAAATATATTAATAATGTCAGAAGATTCCTTCTTTTTTTTTTTTCTGTATCTGCAAATAGATGGTATCATAGTTATTTTTTTTTTTATAGTGTTAACTAATAATTAAGCACATATTTATTTGATATGATATACCTTCTTGTATCTTTTTATGATTAGCAAATTTTGTCCACGAAGTTAAACTAATAAATAAATTAATATATATGTATTCTTTTGTCTAGTAAGACAAAATGAAAGTACTTAATTAATCGGTCACTAAAAGTGGGCACTGAACTTTGAAATACATCAGAGGCATTGAGAGAAAAAATTTATGTGTCATTGTCGTGACAAATTCGAATTACACAAGTTATGTTTTTTTTTTTTTTTTTTTTTTGGGTATCTATAACTTCATAACTATGCTTTCCTTACATTATAAAATTGTATATTACAGAAAGAGTAAATCATAAAACGTGTTTCATTTATGCAATTTTATCCTTTTTTATGATATATAATAATTAAATTATTATTTTTTATGGCACCCTTTTTTTTTTACATATTTTTTAATTAAAAACTATGCCTATGAATGACATTATAAATAGATAAATAAATATCTACATTTAATATAATTAGTTAGCCAATATATAAATATATATGGAATTTATTTTATATGAATAAATAAATAATAAATATTTTAAATAACAATAATATTGTAATTTAAATTTGTACATGGCAAAAATCTAATGTTATATTATAAAGTTGCGTAATAGAGTAAATAAAATCATACAAACAAATTTATAATTTCTTTAGATTGTACAAATATTTACATGCCAAAATTGTTGAACGAATTTCTATATTTCAATTATGAAATTAAATAAATAAAAAAAGCCCCGGATAGTAAAAAATAAATAATAAATAAATAAAATTTTTTCTTCAAAAAAGAAAGGAAGCAATAATAACAATAAGAAAAACTGCAAATAACAAAAATTCAAAAACAGAGATTCATAATAAATTGAATGATATATACCAAGTTAAGTAAACAATATAACATTGAATATTTTCATTGCGAGAGAAATTTTAATGAAATATCCGAAACTAAAATAAAACAACACTAACTGTTGAGACATTATCAACTTGTAATACACTAATAACATATGCTAAAACATAAAGAATATAGGTTATCAATATAAGGAACTTTTTATAGTAAGCTCATATCTCTTTTTTTCTATTATTAACACAACACGTTAATAATAATCAAAATATAGTCTGACAACGTTTTTGGCTTCCAAGTGAAATGTTAGGGAGTACATGTAAAAAAATTTTAGCAACTGTTTACAGTAAATGGAAAGAAAAAATGGAAGTAAAAAAAAAAAAAAAAAAAAGAACAGTATGAGGAGATAGAAATGATATAGACAAAGGAATATAATAGATGTTGATATGAAAGGATTAGATTATAGAAAATCAAAATCTATATAAATCCCAAACACCCACAGTAACGATTAAAACTGTCAAATCATATACAACGGTTATCTAATACATACTAATAATAATATTACAGTCAGCAACATATACAAAATTAAACGCTAAATCTAGTATATGCATTATTATACATTTCAACAGAGACAATCATAACAAGCTTTATTTAAAAAAAAAAAACAAAATCTTAAATGAAAGTAAAACAGTCAGAAATAAAAGTTAAGAAGAAACGCAAAAAACAAAATCAAAATCAAAAACAAAAACAAAACCTATTTCTCTACTAAAAGAAAATAAAGAAAGAAAACAGATGTTAAATTATTTAGGAAAGAAGAAATAGTGAAAAAAAAAAAAAAAAAAAACACAATATCAAAGTTAAACCTCTCTACTATAATACATAGGAATAATAATAAATATTAAAATATCAACACACTGTAGAAAGAATAGTAACCACGTCATCTCATTTAGTATTCTGTAATATGAAATCATCAAGTATACCAAAAGATCACACTTATAGAAAGATTATAAGAAAAGAAAAACAGTTATATTGAACTAAATAGAAACAGGGAAAAGAAAGGAACTACTTATAGTGACAAAACAAAAACCTAACAATATAACAAGAAACAAAACTGACGTATAAAACAAACAAAGGGGAAAAAAACATAATATAAATAAAAAACAACAACAAAATCAATAATATTTATAAAAATATTAAACTTTTTTTTAAAGATTGATACCAAAAACAGAAAACTATGATACATATAAATCATAATATTATTGTCATACTAACCTAAATAAACATTAATAACAAATCATAATAACCAAACAATATTAATTTTAACATAATCATCATAATCGAAAATATGAACCATCAATGGCAAGTAATAAATAATAGAGTAACTCTACCATTACTAGCAAGTAATAAATATAAATAAATATCAATCATTAATAACAGGTAGAAGACATAAATAAAAAAAGTACTTCGATGAAAAACCACTTCACTACATAAAAATGATATGCAAAAACAACCAAGCCTCAAGAGCCAGTGAAAACCGTATTAAAGAGTCTTAGGTAGCAATTAAGAAGAAATGAAAATAGAGTGGTCAATTATCAAAAAGGTAACAAAGAAAGCAGTAATGGATTTTATGTGAGAATTAAAGAAGAGTGTAAGCAGAGTACAGGGCAAAATATAGAAGACGCAATAATTGTTGAAGGTAAGAATAAAATAGCAAGTAAAGAAATATTCTATTTATAATAGAACACTCTAGTAAATGAGATTAAAAAAATTTTTTTTTTTTTGGGCAAAAGAAAAGATGTAAAATTTGGGATTTTATACATATATAATATAGCCATACCTATTTTTTAAAAAAAAAACTATAGAAGAAAAGAAGACAATTATGACTAAATAACAAAGTTATAGTAAATCAGAGTACGACAAATCATAAAATATAATTTAGAACAATCGATAATACGGTTATAAGTGTAAAAAATTGAAAGAAACCCGAAGATTTTTCATAACAAATATCAAAATCAAAGAAATATTATATTTGCAGATCACAAAAGATAATTTAAAAGCATTAAATGAAGGGAAAGATCAGCAAAAACATAGCAGACAATCTCAACACAAAAGCTGAAAATATGAAGCAAAATGGAACATCTGAAAACCTAAATAATAAAAAACTGTAAAAATTGGTGTAGCTATGACTAAGTAATATGAAAATCCAACAAAACTGATAATATCTCGCAAAAGCTGGAGAGATTTTAGCGAGTAACAGAGTTACAGATGACAAAAAAGTATCAAAAACATTAAATGTCTAGGACAAATTAGTAAAAACACAGCAAGATGAACTATTATATTGGCAAATCACAAAAGATAATTTAGAAGCATTAAATAGTAAGGACAGATCAACAAAAACATAGCAAATAATTTCAGCACAAAAACTGCAAATATAAAACAAAATGAAACATTTGAAAACCTGAACAATAAAAAACTGTAAAAATTTGTGTAGCTATGACAAAGTAATAGGAAAATCAAACAAAATTGATAATATCTTGTAAAAGATGGAGAGATTTTAGTGAGTAACAAAGTTAAAGATAAGAAAAAAGTATTTCAGAAACATTAAATATCAGGGACAGATCAGCAAAAACACAGCAAGATATATCAGTTCAAAAGCTATAAAGAACTAATAACATTAAAACTCCATAAATTTAAAGAATCAAAATATCAAACAACTCATTCAAATATAAAGAAATAACATAATTTTTACATAAAACAGAGCTACATCTAAAAAAAATAACAAATAAGAGATATCTAGATCAAAGAATTTTAATTTTAAAAACATTAATTCAGTTACATAAACCGACAGAAATGCAACAACATGCTTTAGTTCAAAAACTATGAATGATGAGTAACATGAAATACTAACAAACCTAGATAATCGAATAGTTTAACTATTTATTCAAACATAACTAAACTACACAATCTGTACATAAAACAAAATCATACATACCAATATCATAATGAAATAACCAAAAAAAAAAAAACACCTATAATTTAAAAACCAAACCATAAACTTCCAAAACGGCATGCAATCATAAACACAGTAACCAAAAAAATAAAATAAAATGAATCAAATATTACCTGGGGTGGGAAAATTGCAAAATAAAAAAATGTAACACAGGGGAAACATAAAAAAGGTCTTCAACATTTCTCTTTGTAATCGTAATACAATTATCTTGAATCATTATTATTACAACCTAGAAAAACAAATCAACAAAAATCAAAAATCAGAATCAACATATATTATTTTTTAAAACAAAATAATAATTAAAAAAAACATCCCATTCTTTCTTCTATTTTTTCAGCTCTTCATTTCTTCCCAAAATTTCTCCCAGTATTGAAAATGTAAAACAATAATGACGATAGTAATAACAATAATAATATCGAAAACCAAAGCAAAAAAATGAAAAACTCTTCTCGAGTCATACCCATACAAAGAAAAAAAATAAAAACAAAAACAAAAAATTAAAAAACAAAAATCTAGAGACTCAAAATAAGGGGAAAAACCAACCCCAATGAAAAAATAATAATAAAATAAAAAATAGATCATATTTTTTCCTTTGTTTACTATTTAAAAAAAAACAAAAAAAAGTTGAAATTTTTATCAGATTATATAAAAAGAACAAAAAAAAAAAAACAAACTAGAAATAACGATCGAAAGTTTAAACTCAAAAATCATTTAAAAATAAGAAAAAGCCAAAGTAACCAAAAACACAATGCAATGATGGATCAGAATCCGATTTCTAAAATTTTAGGGTAAAAAAAAAAAGGAAAGGAAATCGATGTACAATAAAAGAAGAGAAAACAAACACTTAGGGTTAGGAAAAAAAACAAAAAATACAAAAGCAAAGATCAGGAAAAGAAGAAAGATTCAGAACAAGAAAGCTTTAAACTAAATAGAGAAACCAAAAACATATTGGCATTAGAATAGAAGAAATAATGAATAGTGCAGAAAAGAGGGGAAGTAAGAGAGATCTGAAGAAAGAGAAGATGAATAGTTCAGAGAGAAGGTGACGTAAAGAGAGGGAAAAAAATATGAAATGAACTTTCTAGAGAGAGAGGACATTCTAAGGTAGAATCATCCAAACACTGCACACACAACACACCATGACTAATTTCGAAGGGCAGATTTATCCAAACGTACAAAACAAGGGCAAAAATGTCCGACAATTGTAGCTCCCTAAGAAAACAACTATAGCTAAAAGGCAAAAATGTCTATGCACTGTAAAAGCAAAGGGCAAAATTATTAGATCACTGTTACCACTGAAAAAAGGAATCACAATCGAAGGGTAAAACTATCTTTATACCCAAAAGATAGGGACAAAATCGTCTGGACACTGTAAGAATGAAAAAAAGCAACTATAAGGGAGGCGTAAAAATATTAGCACATTGCAAAAAGAACAGTAATCAGACCCTACCTTTTATTATGTAGTAATAATGTTGGAATCTTTCACCCAATTGTATTTGTTAATTTTTGTGGTAAAATATTCTTTGAATTTATATCTCATTAGAGTGAACTAGCGAAATTAAATCATTTTTCGTGACAATCCCCTCACCTAAGCTTCAGAATAGTACCGGAGATCGATTTTAATGCACCTACCGCCATGACTAAATCACACGCTCTTTCTTCCTCTGCTGTAGCAATGCCCCGCCAGCCATGCATATCCGTCTTCTTAATTAAATTAACGAGAAAGAAACAAAGGAAAGTTAGCACATTTTCCCCATATTTCTATATACATATATATATATATATATATATATATAAACAACCTCAAAGCCCATCCTTTGGAGCCACTACTACACCATGATCCAATTTTGAAAATTTATCATATGAACATTTTACTTTGTTTATAATTTCTAGAAACTTATCATAATAGAAGCACGTGTTGTATTCAAAATCCAAGACGTGGATAGAACCACAGCAAAATATTTTATCAATTTTATATTCAACGTGAAACAACCAAAAACCAAACAATCCCAAGAACAAAAAACAGTGTCTCAATAGATGTCGAGGATCTCAAGGATCGGACGGCTGCAAACGGGACACGTGCCGCGGTTGAGCCACATCTCCCTGGAGCAGACTCTGCAGAAGGTGTGTCCGCAAGGGATAAAAGCCGCGCCTTTACTCCTCTCCATGCAGACGCAGCACAGCCAATCGCTATCCCCTGCTCCTCTGTTTTCCTCCCTCCTCCTCCTATTGCTCCAATCAACGCCGTCCGTTTCCTCGATTAAAGTCATCAGTGACTTCACCTGCCCGGAGGTGGCCGTGGGGCCCTCGCTTCCGCCCTGGAATTGCGCTCCACCGCCAATGCCATTGCCAGGCTCATACCTGGAACAGCTGCCGGCCCCACCACCGATACCGGTTCGGTGGCGCGGTGCTCTTCTTCAAGGATCTCCATCATGGTCAAAGTCGACGATGATGGGCTCCACGTGGCCCCACAGCACCCCATCCCCTTCAATCCTAGCCGTTGCTTGATGCTCGTCCACCTCCCCATTCGATCCGCGCCGTCCATTCTCTTCGCTGACCTCTGACAATCTTGACCACCCAACTTCTGCAACTGCACGACGATCATGAATCATTGTTTTTCAGTCTCGCCTTTGAATTTTCAATTCCTCTTTCTTGCTTATTTACGCGGAAAAAAATGAAATATTAATAATGATAATGGAAAAAAAACAAAAAAACAAAATCTCCCGCTTTTTCTTGTAGAGAAAAACTGGCAAATTAATGAAAGGGAGTTCATCATACTACGCTTTTCATCAAAAAAGGAAAAACCCAGAAATGGTTGATCAGAGGCTTTTTGTTACGTGGTTTTATACATTTTCCTGGAAACGGAAAGAAAATCCAGGAAAAGGAAACTTAAAGAAATACAAATATACAATCAAGCAATGAAGTCTCTCTCACTCTCTAGATTATGAGCTTGATGTACCTAACTAGAATAGGAAACGAAAAAAAAAAAAAAAAAGAAAAAAAAGTGCAAAATTACTCATCAAGATCTTACGAATAGACTTGTTAAATCTGCAAAATCAGAAGGAAAAGAGAGAGAGAGAGATGATCAACATTTGGTGATATAATTATGATAGATATATACATATATATGTATAAATATAGAAATTTACCTTTGGAAGTTGAGAAGTGGGCGGTTCTATATATATAAATATGATCTTGAAGAAGTGATCATTGGGCAGCACTGTCGGTGGAAACTGTAAAGAGAGATTCGGAGATCATACGGAGATTCTTCGAAAGTCTGATGGAGGTAAAACTAAAACTACTAAAGTGTTAGAAACAAACCAAGCCTAAGGAAAGCAGGCTCTTTCTTTTTAGTTATAATGGAAAGGCAGTAACAGAAGTGAAGTGAGTGTCGGAGATTGAAAATATTAATTATATTAAGGCCAGAATATGTGTCTCGCTGTTCTTTTTTATTATTTCAACTGTTGGAATTAAAATTTTTAAATTAAAATTAATTTAATTTGTATTAATTTTTAAAAAATTATAAAAATTAGGATAAAAAATTTAAATTGAGATGAAGGGGTGTTTGGTAAATAAATTTAGTTTAAGATTTTTAAGTTTTAATAATAATTTTTATTGACTTTTTAGAAAAGACAAACTCTTTTTCAGAAAAGATAAAAAAAATTTTCAGAAAAAAATAAAAAAAATACAGTTTAACTTGAGTTAAACTTACCCCGAACATTCCGAAAATACAAAACAAAAGCTAATCTTTGATGGCGGTAGTAAACATTGACACGCGTGTCAAAATAAATCCAAGCTGAAAAGTGGGGCCCGGCTAACAAGCTTGATTATTATTGGTGTTATTGTTTTGGTTTAACATCCTTCGATATGCCCAAATATCTAGAATTTCGGCTTTTATTTGATTTACTAAAAACGATATTTTGTTAGTAAGAACTCCGGAAATAGAAAATGAAATGGGGGAAGTAATAATTAAAAGATTATACACCAAATAAAATAAATCTATTTGCCAAGAAACTATCTGAATGAGAAAATAAGAGTTTTTTTTTTTGTTTTTTTGGTTAAATTTTATTGTTTCTTTCTTTTAGAAGAAATGTAATGTAACAAGAGCAAGAACCTAGTTTTACCTTGATAAAGCAGGATCTCAAAAGTTAATAGACTTTTTTATTTAGTGCAATTCATTGCTGGCTAATTTTAACTATTTGTATTAAAAAAGCCATAATTTGCGGCACTCTCGGTTTCTAACCTAACCTTTGCTAGTTCGAGTGTCACCATCAGTGTGTACTGTGTGAATGCAATTGTAAAGACTAAAGAGCAGAGAGAAACTTTCTAGTTTCAAGCCAATAAAAACAAAAACAAAATTAGATTTAAAAAAAAAACATAGAGAGAAACCTTATGTGAGAGCTAGCATTAATTATTAAAGAGAAAATTATCCAAATACCACCTTTTTTTTTTTTCCATTCATTGACTAACATAACAAAAATTTCTTCCTCTGATCAATATGACATAAATTTTAGTTTAATTTTATGCCATTTTGATCTAGTGTTTAAATTTTTGTGTACTATTAATGTTATGGTTTTTAAATTTCTCCTTACTTATAAGGCTTCAACATGTATTGGTGACCGATTTGTGGGCCCGTGGACTTCATAGAGCATCATAACCCAATTACTTCAATTGGACCACAGACCCAATTGTTAGCTCTGGAACTGAAATTTCGTGTTTGAAAGGGAAGAAAGGGGTAAAAAAACATATTTACGGAAGTTATTAAAAATAACAGATTTACAAAATTGTTGAATTAAATAACATAACAAAATTGTTGAATTAAACACATATTTACGAGTAAGTATTTTTTTTTTAAAGCGTAAATACTTTGTTTATTTGAAAATATATTACTTATTGTTGAATTAAACAACATATTTACAAATAAGTATGTTTTTTTTTTTTTTATGAAGCGTAAATACTTTGTTTATTAGAAAATTTATTACTTATTTTAACAGTTTCATAAATATACTCTTTATGCATATTATCTTTTTGTAAATATACTATTCACTATGGCATAATTAGTCATCATATTATACATATACTAAAAGGATGAACTGCTTACTGTTCAATAAATAGTAAAATTATGCAAATACCCTCCCAAATCAGTGTTGCCGTTTCACCTGGACAGGAAAATGGCGCTTTTACCCTCTTCATAGTGTTTTCTCGCTTTTGTCCTCCAAGTTGTGTCCACCGGTTGTTTTTGCACAGTGGTTTGGCATTTTTGCCCCCAAAACCCTTAGATTGTTGTTAACTTTGCCCTTTGGGTTATCTGCCGCCTCTCTCTCCCATTTGTTGCATATTGTCTTCACTATTCATCTTCTTCTCTCTCTTTCTTGCTCTCTCGGTTCTCCTCTTTCTTTGTTCTAAATTCTTTGGGTTTTTGGTGTTGTCGTTGCTCTGTCCGCCATTCTACTCTTGATTTTGGGTGTATGTTGTTTATGTTTTTTGTTTTTTTGTTTGATTTTTGTATGTTGTTTAGGGTTTTTTTTTTTTTTTTTATATAGATCTTATTTTTGAATTCCTTATTTTTGTCTCATCTCACTTCTCCTTCCTTGATCTTTTGTCATTTTCGAGTATGTGCATTTTTAGCCCCAAAAGGCTTACATTGTTGGTGGGTTTGAGTTGTCTGCCGCCTCTCTCTCTTATTTGTTGCATATTCTCTTAACTATTCATCTTCTTCTCTCTCTTTCTTGGTCTGTTAGTTCTCCTCTTATTTTGTTCTGAATTTTTTGGATTTTTGGTGTTCGGCTTGCTCTGGCCGCCGTTCTCCTCTCGATTTTGGGTGTATGTTTTTTATGTTTTTTGTTTTTTTGTTTGATTTTTGTATGTTGTTTTGGGTTTTTTTTTAAATATTTGGATATGTTATTTTTGTCTCCTTCGACTTCTTCCTTGATCTTTTCTCATTTTCTAATATGTGCATCAAATGTTGATCGATAATTTTTTTTTTTTTTGGTGGGAATATAAATAAATTTTTTCAAACTCTAGGTTTTGATTTTACAGTGTTTTTTTTTTTTTTTTTTTTGGTATTTTTGAGTTAGGTTGTATAATATTTTTTGTTCTTTATTGTTTATGCATTTTGTTTTATAAGTGTAGCATTTTCTTTTTATTGTTTTTGAAACTCTGTTTTTGGTTCCTCTTATGTTTTCGGGTGGTCTTTTGTCATTTTTTGTTGTCTTTTCATTTTTGATTTTGTCGATCTACTGTTCATGGATTTTGTTTTTATTTTTGTCAGGGTATGAATAATTTTTGTTCAACTCTAGATTTTGATTTAGGGTTTTTTTTTTTTTGGTATTTCCGAGTTACATTGTGTAATATTTTTTTCTTTATCTATTGTTCATGCATTTTTTTTTTAAATAAAAGTTGAACATTTTATTTTTATTGTGTTGGTGGAATTTTTTTGCTCGCCTCTGTTGTTGTTATTGTGATTTGAATTTTTTTGGGGTTTTTGGGTTTTTTTTTTGTTCCACCGGTGTATGTATGTAAGAAAAAAAAAAGGAATTTTTTAGTTGTGTTTTCTTTATTTCAGTTTTTTTAGTATTCTGTTGATTTTTTTTTCTCACATTGTTTGGATTTATATTTTTGAATTCTGGGTTTTGATTTTTTTTTCTTCTTTCCTTTTTTATACATGTTGTTTATTATTTTTATGAACTGTTGATTGTTCATTTTTTTGTCACCGGGATGTAAAATTTTTTTCTCCTTAATTTTGATTCTCGGTTGTCTTTATTTATTAGTCATTTAGATTTTATATAATTATGTTATTTTTTTGGTTGTTGTTCAATTTTTGTTTTACAGGTTGAAGTTTTGATTTTTATTATTTGCTTCCACCTTTTTTTTTTCTGTCATTTGTCATTTTTTCAGTATAGTTTATATGTCATTTTTTTGTTACTCAGATTTAAGATTAATCTCTGTTTTTTTTTTTTTTCTATTATTGTTATTTTACTTTTTTCTCAGATTTTTTTCCCTTAATCATTGAATAGAAATTGTTTGTTTAAATTTTTTCGTCCCCCATTATGGTTATTTACATGCTTCAATGTACTATACAGTTAAATACAAATAATGAAATAAAAAATTTAGGTATGTTTTTCTTTTTTTTTTTTTATCTTAGTACTTTTTCCTCTGCTTTTTTTTTCATATATTAATTGATTGTCAGTTTTTAATTTTTGTAGATTGGAGTTACAAAGCTATTCACATGACTGAGGCGGAATACAAAGGAAGATATTGAAGATGTTGTTTATGTAATGTTTGTATTTGTCTATTTTTCCGGTTTTTCCCCTCGGCTAATAGTTGCTTCATTTTGAGCTCAAAATTTTTTTTTCCGTTTCTGTTTTGCTGTCATGTTTTATGTTTCAATTTTATGATTTAGTTAGGTTTTAATAGATTGTTAGCTTTTCTGATTACTCAATTTTCTAGATTATTCATGTAATTTCTGTTCTTTGATGTTATTTTCTCTGTTTGCTGATCTGTCATGAGCATTAAATGCTTCTACATCGTTGTGTTTTGGTTGAATTATTACTATTTGTTTTTCCTCTGTTGTTTACAGCTTGCTAATTAATTTAACTGCTAAAGATTTTTTATATCTTTAAATGTGTGATTAATATTTTTAATTTTCTTTCTTTTTCTGATATATTGTGAGTTAATGCATTTTAGTTTGCATAAAAAAGGTCGGTGAAAAGAGAGAGAAGAAATTTTCAATAGATATATATATATATATCTATTGAAAATTTCTTCTCTCTCTTTTTCACCGACCTTTTTTATGCAACTTTTCTGAAATAAATTTTTGAGCATATTTTTTGTTATAAATACTTTTTTGCTTATTTATTACCTTATTCTCACATATTACTACTACTCTCTCTGAAATACCTTCTTAATTACTCTTTTGTGAATCTTCTTTAATTCTCAACCAAGATCCTCTACTCTGCTCTTTTCTGAAAACTAATTTCTTCATATCTTCATATCTATGCAAACCTACTGTTTTTATCAGGTACTATTCATATTCATGTCTCTTAAATACAATTTATTGTTCTTTATTATATTAGGATTAGTTACTTATAATTATTGTTATTATCCTTATAATCATACTATATGAGGAACGATTTTCCTATTGTGTTTAGTTTTTTCTTTTTCCTCCGTTATTGTTTCTCTGTTCTCCCCTGCTTTGATAAAAATATTAATCTGATTTTGTCCCCTTTTTTTTTTTATTATTCTTATTATAAGTTAGATTATTATATTATATATTTGTCAATTTTCTTTAACTGCTATGCATGTTACTGTTGTTGTGATGAATGTTTTGGTTTTTTTTTTTTTCGTCTGCTCCCTACTCCCTCTGTTTTCTGTGTTTATTTTCTGTTTTTTATATTTTAAATGTTTTGTTTACAAGATTTTGGTCCAAAATTTATGACATGCTATGATGATCTTTGTTTATAGATATTATAATGCATATACCAAATATATTACTTAATTTGGTATATGTTGTGAATTTAATATTATTCAAATTTTATGTTGATAACTGCTCTATGTTATTTGGTAGTCTTAATTGTTGCTGTGAGTGTTTGGGAAATATAATTTCTATGTTTTCTGATAATAAAACCATATTCGATATATTACTGTTTAACTTATTATCTTACATTTGCTATCTTTACAATTTTTTATTTTTACTGTTTTGTGTCTCCTGTTATTTTTTCTATTTCTTTTTTGAAAGTTAAATTTTTGTCCTGTTTTCTATCTTTGCCGGTTGTTTTATCATTTACTGCACTTGATGTTGACTTTTTTCTTACTATTCTTTTCTTTATGTTATTTCTGTTTTTTACTATTAATTTTTTCTACATTATATATGTTCCCAAACATCTCACCTGGTAGCTACTAAGACAAGGTTGAATGACATTTTAGTTATTCTTGACAAGTGATCTTATCATATGAGAGATCTGAGCATAATCTAATAAATTTTAATTTTCTTTTATTTCTGTCAAAAACAGTATCTATAAATTTTTTTCAATATTTTGTATGAATATGAACATATTGAATTCTTTATTTACATTATTTATATATATATATTGATTGTGTATATGTTTATTTCGTATCCTTCTATTATTTGCATCTATTATTACTTTTGCCGATATTTTCTGATTATTTGCTTCTGTAATTCATACAAGTTTTTCCTGTCATTCTTATTAACCGAAGGGATTTTTTTTTTTTTGAGATTGTTTAATAGTTAGATTCATTACAAAATTTTATGTATATAAATGTCTTTATAATTACAAATGTTTGTAATTTTTTTGTATAATTAATTTTTTATATTTTGTAATTTATGTAATTTTTATTATATGGTTCAATTTTTATACTATATTATGTTTTATTCTATGTTATGTTGTAGCAGAGCAACAAATTTTTAGGTTATCAAAATTTAACTATTTTGTTAAATAGTTTTGACAAATTGTTTAGGTTCATAATTTCATTATATTTATATAAAAAAAAAAAAAACAAAAATTGTTTTAACATATTAATAACAACAAAGACTGATAAGGAAGAATCATAAGTTTCTAAAAAAATTAAACTTCTGTAACTATCAATAACTTACCATTCAAGTGTAAAATAAATGTCCAAATTTTTTTTATGCAATTTTTAAATACTAAACGAAAATAATAAAATATTAACCAACAAAAATTTCCATCGAAAACAAAGAGCCAAAACAAAGACCAAATTAATACAATTAATTTATACTATAAGAAAAGTAAATCAATTAACAAAAATGTCAAAAATTTACGCCAAAAATTTTTTGCCAAAGCTAACAAATCAATAAATATATTAATACAATTAAGTTATGATATTAAAATAATAAACAAGCTAAAATATGAAAATTAAAAAATTTGTTAAAATTTTTAATTATAAAAATTTTATAAATTTACAACAAAATTAACGCTGAAAATTTCAGCTTAGAGAAATAAATTGTATTCAATTATTTAAATTTTAAAAAGTAAATTTCTATACATAAAACAATATATGATAATTTATATAAATTTTAAAATCTAAAAGTTGTATAAATTATAATAAGCTAAAATATATAAATTTATATTTATATTTCACAATAAATTATTATTTATGTAATGGATTATAATTATTCTTTAAATTTAAAAATATTTAAATTCAATTTAGTATGTCCATAACTTTATTCATTTAAATAATAGAAATTTGTGATATTTTTTATTTTTAATATTTTGATTCTTATTCATGATTAATGATTCTTTAATAAAAATATATTGTTTTAGTTTCATAGATTATGCAAAAATTTTATAGTTAATATTTTATTCCAATTGTATTATAATATTTTTATTATGTAACTGATTTTATTTTTAAAAAGAAAATTCTCCATTTATGAATTTTGTTTTATCTTACATTTGTATCTATAATTTTTTCCTTCTAATAATATTTTATATTATTGCCCTTTTGTTTTGTAAAAAAAAAAAAAAAAT
Organism: Ficus microcarpa; assembly: GCA_025413485.1. NCBI lineage: Eukaryota > Viridiplantae > Streptophyta > Magnoliopsida > Rosales > Moraceae > Ficus > Ficus microcarpa. Next base: position 25,920,859 of record CM046379.1, on the reverse strand, counting down.
TCTCAGGAGATGGAAAAAAATCTTGCCAATGATACTAATTATTTTAGAGAATTAAAGCGTCAAAAGATTCTAAAATATATGAATAATAATGAAGCATTTACATCAAAAAATGTATATTCTTCAAACAATCAGTTTGAAGAATCAAATATTGAGATTATTATTGATTGTCAAAGTAATTTTATGGAATTATCCTTAATTTACAATACAAATGAAGGAACGGCAAATATATTTTGCGAAAGTTCTAATTTGCTGTCATTTGAACAAAGTAATTTCTTTACCTTACTTCCTTTTTTTTAAATATTATTTAAAAAAAAATATTTATAATAGCTTTAAATTTTTTGCCTCTTTAATTTTTCAACATGACATAATTTTTTTTTTCTAGATCTAAATGATGAATATATAGATATTGGAGATTGTAATTGTATATGTCAATATTGTGGAGCATTATTTTAGAAAAATGAACAAATACGACGTACAAATCCACCAAAATATTTTTATGTTGTCAAAACAGAAAATTAACTTGCCTTTAAATAAAAAAACACCACCAATTTTAGATCATCTATTAGATTATTACAGAGGACATTTAAGTACAAATTTTAGAAAAAATATTAGAATCTATAATTCTATTTTGTTTTTACTTCATTTGGAGCAAATATTCAATCAGATATTAATAATTCATCATGACCATATATTTTTAAAATTTCTGGTCAAATACATTATTTAATTGGATCTTTAGTTCTAATTAATAATAATCCCCCAAGATTTACACAATTATATATTTATGATACAGAAAATGAAATTCAAAATAGAATAGTATACTTCCAAATATTGATAATTTAAATGAGACAATAGTTAAAAAATTAATTACAATGTTAGATGAAACAAATAGATTAGTACAATTTTTGGAACTGTCAAAGAAACTTATAAAAATAATCAAATATCATCAATAAAATTAAGATTATTAGGAAGATGACAAGAAGATAGTGCATAATATGATCTTCCAACTTCAACAGATATAGGTGTTTTAATTGTTGGAGATATTGGTGAATATGAAAATGGAAGAGATATCTTATTCATAATTAAACTGGAGAATTACAAAAAATCAATAAACTTCATCCATCTTATATGGCATTACAATATCCATTATTATTTCCTTATGAAGAAGATGCATATAGAATCGATATAAGTTGGAATCCAAATTTTATAGATAAAAACAACCACGTAGACATCAAATATCAATGAGATGATTTTATGCTTTTCAACTTCATCAACGAATAGAACAAGGAAATACATTATTTAGTCTGGTCAACTTTTTCAACAATATATTGTAGATATTTATGTTTCAATTGAAGAACATCGTCTAGATTATATCAAAAATAATCAAAACAATTTAAGATCTGAAATTTATAAAGGTATTCAAGATACTAAATTAGAGGTGATACTGATGCACAAGCAATTGGAAAAATTATTTACCATCATCTTATACAGGAAGTCCAAGATATATGATTCAAAATTATCAAGATGCAATGGCAATTTGTAGACATTATGGAAATCCTGATATATTTCTAACTTTTACATGTAATCCTAAATGGCCAGAAATTAAAAGAAATTTATCAATAATTCCAGGATAAAAACCTGAAGATAAACCATATATTATAAACAGAATATTTAAATTAAATTAGAACACTTATTAAAAATAATAAAATCAGGAATAATTTTTTGACCCATAATAGTAGGTTAGTGAATTTATTTATATAATAAATAAATAAATATATTGTTATTATTATTTTTTACCTAAAAATTTAAAATACTAATATTGTTTTTTGTTTCTTTTCTTTCAGATTTATACGTAGTCGAATTTCAAAAATGATTTACCTCATTGTCATATGTTATTTTGATTATATCCTGAATATAAATACCATGATCCATTACAAATAGATAAAATTTTATGTAGAAATTTCAAACCTAATAATTGATCATTTAGGGCATAAAATTATACTGAATATATGATACATGAACCATGTGGATATGCAAAAACATCTGCACCATGTATGAAAAATTCAAAATGTTCAAAAAAATTCCCCAAACAAATAAAAAATGAAACAACTATAGAAGAAAATTGGTTTTGTAAATTATTGCCCGAAGAGATACATATTTTAATGTTATTAAAGAAGGAATAAAACTTGATAACAGATATGTTATACCCTATAATCGAACTTTGTACTTAAAATATTCTGCACATATTAATGTTGAAATATGTTCTCAATCTATGCTTATTAAATATTTATTTAAATATTTACAAAAGGTTCAGATAAAATAAGAGCCGTTATTGAAGATAACATTATTACTGAAAATAATAAACAATAAATTATAAAGAAGTTGATGAAATAAAAGCTTATCTTAATTATCGATATATTACACCTTATGAAGCTATCTAGAGAATATTTGAATATTCAATACATCACAAAACCCAGCTATTTAACGTCTTTCTATTCATTTATCAAATATGTAAAATATTA